>OX411307.1:154429645-154784645 GCA_948150685.1 Rhaphigaster nebulosa
TATTTTCATTTGGTAGTATATTTGATTTAGCCAGGTAATATTTGTTGTTTGATCATTTAAAACACTTTCCTTAGAGATAGACAGTAATATTAACTCAAGTTATACTAAGCTGCCAATGATTTCTGTACAAAAGTAGCAGAATCCTTTATAATATAATGGCTAGCTGAATGTAAATGCTATTAAATACTATAAGAAAGACACTAATCTTAATTTCTATCAGAGATTAAAGTCTATTTAATATACTCATTCATATAAGACTCATTAACAATATTTCTATGACATAAAGCTTCTTTTCTATGCTGTATTACACCTCTCCCCTAATGAATTAGTTTTATTTGGGCATAGAAAAAACTGAGAAAGTGATGAGTGTAAAGGGTTGCATAAGAACAGGACAGTTTAATTTAAGTTACAATTGAAAACAAAAAAATGCATTTTCATTTATTTGTTAATGGCAGTAATTGTGGTAAAAAGTGAAACTTTGTAATGGACAAATCATTTTCTAAAACCCAAATTTACTATTCTTTCTTGAAAGTGATCACTTTAAGTTCATGATACACAATATTATTGAATATATCAAAGAATAAAATTAATATCTTAATTTGAAAGTTTTAATTTTATTGTTGTTTCCCCATCAAATATAATTATGAGAACATTTAAGAATTTGGCGATTTTAAGTACATAATGAGATCAACATTCCCACTGAAGACTAACTTTATGACTATTGGTCAAATGAAATAGACAATACTTTTCATGTTAAATATTTAAATTAAATGCATACATATACATTAATATAAGGACTATTCACTGTAATATATTATTTACCTGGCTAAATAATTTAATGAAAAAGGAATGAAGTTAACCTCAAATAATCAGGAATAATCTGTTTTCTTGTCAGACAGCTGATTTGGTAAAACTAATGTTAAAATATTTGCAGATTCCTATACTGTTAAGTAAGTAAAGCCCTCAAGGAATCATTTTATATTTTTTTTTTATTTTTCACTTAACAGGATTAACAACACAACCATAGACATTTTATGATAAACGCAAACACTGAAAAACAGTCCTTTCAAGCTTATTTCCTATGTTACAAATATTTCTTAAGACCTACTATTAAGTACATCTACTTATTCTTAAGTACACGGTTAGTTTTACATGGAATGCTTAATACAGTTTTTAGATTCAACAACACATAAAATGCACCTATCATGAACTATATTTACTAAAAAATATAATTCTTAATATTCATTCTATTCAATGTATCCATAAAAATGAATACACTTTTTTAATACTTTAAATTAAATGCCTAAAAGTAGTTTTCCATTAATAATAACTTTTACTTGGTATGCATTGATTTAACAAGAAATATTTTTTTCAAAAGTTGGAGTCTTGACTAGTATCTTTGCTGAAATTCGTGATGCCATCTATTGAAATCTATATGGAACATCACAATTGATCCAGTTGCTAGGCCAGCTAATAAAAATCTGAAATACAAACAAATCCAGTGAAAATCATACATGAACAATCAATGTTCCTAGAATGGATAGTGACAAAATTCATTATTTATTTATTTAACTAAATATTAGGCAGTTTAATTTTATAATTTTTTACCTTAAGGCTCAGTATCAACCAATTAAAAAAAAATTACTTTTGAGTACATTGAGTGTTAAAAATATCTAAAAACGTTAACTAAGATAAATAAAATTTACTTTTATTGGCCCTCCACCGTGCACTATACTATGCTGTCCATTGGACGGCAACCACACATTTTCATTATTATCAGAAAAGGAAAATTATGTTGACTTTTTTAGGATCAAATTATTCTATCTACAACTCACCCCTTACAATAGGAGAGAGGGGTAAATGTCCTTACTTGAGTCATTCTGTGTTTAACTGCAAATAAAAGTGAAAACTTATGATCTGCTGTCCATAGTATACATAGCGACTGGTGGTGTAACAAACTTTTCAACAAAATGTAAGTAGGAATAGGAGTTCTTTCTCTCACTTTTTAATTTATTACTTTTAATTTAATATTTATTTATTTAAGTATAAATTATAATGTGTATTCATAATTGTAGGTTTTATAAAAAATAGGCTTCCTCCATCAGCTTTGAAATATTAGATGATATATATATATATATATATATATATATATATATATATATATATATATATATTGTTGATATATTAAATATATTTATACAATATGCATTAATATATCATATTAATAATATATATATTAATAAATTTAAAATACTATATAATAAATATTAATATATTTCGTTGGGATTAGTAATAATATTATATAAATAATTTGATTCTGCAAAATTAATTTAATCAGTAATAGAAATAACACATATTTTGTTTGTGAACTCATTTTTTATCTGGTATTAAATAAATCCTTATATAAACATATTTTCTTATTATTTAATTCAGAAATGATTAATCCTATAATTTTGACAAATAAAATCATCACTTAACATCGTTGGAAATGTGAAACAGAGCAAAATTTGCATACCATCCAAAATGCGCCAAGCGCCCCATGATATTATAATAACCATAGCTCCGACAGAGAGTGAATATAAATGAAATATTCTTTTGTTAAAAGTTCATTCATTAGTCTCATATTATCAAACTGTGCAGTCAATGAATAATCAATAATAAAAAGAAAGCTGATATTAAATAATAATTACTTACCAATGAGGTATTCAATTTAATATTTATGAATAATGAATTAAAATAAAAATTCTTTTACAAAAAAAGTTTATCTGGTCATAAAAAAAAAAAAAATCATCAACCTAACCAACCAGAGGCTGGCAAAAACCAATCAGGGCATCTGATCTGGCCTTTCACATAAATTATAACTCATTCAAATATCAAACGCCAAATCAACAGAATTATAATAATAAAAAAGCTTAGTGAAACCAAATGTTCAATGGGTATACTATCAACAATCGATGCCACATACCTACCTCCACCGAATCCTATTAAAAATCCAGATATGCAATGTCAGCCTTAACACGATCCTTTCACCTATGTCTCAGTCTACCTCTCGGATGCATAACTGTCAGTTCAGCACAAATAATTAGCTTTTAGGGAATTTGTTCATTATCAAGCCCAACAACTTTGCATATTCATTTAAACCAATTTTTCAATTTTTTTTTTACTTAATTATTTTTTATATGTAATTAAATAAATATAATAAATACTAAATCCCAAAAAATTAATTCAATTTCAGACATCATAACTAGTGAGCCAACTTAAAAATTTGATGATTTTATAAATCAGAAATTACTCAATTTTTTCTTCTGAGAGCATTGTTAATATTATTATTATATGGTAGTTGTTAATTAATCATTATCACAGCATTTTCCCTCTTAAATTTCCTTTATCTTTTTACACTGATTCAATTTTATCTTTCACATTATTAACTTGATACTTAGTACCATATTGTCCCTTGAGGCCATGATGGCTGAGCAAGTTTGGAAATGGTCCCAAAGTGCCTGGTTTGGAAAATCGTGGGTTCAATTCCCATCTGGATCAGTTAATATTTATTTTGTGATGGTACTGAGAAATGAATCTTGACTCTCCCATTCAGGACCAACCTCTAAGTAGCTGCCTAGGGGTGGTAAAAGGGACCAAAAGGTCCATTTGCCAAACTAGTTCTCCCCACCACCAGTTCCATGATGTATTTGTGCTGAGCTTTTCCTCCTTTCTCCATTGTTTTTTATCCTTATGATGGATGACCAAAAATGTGTTTGGAAATATAAGCAATAAAATAAATAAAGCATAAAGTAATATTTTTTATTCACCATGAATGGTACTCACTAAACATCCTAAATTTAAAACCAGGGTAACATTAGGACATACTTTACAAACATTTTCTTGTATGACTCTGATCAGAAAAGTTTTTAATTTTAGACTTAAGCGAAATGGAAGCTATAATCTTTATTTAGGTTACAATACTCAGATTCTTCAAATATCTTTAATAGGGAGGGGGAGAAAAGGGATTGTTTCTGTCTTAATATTACCCTGCCATCTGGGGTTACCTTGAGACAGACATGTTTTCTCATTTTTTGGGAAAACGGTTGGTCTGAGAGAAAAATGAGAAAAGAAAAAATTGTAGAGCGCAACGTTTTCTTCCAGAATATGCTGATTATTTGACACAGTGTATGCGCCTGATGTGTGTCCAAACTTATGACAGTTACAAGAACATGATACATAATTCTAATGTATTTTTGTACCCCTTTTTGTAATAAAAAATTATTGAGCCAGTAACAACAGAATTTTTCCTAATAAATGCAAATTAATGAATTAAAGATATCAAAATTTGGTTTACACCATTTGTTTTACCTTTTATTACCATTTAAAATTATGTGCATAAAAGATTCCTCTGGGAACCTCACAGTTTGTTGTCAAGGTTTTTTTGCCAAGAAGGTAACAAAGAGGCCACAGGTGGTTGAATTGTCTCTAATTGGGCTCTTTGTCATTTTTGAAATGTCTCAAAATATTTATATTTTGAAATCCCGATTGTCATAAAGTTACCCCAGTTTACGGACTGTTTTATAGAACTTTTTCTGAATTCATAAAAATTATTCGATCAGCTGATTGGAAGGCCAGGCCAACCCTAAGCAAATCATTGACTCCTACCACTAATGGTAAATGAGGGTCTGACTTGAATAAGTAAAAATAATCATTATTAGACATTTCGAATGGAAAAGTGAATATTTATAAATATAAATAAAGAAAACAGTATCTACAGAAGCTTTCAACTCAAATTGACAAATATACAATACCCTATTAACAGGAACAAATGAGTGGTCAAACATCAGCAGAAGAAACAGTCTGTATCAGTCACTTATACAGATATTTATTATGATTCTGTGAGTCAGTAATTATTATTTCAAAAATATATGCAATAATGTTAAAATCATCACTAATATGTTTAAATCAGCAAGCTGTTATTTGCATTGATTTAGTCAGTTAAAAAGATTTCTTGATAAAATATATTTTTCAAAAAATCAGAGAATGAATTACACATAAACTTAAAAACCATCACAATACTGCGATATAACAACAACAAAATTTATAATATTATTCATATAAATCAAGAGCTGCAAGATCAAATCTATTTAGATATGATTATTTAGTAATTAATGAAATACTACTTACTTTTGATCATGTGTCAAAGCAAGAGAACGAACAGCACTATCGCATGCTGGAAATGCATATAGTAGCGATAAGTTAAAAGTGCGCCACACTTCAACTATACCTTTATCCCCTCCCGTCATTAAGTATTCTCCATCCCGGCTTAGTAATAAGCACTAAAAATAAAAAAATATATAAATATTATAGAAACAAATATTAAGTGAATAGTCAATAATAAATAATTTTATGGTGAAAAGCATTTAAAGGTTGAAAATTTAAATTTACCTGTAAATTGTCATTATGAACTTCATATCTTAATCTTTTACCATTGCTTGTAAACACTGCAATGTTTCCCTTTTCATAATTAACTACAATTATTCCTTCACGAGCCATTGCAATACTCTCTGGGCTTATAAAGCCTGCAGGTGCGTCGAGGCAACGCAATAAATCTCCAAAGGTTGTGTGCACAAGTACAGGACCATCTATTTGAAAAAAATATTGGAAAAACAAAGTAAATAAATGTTAGGATAACCCAAATCAACATATGAAAATGTTAATTTACCAATTGAAGCTGAAACAACAAGGCCAAGTTCAGCTGATATAACGACAGCAGTAACAGGCTGTTCATGTCCAGTTAAAGTCGCTCTAGGAGTAGGTACATCACCTTCACCCACGATGGTTTGTGATCTTGCATTCCAGTGCCATAATAATACAGTGCAGTCAGCAGAACCAGAAGCAATATAACAATCAGATGTAATATTGCATTCAGATCTTGAAAGGCAAGTAACAACTCCGTAATGCCCAAATACTATTTGAACAATTTTAGCTGAAAGTGAAAAGAAAAAAATAACATCAATACCTTAAGTGCTAAAGAAATCAAATTATGTTTTTAAATACTATCAAAAGTAAAGCTCTAAAATATTCAACAATTCTATAATAATCAACTAAAAGAAACTATCATGAAGGTTAAAAAGTAATTTACCTGTTTCTGTAGAGAAAACTCTAAAGCTATTGTCCCAGAAACCACAAGCAACCAAAAATCGACTGTCCACTGTTGTCACAAAACAATTAGACCTGACCTTGAGTTTTTGGCTAAAGTTGTCTCCTAAATGTCGTTTTTGGGCCATGTTGGGATTACTATTCGTTTGAACTAAATAAAAAAAAGTTAATGTAATATTAATAATTGAAACAATTATGTCTCGATATTACAGGATTATCTATACAACAATTAAAATAAAAAGAAGTCTTCCTGTACCATATTTATTTATTTCGTTACCGGTTTCGATTTCTAGACCTTCATTAGGTTAATGTGTATGTTAAACTTGCAATAGCTGTCCTCTGCTGCTTTTAAATTGACGACTAGCTGACTGTACAGGAAAATCACGTGTTTTTATTCTGATTCTAATATATAAATATCCATGGAAGTAATAAGCATAATAAAGACTAAATCTTTCATAAATTATATCTTAATGTAATCCATTAGGCAACAATTTGCTATTTAATCAAAAGCTCTTAAGATCAATTTAAGATAGAACTGTAAGAATAAGTACTTACATAACAAAGGATCCATTGTCAATGGCAAATTTGTATTTTGATTTTGAGGTGCTTCAGCATAACTAGGAGGTTGGACAGTTGCTAAAAAAAACAACATATAATTAAAGTTAAACAAATCATTAATAAATCCCTCTCTCCCTCCCTCCCTCCCTCTCTCCCTCCTTATTCATTGAAGGTGCTTGAATTATATATATACATACATATATATATATATATATATATATATATATATATATATATATATATATATATATATCTACTAGGTTGCTTGTGCATTAAACAATCCTTAATTCCAACTCTCATAATTATTCTATAAGAATTTTTTTGTTCCTACTATTTATGTCAATGTTTACTTTGACTAATCCTGTAATTACTTGTAATTTGAGTTGGCTTTATAGGGTCATTTACATTTTTAAAACACACGTGCAATGTCAGAAGAAAAACTGGTGATTCGTGGTCTTTTAAAACATTACTGGAAAAAAGATTTAAGCGCAAAGGCAGCAGCCGAAGAAATTTGTGCCTAGATTAGGTCGCCCATTCGATCATAGATGATGACATTCTTCTTGAATGTGTGAACCAGAATGTGAACCCCACATGCAACTACTCGCGATTTATTGGCCGTAGTAGGGACTCAAACCTTTATTGTGAACAGCTAGACAGAGTTTATGCAGTTTGTAGTGCAAAGTACCCGGCTATGGTCAACAGGAACCAAGTCGTTTTGCAACATCACAATGCCCCCACACATCGTTCATGTTTTCCCAAGGAAAAATTATCGGAACTGCAAGAAGTAAAGGTTGTGCCTCATCCTGCATACAGCCCAGATATTGCACCATGACATTAAGGTTTGTTTAGATTAATGGCTCATTTTTTAAAAGGTCGGATCTTTAATAATTACGAGGACATCAAAAATGTCAATATATATATATATATATATATATATATATATATATATATATATATATATATATATATATATATATATCATTTTGATTTATGACCCATTTTAGGATGAAGTGATTATTAACCTAATTAAGAACAAAAATTATATATATATATAGTATAAGTATAAGTAGTATAAATAGTATAAGTGTATATATACGAGGTGTGGCTATTAAATAACGAGATTGACGTTGCAATAAAATTTATTTTTATTTTATACATAATTACTTACTATCACCTTCAATATACACCCCTTCTCTATCCCTACAACGCTCCATGCAAATTTTCCATTGTTGGAAACAGTGCTGGAAGTCATCTTCCGTCAGCTCCTTCAGGACGCGTGCTGCTTTCTCTTTTACAGCTTCCACAGTAACATGTGATGAAATGTGGTTTTTTACTTATGATCCAGAAACGAAGCGCCAATCCATGCACTGGAAGACCCCAATTTCACCGAGAGCCAAAAAAGCTAGAATGAGCAAGTCAAAATTTAAAGCAATGATGATTGTTTTTTTCGATATTCATGGGATTGTGTACCTTCACTGGGTTCCTGAAGGTCAAACTATTAATCAATACTACTACCTTGAGGTACTTGCAAAACTACATGAAAGAGTAAGGAAAAAACGACCCGAAATGTGGAAGGACAAATCATGTGTTCTCCACCAAGACAATGCGCCAGCTCATTCCGCGTTATCTGTCAAGAGGACCCTAGCCCAGTACAGCATCCCAGAGTTAAAACATCCACCTTATTCACCAGATCTTACACCATGTGACTTCTATCATATGTTCAAACACCACCCACCATCCTTCCTACATCTACAGCCTCCTACAATTCAAATCCTCGGTCCACGCACTGGAAACAAGATCTCGCCTTTCTGACCTCCATACTCCCTCCCACAGAACCAAAACATTTGAACGCTCCTTCCTCGCCCGCTCCTCTACCCTTTGGAATTCCTTTCCTTCTAATATCCACCATGCTTCTTCTCTATCCTCATTCAAATCCCTCCTTTTCCAACACCTTCTTTCTCTCCAAAATGATGCTCTCTGATTGCGAAATTTCAGTTTAGGGTTAACATCTGGATCAGAAGTGAATAATAGTTTTTAATGTACAAACTTTGCTAATCAATTCATTATTTTTGTATTTTTCATTTTCTCTGTGTTTTTTTTTACTTTTTTCTTGTTTTTTTTTTCTTGTTTTTTTTGTTTTGTTCAAATTAATTATATTTTTCGATAAAAAAAAAAGAACTTATTTATTTTACAGAAGATATTGTAAAAATTAATTGGTCTGTATTCTATAGTCTTATGGCCAGATAATGTTACTGTTTTATTGGTGTTTTTTTTATTGGTTTTTTCATGTTATTCTTAAGGAACCTAGTCCCAGAATAAAGTTCTTTTATCTATCTATCTATCTATCTGTTTCCTAAGGTAAAATTTTCATTAAAAGGGACGAGATTTGAGTCCGGGGAAGCTGTAAAAGAGAAAGCGGCACGCGTCCTGAAGGAGATGACAGAAGATGACTTCCAGCACTGTCTCCATCAATGGAAAATTCGTATGGAGCGTTGTAGGGATAGAGAAGGGGTGTATATTGAAGGTGATAGTAAGCAATTATGTATAAAATAAAAATAAATGTTATTGCAATGTCAGTCTCGTTATTTAATAGCCACACTTAGTATATATATATACATATATATATATATATATATATATATATATATATATATATATATATAAATAAAACTATTATGTATTTTGCACTTCCAGTGCCTTTGTTGTCTAGTGTAAACATCCGCAAAAGGTATATGAAAAGTTCAAATCCAAAAGAGTTGGGTAAAATGACAACATTTCATCATATAGTTGGGAAAATTTAAATATTTAATACGTTTGGGAAATCTGGTCAATCTGGAAAATCTGGTAGATTGTCCCCACCAATAAATTGTATAGGCAACATCCCTGCTTCCAGCTTACATAATAAAATAATATAATATAAATAATAATTTTTGTTTATATCTAACGTTGTTTATTTAAATATGTATCATTTCAATTACATAAATAATTAAATTTACGATAAAATAATATGGAGATCCATTTTTAACCATAGTCCTACAAGTAACTATTGTATTAATAAAACAAATTAAAAGATTTTTCTTTAAAAAAAAATGTGAGGATGCCTAGCAGAAAGTTTCTGGAGAGCCAGAACCCTTAGGCCCGGCACTGCAAAACCTATCCAATATTTTGGTG
The DNA here is from genome assembly GCA_948150685.1 of Rhaphigaster nebulosa. Classification (NCBI taxonomy): domain Eukaryota; kingdom Metazoa; phylum Arthropoda; class Insecta; order Hemiptera; family Pentatomidae; genus Rhaphigaster; species Rhaphigaster nebulosa. The sequence continues at coordinate 154,439,519 of OX411307.1, forward strand.
GAAGCTCTAGTCTCCATTCAGAATTTAGTGTGTCCTCCGGGATCAAACCATTCCAAGAAACAATATAAATCTTTGCAACTTCCTGATTGGGGGTTCCAGTCATATGGTTATATTGGCGAATTTATTCTGACCAAGCTACCAGGGCAGTCTTTGGGCATCAGCCAAGCACTCTATTGACTTCCATGTGTGCTCCATGTGAGAATGGAACTTGTATCTCTATAGCTTGTAGACAGAAACTCTAAATATTACACTAAAGAGGCATATATTAATTTATAAAAGCCAATTTGAAGAAGCCAAATTAAAGTATATATTATATATATATTTAAGTAATAGCAATATGTAATATGACACAAATCAATTATAGCTATTCAATTTAACAATATTACTTTATCTAAATATGATTACAGAAAGTTACACTCACCAACATAACTAGAGTTCCATCTGTTAACAGCAAATTGGTGATTAGAAGTCACTGTAACTACAGATGGTAATGGTAACTGAGGGTAAGTGTTGGCAGAAATATGGCAAATTGCAGAGTTTGATGGAAACTTCATGGTCATACAAATATCATCAGGAACAGCAGTAAACATCATAGGACTCTACAATAACAAAACAAATTTAATAATTAAACTCTTATAAAATTTAGAGTATTCAATATTATAAACAGAAATACATACAAGATGCATGGCTGAACTCCTTGGAGGATGAGGTTCCATAAGTAATTGAGAAGGTGTTTGTCCAAAGTTACGAATTTGATTTTCGATTGCTTCACGCATTAGGTGATCTGTTATTCCATCCATATCGACACTGCCTTCATAAGTCAGGTAATAGAAAACATTTGTAGCTCGAACTGCCTCTGGTCCTAAGCCAAAGAATAGTAAACAATTATTACATTATATATACTTTTCTTAATCTCTTACCATACATGAATATTAAACTGATTTTTAAGCACACTGTTTGTTTAAAAATCCCTAATAATTACTAGTTTGACAAATGAGTCCTTTTGGAGCAAACAAAACATTTTTTTTTAACATAAAATTTATCTTAATCCAAATGTATTTGTCGTTGTTTATTACGATTTGCTTCCATATTTCCACTAACCTTAATGCCATGTTTATAGGAAAAAATGTGGTTTACTTAAAAAAAAAACAACAACACATCTATATTTTGTAAAATAGCATGCTTTTCTTTAATATTTCTGTCATTAATGGAGTTCTGTAGACACCAGAATAAGAATTAATCACTCCATGATAGGTCTTGATGATAAGTCCAGGGTAAATGCACTATACAAAACAAGGATTTTTTTTTAGTCGATTAATAAGCTGTAAGGGGCATTGTTTTGAAAAACAGTTCCCTTTCAATTAGCCAGTTTAGGAAGTTTTTCTTAAATTGAAAGACCTAATTTCATCCACTTGTAAATAGTATACTATTATACCAATTGTCACAGCTGAAGGTAATAATTTTTAAAAACCTAAACCCTGGTAGTCTCATCATACTGAAAACATAATATTCTTTGGCTGAAATGTTGATACTTTTTTTAAGGCTTATTATTAATGGGACCAAGAAATTTTCTAGGCACATTGTTCAGATCTATTTTTTGCTTATCACCATCATTTTCAAAATGGATAGTTTTCTTTTCATTTTTGTTGAGTCACAGATGGAATTATGCGCTGAAAATTGACTTTGATGAGCGATAACACTGGCAATAGTAATGAACCCAAGACCCTCCCTTCATGTCTTATATATAAGGCTTCTATATGCAAACAACTTAAAGAATGACCTTGCAGAACTAAACCTGGCAGGTTATACAAACTGAGGTGAGTGCTTTCCCCTCTACATAACTTCAGACAGCTATCTTGTCAAATAGCCACTAAGTTAAATTATTTTTTTTAATATTTCAAAATTTATTTTACATGTTTTCAATCGTGTGCACTAAGTTGTAAGTTGTTATTTGAATAAATTAAAAACATAGCTTAAAAATTATGAATTTGTTTTTTCATTTATTTATTGTTATCAAAGCATCGTAAGCAACTAATTATTTATGTTTTTAATTCAGTTGTTGTTTAGAAATAACATTTATTTAACCACAATAAAAATAAATAAAAAACTGTAGTATATACAAATTAAAATATTTTAATTTTTAGAGTTCACCAGTTCTCATGAGATGAGTCATGTTCTTCAGTACTTTTCGAACTTTCCCTTATTCTGATGATAATTCTGTCGATTGCATCATCAATAAGCCTATCATGTTTGATACAATCTTGGTCAATTTTTTTATATGTGGGCATAGTAGTTTTTCCACATTGTAGCCGAGTATTTTACAAATTTTTCTTCACAAAATGATTTTTTTTTCTTGTAAATTTGAAGTTATGCAATTCCTGGCTACTTTTCCTTTAATATCTCTCTATACATACTCAGTCGGTTCAGTTTGGGGTGTTAAGGCGGTAGATGAAGGACATTTTTGTTCGACTGTCCCTTTTTATATTTAAATCCAATTTCTTGAAGTTCCTTCCTCAAGTATTCAGTACTATAACTTAGAGCTTCTTTGGATCCTAGGTATTTACTTGGATCAAAACTGAAAACAGTAGTACGAACATGGTAAAGTGCCTCAGGATCTAGATAGTTACCTGCTACCTGGAGAGATGGTAAATTATGTATATATTTTCAGAACAAGAGACCTAGTTGTAATATGAAACCTGTTTTTGGTTTGGGTCCAAGTAACATCCTAGGATACAAGTAGACTGAAGTTACAGTACTGCATTAAACCAATTTTTTTTTTTTTTTTTAATTTACTCTCTTTCTAAATATGTAGAATTTGTTAATTTTTCTAAGAAACACACAAAACTATCAAACTCTATTCTTTTTTTCTCTGGTATTTTAAGTTTTTTGGTTTTAAGAAAAATTGAGAATTGAGGTAGAAAATAGATCTTTCCTACCTCTAAGCATTTGAGGCTTGACACTTGTAGGCTGCATAGATGGAATAATGTAAACTAGTGCATGCGCACTAAAAGGTCATCCTTTAAATTGCTTACCTATACAATACTACACCAATTTGGAAGGGTTTTGAATGACAATAACATTAGTATTTAATTAATTTATGTAGGATGACCAGAACATGGAGCTTAATTTGGTTGGATGGAACCTGTGATTCCCTGATTGAAATTTAACAAAATCATTTTGACACTGCATTCCATTAAGAAATCTTTGCCACATACCCTCAGATGATCAACGGCTTTCATTCCTTTTGTAAAATAAAAGATAAAAATATGATAATAATATAAAAAATAATGTAATAAATAATAAATAATAAAAATATAAATAATGTTTTCTTCCATATTTTACTGTTCATTTTCTTTGAAAATTCCTTGAATTTAAAATAAGTTATGGAAATTTGTTTAACATAAATTAAGTAGAATAAATTTGCAGAATAAAACAATTAGTGAACAAGCTCCCAATATTAAGAGAAAATCAATAGAACAAACAAAAGGACTTATATTCCATTCCGATATTTATCAGAAGTAATATATCATATGTTTATTATAATTGTTATTTCATAAACCCCTGAGAGTAAAAAATACCTCTTTGTTTATATCCAAATATAAGATCAATCCACTGGTGTAACTGGCATGAAACGAATTCAGATTCCAAAGCCTGAAAGAAATCAAGCAAAAATGATTACAAATAATCTTTTTTTCCAAATCTTTATTGTATAACTTTTTATTTGATATTGTGTGTACCATTCTATTTATTCTAATAAATTCTTCAGGAGAAGAAGCCCAAGGTGGAAGGTCAACATTTCCAACACACGTACCATCATCTTGGTGCCCAAGTTTGTAATTGTTATAATTTGTAAGCATTTCAGGAAGGAAAAATAATTCTGGAATAAGTTCCTGTAATGAAAAAAAATAACAAGATAAAAAAAAAAAATAACATTTAAGCAGTAATATACTGTCCAGTATTTTCCTATTAACATGGACTTCTGCCGTCATTATCTACATAAAAGATACCTTTTTATCAAAAAAATTAAATTTTACTGTAACTAGATATATTTCATTAATTTAGAGAACTGGACAATTGAATTGTTAAAATAACTAAAAAAACACTATACAAACTTGAATTTTTGGTAAGATAAAGCAATAAAGTTTTAAACCTTGTCACAACAATTATCAGCAGTGAAAAATGTTTTGATTTTTTTAGTTTTGTAACTATTTATAGTTGTAAATAAAACATTTGGGGTTTTGTCAAAAAAACATTACAGGTATAAATGATTTAAAATAAATTACCTTTACGTCTGAAGTGTCTCGCTGACAATTTTTCCATGACAATGCGATGGAAGAGAAAAGGCGATTAGGATGGTCAAACTTTCCTCCTTGTAAAGCCAGAAACATAGTCGTAAACGGCTCCTTTAAAAGAAAGACCATTTTTTTAATAGTGAAAAAAAAATATGAACATTATATTGTTGAAACTATTAACATACCACTCTTATCATCCAATTCAGAACAAATGCTGCAGTAGAGTAATGTGTTCCATAGTGAAATGGGGGAATGCTATCATGTTCCCAGCTATTGTAGCGTTCTTCAAAATAGGCTTTTCGGCTTGGATTCAAGGCTCCAATTGGCTGATTAAAAAAAAAAAATCAAAAGATACAAAAATTCAGGAATTCAGTACAACATAACAAATTCAAAAATTTACATGACAATATAAATTTTAAGCTTACCTTAGACAAATCTCTATAATTTGCAGGCAAACTCAAGTCTAAATCTTTGGCTTCAAAATTAGTGAGCACCCAAGGGAAAACTGGATACTGATTCAGATCATTATAGGTTCGTCCTAAAAATTATTAAGTTACATTATAAATACATAAAACCAAAATAACGAACACATAGAAAACCAAGTTTCTCAAGTTATGTTTAAGATTTTTTTGAATATTCATATCTAAGGGTTGATAAAAATAGACATAGAACTTCTTTCAAATTCAAATAACTGTTTAATTAAAATAAAGCCATAAGATAAATGACACGGATATGAATAGTGGAAAAGCTACAGGTAGATAACATTCCATGATTATTTAAACGAAGAGGATTATGCCATTGTCTTCTTTTTAGGTGTCATGATGGGTAATCAGATAATGTTTAGGAAACTGTGCAAACAGAAGTTTATTGTGGAAGAATGGGTATCTTTTATCCCCTTCTCCCAGCCTATTATACAATAAAATAAATAAGGCTTTTAAAGAAATATAATGATGCTGGTAAGCATGACAGAAGGTTGAACTAAGGTACTTCTGACTTCCAAGTTGTATTAAAGCTTGCAGTGGAATAACTATTTGAAGTTTTAATGGGAAAAGGTTTAACTGAACCAATATTTGGTGAATCCTGAGAAGTTGGAGATGAAGATGCGAAAATAATTAAATATGACACCGTAAGCAATTAGACATGAGATAAATATTGAGATTTCAAATTAGATACCGATGGAATAAATTACAGATTCAGCAGCAATATCAAATATCAGAACCTGTGACCATTACAGTAACATGAATAGATTGTTTCCAGAATGCAAGGAAATTGAATATCTAGGGTCTAAGAACCCTAAAAGGAATGAAGTTAAGAATAAATAAAACAAATAAATAAAACCTTGGAAACAGAAATCACAATTACAATGCTAAGTTAATCATGGCTATTTCTAAGGAATCTAAATCGTCTCCTCCAACAAGAGATTTCACAAAATTGGTAACATTTCAACGATTTAGAGAAAAAAACAGACTGCAACAAAAAAGGTTGGTAACTGGGAAGTGGAGTTATTCCATCTCCCAGTCAAATAACTCCAAGATGGCGGAAAAGCTGGAAATAATTTAGGGCAAGCAGGATTTCATATATGTTTTAGAAGTCATTAAAACATACATCACCTACAAAGCCCCTAAGAATCCGAGCCACGGAACATGTTCAAAATGGTGCCTGAAGTAACAGCGAGAAATAATTTTTAAAAACACTATAACTTTGTTGTTATCGGACATAGAAATGTAAAACTACTTCTATTCGAAGCATAATTAAATTTTCCACAAACTTTATTTGTACCATTTTTACGCTCAAAAGCTCACTTAGGTGAAAAGTGAAAATAACCGGCGAGAAAAATTCTTTATGATTTTTAAATCGGGATTTTTAGAGGAAAGAAATCAATTTAATGCAAAATACCCACAAATAAATATTATATCACTATTTATGGAGTTACTATTTCACTGGTTAATTTAAACAAAATTCCCAAATTCGGCCTGAAAGTCAGTATTCAAAGCGCAGACCACCAATCCCGCCAGGCTCCGGCCCTACTATCATTTCCATTAAAATTTTATTAGTTATTCTACTATATATTTCTAATGAAAAATAGTAATATTCCTTGAAAAGTCACAATTAAATTTTACGTAACTGATAAAAAATTGACATATTTGATTTATTATTTATCCTAAATGAAAAAATGACGGCAACCAAATAAAATTTAAAAAAAATAAATAAATGAACTATTTAGAATTAATAAAAAAACAGATAAATTGTTGCAATCGTTGAAAAGTTCCACATTTTTGTCTGAAATTTAGGATCCTCGGAAAGCAATTAGTAATCTCCTAAAGGAAAGAGTAAACTATGAAGTATTCATTCGATTTTGTCAACAAACAGTTTTAATATTTTCGGTATTTTTTTTTTTTTCTAGCAGTTCTTACATTAGGTTGAAAAATGGATTCAGCAATATGATTTACATGTGATGAAGTTGTAATTCCCAAATAGAGTGAATCAATGGAAGAGAAAGGTTTAAATGACTTAATTAAATGTAGTGAAGTTCGTTGTGACGATAGAGGATAAGAGTTTGATGTGAATTACTAGATAATACGTACTTTCGTTTGATTTTAAATTATATTGTATCTTTTTTGCTGAATTTACAAAAACTTCAGATAATGCGAGAAAAACAAAACAAAATGGGTAAAGTCGGTGAAAAGTTAGTACATTTCACATTCATAAAATTTCGGAAGATTATAGCAAAATAAATGATATATTTTCATCATCTGTCAAGTGTAGGACTGATTAAATGATAGATTTGGTAGCGGCAGAAGGGAAACTTCGTCGAAATTGTTCCAAAGAATTTTTTAAGTCCGCCGTTTTGATCCGGATTGTGAAAATGCTTTCGCTCATGTTTGCAACCCAATATTGAAAAACTCAGGTTATACACAATTTTCCATAAATGAATTATCAGACATTATGGAAAGTAAACTGGATTGCAAAAATAAGAAATGATCAATAAAAAAAAACAACATGAAAATCAGATTAGAGGAATATTTTAAGAACCAATTAATTGTTAGCGAAACTACAGGTTCCAAAAGTATGTTGTTATAAAAAGGAATGCTAGAAAATTAATAAATTATGAATACATAAATGAATACCTGATTCCTTTGATTTTTTTTTAACCACTTTATAAAAAACTTCCACCCGAAAAAAATATTTCAGAAGATAAAAAAAAAATGTTTTAAAAAAAAAGTAATTGCCTCATCAAATTTATAAAAGGCAATGAAAGGTTTGGATTAGCGGTTCATTTACAAAGCAAATATGAATTGCGTGAACTCATCAATTTAATCAATTAATTAGGATTTTGTGATTCTTATAGTGGAGTACTTATTGCTATATAGTATTATTGCTGATAACACCGATTTTATTATTAGAACAATTAACTGAGAAGATACTTTTCATACCTTAGGACGGATTATATTTGTCACTCTAAAATCAGGATCAGCTGCGGCTCATATCTCCGAAATGTTTTAAGTGAGAGAGGTATGGATTAAATTCGAATGAAAATATTTTTTACTATGGACATTGCTGAACCGGAATCCATACTTAGAAGTAAATGCTTGAGCGATCTCTTTCCATGTACTTCTTCTTCCGTGGTGCTACAGACCGGTGTGGTCCCTGGCCTCCTCAATGAGCCTTCGCCAGGTGGCTCGATCTTATGCGGCTGTTTTCCAATTTCGTACATTCAGTAGGGTCAAAGCGTCCTTAGCAACAGCGTCCTCCCATCTGAGTCTTGGTCTGCCTCTACCTCTGGAGCAGTCCAGCCTCCCCTCCAATAACTTCTTGGGAATCTGGACATCCTTCATTCTGGCGACTTGGCCGGCCCACCTCAATCTTCCTAAATTGATGGTCCGTAGTACGTTTGCTTCACCGTAAAGCTCGTATACTTCATTAATGTGCCGTCTTCTCCACTGGTCCCCTTGTCTAATGGGCCCAAAAATCCTTCGTAATATTTTTCTTTTGAAAATAAGGATTCTTTCCATGTACACTACACTGTCATAAATTTAGTCTAACACAGTGCCATCTTGGCAAGATTATTGGAAAAAACGTCAACAAAAACAAAGCGAAATTTCATATTCAATCTCTGAAATTATTCTACTACCTTTCTAAACGTGGTCGCTAAAGATATAAAAGTCATCTATTAAATTGATTTCTTCACACTCAAAATCTAAGTAAGCTTTTGAGAGTAAAAATGGTTGAATAAAGTTTGCAGATAATTTAATTATGCTTCCAATAGAAGTAGTGTTACACCTCTATGACTGATAACAACAAAATTATAGCGTTTTTAAAAATGATTACCCGCCGCTACTTCAGGCGCCATTTTGAATATGTTCTGTGGCTCGGATTATTGGGAATTCAGTAGGAGACGTATGTCTTGATTCTTTCTACCCAAAAGTGAAATTTGACTGGGGTATGTAGACGATTAGACTAAGCAGAACTGCGATACCTGGGTCTGGGAACTACAAAAGACAATTCGAAAACACCGGATGAATGAAGTTAGTGAACTAGTCTGCAAAATGGTTGTAGGGTTATGAGTATTGAATCAAAGTGAAACTATACTACATAATGAGGCGTAAGTGGGAGGAGAACAAAGTCTGATCTACACTTTAAATTCCAAACAGAAGCTGTAAGGAAACCTAAGAGGACTCGGCAATGTCGTTCCTGTGTCAGCGGGGTTCGTGGGCTAAAAAATGTAAATAGATAAAGAATAAAAATTCATTTTAAAAAATAAATAAATATAGACATATATTTAAAATTGAAGAAAATTAAATCCACAATAATGCTAAATCATAATATGTTTTTGAAATGAACTGAAATAATAAAAATGAAATGATACCAATTACTGTTTTCGTTTCCGGCTGGATTCAAAGACAGTGTTCTACGATGATAATATATTTAATGCACATTTCAAGAAAACGAAACAACTAATGATCTAATCCCAATATTAAAACAAAAACATTTAAATATTCCTTAATTTTAATTTTATTTTATTGTTTTTTTTTTCAGCAAAGGCAGGGAGGAATTTCGTTCAAAGTGGGTTCGCTTTGGGAGGGCCAAAAATATATTACAGTCTCGATTATTCTTAAAGCCTGTTTAAACTTTAATGTAACCTAATTCGGCCTCCTATTGTTTTGGGGAACAAAGAAATTTCACAAAAAGAATAAAAATGTTGGAAACGCCACTGAAAAAAGTTGAACAATCTACTGTCACAAACCGCAACCGTCTCGAAAGTGATAGGTCAGTAACTTAATTCAGCATACAAAATTTAACACACACATATATATATATATATATATATATATATATATATATATATATATATATATATATCATTTTATATATATATATATATATATATATATATATATATATATATATATCATTTCAATATAAGGAATAACGAAAGAAATCATAATTTTCTATTCAAAAATACCAATCAAAAGGAATTTGTTAGTTATTCGAAATAAAAAATATATGATATTCATAAGAAATAAAAAAGAAAGATAAACGAAAATTGAGACGAGGAAAAGTAAAAATACTTCCCAGAATTAACAAAATAAGAGTATACATTAATTTGAATTAATTGCACATGTCTACAAGAGAAAAGAATTTTTTTGGTGCCTAGGATTTTAGAACTGATTTTAGGTATATTTGGGGCACTGGATCTAAATATAAAATAACTTTTTTCTATCAGGCCTACTTTTTGAAATAAGTGTGAAAAAGGAAGTAAAACCGCCAGCTTGACTCAAGCCATTTCCTTCCAGCTTGACCAGGCTGGGAATCCTCACTTTGGCATTAGGAATCCCATCCTTCATTTCAACGCTTCAACTAAATTTGAGGTCAGTTTGTAAGTTTTAGCCGTGCAGGATTAGTTATGAAGTTGATAAAAAATGATTTCAAGTAGAAGAAGTTGTGTAAATCATCCTGATGTGTTTTGCTACATATGAGGAGCATGCACATTAAAAGATAACAGAACAAATGTTAGTGACCTTGTAAAGAGAGCTTATCATGGATACTTTGGTGTTATGCTCGGTTATCAGGATTTATCCTGATCACCGCATCAGGTTCGTAAAACTTGTAAAGAATATTTAAGCCAGTGGACTAGCGGGAAAAGACAAATTTTGAAATTCGGCGTACCGATGGTTTGGAGAAAACCCAAAAACCACATCGATGACTGTTATTTCTGTTTAGTAAATATTACTGGAATCGGTCGAAACAACCGTAGCAAGTGGACTTAGTCTCTGCAAGACGCCCGTTCCCTCACTCAGTGGAAGGACCGATTCCAGCATTTCACCGGGCATCCGGAACTTTCTGAGGATGAGTGTTGTTCCTATAATCACTCTTCTGATAGTAATGAAGGTGACAGAGATTTTGAGAGGATGTCAACAATTCCTTAGCATTTAAATCAGGACGAGTTAAAAGACCTCGTCAGAGATCTTATCCAGTCAAAAGAAGCTTATGAATTACTGGCTTCCAGATTGAACGACAAAAATTTACAGGAACAAGGATCCAAAATTATTTTTTTACGTAGAAGAGAAAAGGGTCTGCTATCATTCTTCTCTCAAGAATAAAATCTTATATTTTGTCACAATATTAGAGGACTCCTGAAAAAATGAGTCTTCCTGAATATTTTCCAGATGATTGGCGCCTATTTATTGATAGCTCAAAGCGAAGCTGGAAATGTGTTCTACACAATGGGAACAAATATGGTTCAATACCAATGGCTCTTTCAACAACAATGAAAGAAACATATAACACCATAGCTTTGGTCTTGGAGAAGATAAGGTATCGTGAACATCAATGGGTGATTTGTGTGGACTTAAAAAATGGTAAACTTTCTCCTCAGACAGCAAAGTGGCCACACCAAATATCCTTGTTTCCTATGCCTCTGGAATAGCAGAGACAAAACACATCACTTGGTTAGACAAGAGTGACCAAAGAGAGAAAACATGATCGTTAAAGAAAATAACGTTATTAACGAATCCTTATTTGATCGAGAGAAAATCATCTTTCCTCCACTGCGTATCAAGCTAGGCCGTATGAAGCAGTTTGTAAAGTCTCTTGATAAGGACGGATCATGTTTTGGATTTATAGGGGAAAAAATACCTCACTTGAGTAATAAAAAAATTAAAGCAGGAATATTTAACGGCCCAGAAATAAGAAAATTTATTAAGGACCAAGCATTCGTAAATTCCATGAATGAGGCTAAAAGAAAATCCTGCCAAAGAAAAGCAGAAAACCATCTGGAGTTGGTAAACGATATGCTTAAAAATTGGATATGGAGAACGATATGCAGAAAAACCTGGACCGTTTTTTTCTGAAAATTTAGAAGACAGCAGAGAGGAAGAAGGTGACAGATTTCATCAACATATTAAAATTATGGAGGACCGCTATCAAAGAAGATTTTTGTTACATATGCAAAAATATATCATTATTATATATTAAATATACATAAAATATATATTATTGCTTGTAAACGCACATGATGTCAGAATATTGCTGGAGTTTAGAAAGGGACTGTTCCAAGATATATTCAAAAGGTCACAAAAAAAACGCTTCCGAATTGTTGAGTGACAAGTTGGTTCCATCGATGACTTGGTCCTATCTTTGTATGTATAATAATATTTGTATATTATAATGATATTTGCTTAATATAATGATATTTGTATAATATAATAATTTTGTGCAATTTAATAATAAAAATTTCACGTTTAATTTTTAGATTTGATTCATGAATTTAACCTAACATAACGTAAACCGTACATTTCACTAAAGCGTTGTATCTTAGAAAATTTTAACCTCCTAAGCAGAAACAAATCCCATATTTGAATTCAGTGCACCAAATTCATATGAAATCAGCTACAAATACCCCGGCACCCAAACTATTGTTGGCCTGTGTTATAGAAATAAAAATTTCTTTTCTTAAAAACAAAACAAAAAAAACAACTCAATTATAGTAAGGTGTCATCAGTTATAACTGAGCCAATATGGTTTGAAGGTTTGACCGCATGCCATAGGAGATATGCTTATTCAAATATGTTAAAAAATAGCAAAATTAGTTAATATCATATAAAAAAAAATTACCAGGCTATAGAATAAATTGCTTATTAATTTTTAAAATATGTTCTATCATTAAATTTGGCGTAATGATCTATTAACTAGTTGAAAAATAATCGCTTTGAAGTTTTTCTTCCGTAGGAAAATAAATTTAAACATTTTCCACACCATTAACTCCTTCCAACGAAAGGGAGCCAATATTCTAAAATAAGATCGAATAAAATTGACAAAACAAACACAAGATCTCGAGACCAATTTATTTTTTTTTTTTACCTCTCTCACCACTTCCTCAATCACTGTTAGTCTAATTTTAAAAATAAATTCTCACGTTTGTGGCTAGACCAAATAAGTTCCAGGATTAGATATTATAAAGGAGAAGCGGTAAATAAGAATTGTCCCCATTCTAATTGAATGAGGCACTAACCTGTGGGTGCCTTTATTCGAGCCGACACCTCCATTTCTCCCCACATCTTTTTTTTCCCCCTCATACAACTTCCTTTTTTTTCCCGTTTTACCCGCCGTCTATTTCAATCCATTTATTTTTAAATTTTTTTTTTCTTCTTTTAAATGTACTTCCATCTTAGTTTTGGTTTTTTTGACTTTTCTGGAATCGAGTTATTACAAAATCTGCAGTGAGTAATGAACAGAGACCCGATTTTAATGCAATTTTATAATTTAATTTACCTGATTTTTATACATGGCTGAATTACAATTATATATTACTAATATATCATGCAACAGAATTGGGCATTAGTCGGTTGAAAATTTATTCGAATAAACGACTAAATCTTTCGTCGGAATTTTTAATCATGAATAAAAGTATATTCAAAATTATTAAAAATTTATTCGATTAAAGAAACGACTAAAAAATCCGAATACATCTTTAGCCATTAATTTTTAACTAACATTTTAATCAGATGAAAATTTATTCGAATAAAAAACCGACTGCTTCAATTTAATTTTTATTTATTGATATATAGCTCAGCTAATTGTGACGAAAGATTGTTTTTTTAAATTCATGAAGACGATAGATTTCAGGGAACTTGTAAACTAACGACGTTTCGGTATTTTTATTTACTTCTGATCGCAAAAAATAAAAAAAGAAGAAATATTTTCATTTAATTTCAAACCCGTGAAGAAATACGAATTATGATTTTTTCTTCATAGTAAATGTTTTGACTTAAGTGTAAAATGTAATAATTTCTGGATAAACGTTGTGAGGAAGGATTTTGCTTATTGAAATAAATCTGTATAATTAGCAAATTTAAAGTCACAGATGAACAGAAAGATGAATAAATCGTAAATAAATAAAACACTGAAAACAATTAGAGACATTAATGCATCAAAATATAAGTTTTATTATAAATTTTTAGTAGTTTACGACTACAACTCAAATATTAATCATTAAAAAGGACTAAATTTAAAGCCGTTGGTCGTTTGAAGACATGATTATTTTTTGTGACTAAAAATTTAGTCGACAATCGGATAATTTTCGCCCAACTCTGTCTTGGAATCAAATTTTCTTAGCTATAAAAATTGGTTTTCGAATAAAAATTTAGAAATAAGTTATTTGTTCATTATGCCGTAAACAAGAGAACAAAATAAAACTTGATATTTATTATGTTTAAAATTATAATATATTTACTATTATAAGGAATAACAAATAAATTTATTATTAATTATTCGCACACATGAATAAATATAATTCATTCATTATCCAAACCCAAATTGGCCCAAATCTATTATCATAGTTAAACAAGCAGATCTTGACTTATCATTGAATTTTTTTTTATTCCTTGCCACTGAAAGGTTTTCTGAGTTTACAAGTTACAAATTATTATGAACATGAGAAACAATATTTTATTTTATAATTATAATCGATAATTTTCGATGTGACTGAATTTACAAGTGAATGGAAATATATATAAGTTTCAATAATGAAATATATTTTTTTAAATTTCAATAGTAAAAATCGAAGCTGTCATAAAAATAACTTGAAAAATTAGAATATACCTACAAGTTAATTTAATGTAATATATTTTCTCGGGCACCCGATAATGTGTATTCTATTGTATATGTGTGCACGCACAATATTTACAATGAGCTCGGCTAACAATTAAACATTTGCAAATGGAATGAATTTAAAAAATAAAATTAAATTAATAACTATTGCCTTAGTAGCATATTTACTTATTTTGTATTTGTTACAGTTAATAATTGAGTAGCTAAGTGGAAGAACATGTCATGTTACAAAAATTTGAATCTTAAAAATATTGAATTTAATAATTTTTTATTCCAATTAAAGGTTTAGAAAAATTAAAAACAGTGCTGTATGAAAAGGAGTATTTAAAATATTATTCCAAGCAAAAATCCCTATTTTTCCTTAAATGTCACATAACATGTTCTTCCACTTAGCTCTTCAATTGTGGACGAAAGAATGCAGACCATAATTTCAATTAAACAACTCTTGGGCGTACATTGCTAAAGGAGTGACTCATACCTTCGAATACTTAATTGTTAATATTAAAAGATATGTTACTTATTACAATGACTTTTCAATGTTAACTGTTGTGTTTTTTTTCACTTTGTTTTTCAATTAAATTTTTTTGGGCGTTTTCCAGAGGGTGTCTTAAGTTTTAAATATCCTTACTCCGAAAATCAATAGTAGTAATGAAAAAAAAAATAAATAAAAAGCTTTCACTTACCATTTTTAATAAATACCGTGAAGGGTGTTACAATAATAATAACAGGTGTGAAATTACCAACAGACTTGAATAGAGCATATTGTTGAGAACAAGATATTGGAGTTGGGTGGGGGAAGGCACGATGAGAGCTCGTTGGCATCCGTCTGCTTTCGGACACACTCGACATTCAAGGGACTGGACGCTAAGTTCTTGTATTTCCGAGTTCGATAATTTTTTGTTTTATCTGTTTTGTAGGAAATTTAATTACATTTTGAAGGATCATGTATGGAGTAGGACCATGATTATCATGTAAATACTTATTGTTTTTTTGACAAAAATATACTAATTTTTTATGCTTTGGCACATTTGGGATCAATTTAAACCAATTTAAATTTACATATTTCATATAATTTGCATATTTTTACATATTTCATGTATTGTACATGTTTCACTCCATTTTTGTTATTTTTATTTATATCAGAATATCAATAACGATGGGTACGAGAAAAAAAAAATCCTAAAATATCAGTTGACATTCTTAAGCGGTTAACAGAAATCACTAGAATTGGTCGTACTTTTTTCCTACTATTATTCAGTTCTAAGTTTCCTCCCCCTTTAATTTTTACTCAGAGCGACCTTGTTTATAGTTCAGTGTCAATCAGTGAGTCGGAAGAAATTCATACGTTTTTAAAACAATTCCCAGAGTCATGATTTTTTTTTTTTTTTTTTTTTAAATTTCTTCATAAGTAGAGTTGGGAAACAAGCTAAAGATCGGGTAGCGAAATATCTTCATGAATTTCCGAATGAAACGTTCAGGAGTCATGAAGATATTTTATGTTGATCTGTAGAAAAGCCTGTTTCGACAAAACAGCGTTTCCAAGTTACTCAGCATGTTGGTACAGTCCCTCACAAGATAAACAAAGAAGAACAATCAAGACTGCAGAAAAATTTCATTATGCCATATACAAGTGGAGACAATAAGTCCGCCTTTTGCATGGATTTGGGTAGCAAATTTGAAAGAACCGATATCCCTTTGAGCAACATAAAAAAAAACCTTTCTCAAAGGCTTTTTGGAAAATACATATCGGGGAAACAAATGCCTGATCAGACTACATAAAGAACAAACTATCTCCAAGATAAATACCAGGAAACTCTTGCAAAAATTCGAATGCCAAAGAGGGACCTAGTCAAGTGATGTTGAAGGTCCGGTATATTGCAAATTCTTCGTTGGTACACCCTGCCCTGATTCCTCTTCAAAGCCATTTCTCCTAAATTGCCAAGAATTGAAAAAATGCAATCATACGGTTTGTAACGACTCCATGAATCTTTTTGGTCCCAAATGTGCGCATGTGACTTGAAAAAGTGTTCTTTGATTTTATCATTCGGCGCTCCATCCATGATTAAAGCAGGAAAGTCCATAAAAGTATTTTATCCTAAAATGCCTCGGGTCACATGTCTTGTGCACCCGTTCCATCGTGCTTCTGAAGTTGTTCGGTCTGAATTCCTGGGGGTAGATATTTTTGTTTCATCCGTTAAACAGACTTTTTAATAGCTCCAAACTATGTGCAAATTTTCAAGTAAAATTACCCTGAACTGACCTTATCTCCTCAGCCAGTAGTCACGAGATACGGAACTTGGTTGGAGGCTACAGAGTAAGTAGGTAGGTACTACAGCAAGAACTTTGACGAACTAGAGGACGTTGTTGCAAAGCTAGATGGTGATTCAGCCGCAGTCATAGTTCTAAACTTTTAGGAAAATCCGATTTAAAAAAATAATCTTACTTTCATCAACAACAATTGATCTTAAATCGCTCTCACTATCACACAGTTTGAATTACAGAGCATGCCTCTATTAAAAAAGATATAGACGCGAGCGTTCCTTCAACAGAAACATGTCGGTACTAAGACCCGATCGACGTAATTTTACGTAAGTAAAATTTAAAAATGCATTTACTTTTCAACTGTTTTCCTGATAATGAGTAGATCGTGTTTGGGAAAGTATAAATTAAATAATTTTATTATATTTGCATATTCACATATTCTTTACATATTTGTTTTTAAATGTATACATATATATGTAAATATTTGGCATTTTAATTACATGAAGATCCTAGCCCTATATATGAGTATATAATCAATCTTAAATGCATACTTTTCGAGTTATGCGCAAATCAAATTTTCGTTTCGTCATAACTTTTTCCCTACATTTTTCGGTGATGTACTACATATATGGACAGTTAAAGTGCTTTGAGGAGAAAAATTTACGCGAGTTTCATCAAAATCGTAAAAAATAAATTTCGAAAAAATTGTAAAAAAGTGTAAAATCGATTATATGAAGTGGCACTTTCGCTAAGTCGTTTTTAGCGAATACGTTTCTGTAACATCCCAGGTACATACCTACCTTAAATAAGTAATTTCAGTTTCATACAATATTTCGTATATGAGCTAGACTATACACATAAACACAAGACACGCGCCCAGACCGTTTTGCGATACTTGGTTATTTTGGACTCCGGGGGCCTTAAAACTTGTATTTCCTGTTTAAAAATCAGATTTAAATTTTTTCAAGATCGCGATGCTATCTCTTACTCTATATTTCTTCATAAATAGGTAAGAGAAAGCAAAAAAGTATAGTAAAAATAAAGACAAATTTAGAAAGCCCATTTTATTCTTAAATAAGAAATATTCTTTTTTAGGCATATATAGCAAATAAAAGGCTTCCAATCGCTTTCATACAATTTATTATTTCTAGATGTTTCGGGAATTTGATCCCATCTTCAAAACGATTTTTGTATAATGTCTCTCTTGTCATTCATAAGGATATTACTTTCTTCAGTTACTGTTGAACATATTTACGCATTAAGGTAAATGTTAGATGAATAGTGGATTCCTTGAGTTGCAAGGAACTGAGACAACCTTTGTATATGTCCTAGAGAGATGAATAAAACAACTATAATTTTAGCACTAGGCGTATTAAATAAAGGATAAGCATTATCACATACCAGCAATGGTATTCAGAAACATCAAGTATTCGAAATTCGAAATTTCTCTTCGCTGCCATTTTTGAGTCATGTTGGAATTTCTCATGAGTTGTCTAGGGGACATCATAGAAGCTCTCCTGAAAATTTGAATTATATTCATAAATCATATCCATTAAATCAAAGAAATGTTTCATAGAAATTACGAAAACATTGATATGAAATAAATAATACCTAGTTTGTGGTATTCCGTACTTGATACCGACACCAACTCTTGGCAAAGCTTTGATGACACGTTTGACAGTAGTCTGGTCAGGGAATGCGAACATAATGGAGGCTGTAAAATAATAAAAAGATATTAGCGGATATAAAAAAGTAAATATATCAAATGCCTTTTATTTTGTTGATGATAAACTAGTCAATCAAAGATAATTACTACAAGTCAAGTAATATCATATTGACGCTAGTATAAATTGACAGATCTCATTGAATAAACAACTTTTTAAGAGTAAATGGTTATTCTATTTAAACTAGAGTAATCTTCTCATTACGCCTTCCTCCAACATAGTTCGTCCATTATTTAATATTTATTTTCAACTATAAAAATTCTTCTTATGGCTTATTTTGGTTAAAAATCGTTCAAGAATTTCGGATTAGAGTGATTGATCAATTTATTTAGTTGAATAAAATTATTAAAATACTACTATACTCGCATCCATATGAATATTGTACAAGTGTACACTGGATATGTGAGAAATATTTTTGAAAATAGAAAATTATAAAGCGTAGGCGTGGTCGTAGATAGGTTTCTCGGAGAGGGAAAGTTGAAAAAGAAATGTCTAATAATAAATACAAAAAAAAAAAAAAAAAAAGTAACGAAAACATTTGGTTAGCTACGCCTAGGTATGGTGCCAACCTCCACCAAGCATAGCGTAGATATGTAGGTACTTCCGGGAGAGAGATTAGCTTCGCCAATAAGCGTAGGAAATCAAAATAAAACAAATATAAATGGATTTAATTTAAAATAGTTTCAATTATGTTCCATGTCACACAATTTTCCTACCAACAACTTCATCTTATTAAGCGAATAACATGGAATCCTCATGGAAAAGTGAAACGACCAGAAATTGCACGTACCATCCGATCACTAAAATTTACTAGACAAAAAATAATCTGTAAAAGACCATATACTAATCAATGAAGCCTCGAGGAGTTCGAAAATAAAGTATTGCGTAGAATATTCAGCCCAAAGAAGGATGAGCCTACAGTAGAATTCAGAAGGCTACACAATGCGGGAATTCAGGGAAGGGCCCCGGCAAATATAATTGACGTAACGTTAAAGGCCGTTGAAATGGCACTGTTGGCCAGCTTAACAGTATGGTTAGATGGATAATGAACGAATTCCTAAAAAGGTAATCAGTGCTGAACCGATATATGCACTTCCGGGTAGACCAAAAAGTTAGCGGGAGGATTGTGCCAAGATTGAGCTTTAAGAAGGGGTTCAGTGGAGGCAACGATCGTTGATATCATCGGCATTGAACTTTAGGGTATCTTTAGCAAATATGTATCAGCATTTAACTAATATATATGGGAGTATTGCTATGATTTTGTAGATTTAATTTTTATAAAGTTCAATTGAGGGATACATGAAATCAGATATTGTTGGTTTAATCGGTATCAAATCTTCATTTCTTTTTTTCATTATTATTCTTATTAGAAAAAATTCAGTTGTAAATTTTCAATAAATATCTAAATAACAATATACACAATAACGAGTATTAAAGACTATCTTAATTGCTAAGCAATGTATCTTAGCTGGGGCATTTTTCAAGGTGAATTATTATGTTATATTGTTTATGCTATATGGAAATATTTTTCATCTTCCAAATACAAACCAATGTCTCTAGAAAAAAAAAAAAAAGATTTTATTTTGCAAAATGTACATTAAAAAAAAGTTTTATTTCAGTGGGTTTTAAAAACTATATCTTCCAAATGTAGACCGCTATTAAATAACTATTACCGAAGATGCTCTCGGAAAATTGTACATCACTTTGAGTTATTTTTTGTTGTATGGCATTGATCTCTTTTTGCCTGATCATTTCCTTTAAATCATCCGGAGATCGTGTTTAAACATCTTGTCCTTGAGATAGCCCTAGAGACAAAAAAATCGCAAGGAGATAAATCTTGGGATCATGATTGCCACCCGAAGTCACCCTTCAAAGAAATCAGTCAGGGAAAATTTCCCTCAAAACTTCAAGCAAACGTCGAGATGTGAGAGAAATGACTCCATCATCTTAGAAGATCACACATCCTCTGCGTCGATTTTATCCAACTTAGCGTATAAGATAGTCTCCAACATGAGCACGAAACGGTAAAAGTTACCGTTATACCCCTTCCTCGAAAAAGTACGGGCCGATTATACCGAAATCACCAAAAGCTGCACACAGTGTCCTCCAGAAATATGTCAGTTATTCCACCAGAAATGACCCGAAGGATGATGGAAAATATCCGGTGACGTCTTCGGCAATGCGTAATAAATAGTGGCCGACATTTTTTCTCCAATGTAATTTTTAAAATCCACTGAAATAAAACTGTTTTCAATGTATATTTTGAAAATAAAACTAGTATTTTTCTAGAGACATTCGTTTGTTTTTTACAGGCCTTAAAAATGTTTCAGTCATTTTTGGTCCGCCCTGTATAATTGAATTAATAGCATCTCGGCGGATTAAATGGCAATGTAAAGATGGTCGTATAGATAATGAACAAATATCTAGAAGGTATTCAGCGCTGAACTGGTAAACGTTCAAGAGGTAGGCCGAGACGTAGGTGGGAGGATTGTGTCAAGATTGATCTTTAAGACGAGGATCAGTAGAGGCAACGACTGTTGGTATCATCGTTATCGAACCTTCTGTTATCTTTGGCAAATATTTATGAGCATTTAACTAATATAGATGGGAGTATAGAGTTATGTATGATTTTGTAGATTTAGGTATTGATGGGATTCAATGTCAATGGAGGGAGAGATGTAGTTAGAGATTGTTAGTAGAGCCGAAACTAGAGGGAGGTGGGACAAAGGGTTCACTCGAGAGCGCGGCTAAATTCGAGTGAAGTTTTTCTTAAAAATCCAAGTAAAAAATATTTGTTGCAACTTTCTAATATTTTAGACCTTAATTCAGTCAATAAAATGAGTTAATGTTGTGATACAATGCTATTTATTTCGAAATATATTACCTAAAATACATTTATAAAACTGTTGACTTTTATTGGAGGAGGGAGGGGGGGGGGAGTTGAATGGAGGAGTGACAAAATTAAGTTTGCTCCCTTGACAAAAATCCTACTTCCGGCCCTGATCGTAACTGTTGTCAGTATCGAATCTTCGGTTATTTTAATTATCATCAGAAAAAAAAAACTACAGTTGTACATTTTCAATAAATAATATTTAAAAATAAAATAGAATCAAATTAAAATAAATAAGACAAATGACAGAGAATTCGAGTAGTATTATTGCACAATAACGAGTATTGTGCTAAGAAGCAATTAGGGATTGATAAATTATTTGCCACTTCTATAAATTTGTTTTATTGAAAACTAGTTTCGAATGTTATACATTCATCCTCAGTTCTAAGAGCACACAAAAAATTCAAAAATAAGCAATTCAAAATATAGTTGGTATTATTATACATATTAAATTAGATTAATGTAAATCAGTATTATAAAACAATTATGAATTTAATTAAGACAAGAAATCAAATACATGTTGGTACTCACCAAGGTTTAAATGGATTATATCAAACAGAATAGTTTGTACTGGTTTCTTCTCGCATTGTACTAACAATGAACGAGAACTAGGCAGGATGTTTCGAACATTCGAAACTAGTTTTCAATAAAACAAATTTATAGAAGTGGCAAATAATTTATCAATCCCTAATTAGATTGATCCTTCTATACCATCATGCGGATGTCAATTGACTAAGGAGCAATGCATCTTAGCTCCAGTACTTTTCCTTTTTTAAGTTAAAAATATTATATTGTTTTGGCTATATGGAAGTCATATTCTTCTTCCAAATTTTATACCATATATTCAATACAGAACTTAATCGAGGTATGTTTATTAATAGGAAGGAGGAAAATAAACTAAAAATGCACAAACAAATATACTGAGAGTTAATTACAAAACAATCTTATTTAGTAGTTATTTATTATTTTTATATAGCTTGTTATTTACATATTTACCTTTCTATAAATGTTATTATAGACTAATAATACAAAATAATAAATAAGAATAAATGATCAAAAAGCGGTGGTTCATGCATTGTTAGAGAAAAAAAAGAAGAGAAGCCTACGTCCATGAAAGTTGCCAATCAGTTTAACAACATCACCACCTAATTATTATGCTACAGAATAAACAATGGTTGTGTCCAAATCTTAATATTAATGTTACTAAATGGGTTATTAACTGAAAATAAAAAAATAAAAAACTTTATTAACAACCAAACTCTCAAAATTGATATGTGTACTGTTACCTCACCAAAAGTATAATTTATATTTAGTCCGGGAGCTCTGCTTGATTGAATAAAATCATAAATTTTCTAAAATTAGTTCGGTATTAATTATGCAATCGAAGAAAGAAATTTCGCGGATTTGTCTACATTACATCTCTTATTTCCGGAAAGTTATTTTCAATATGGGAAAATATATCTCCTTTCTTCTCCTTTAGTTAATTATCAAACTCTTTCAGACTTTATATTTATCCATTTTTTATTACTGCTAGCAATGAGAGACAGTTAATTATTTCAGAAATAGTAAAGGTAATCTATAGGAAAAAAAAATTGAAAATTTGGCATTTACGTCCTGCCAGACTATTTCACTGAAGATAAGACCGAGATGGCATTAAAGATCATTTAATAGTATAATGATACACTCAGACCATTTTGCGAGACTAAGGGGACCTTAAAACGTATATTTCCGTTGAAAACTCGGATTCGAAATTTTTCACGGTCGCAATACTTTTCGATATTATATTTTTCATATATAGATAAGTGAAAAAAAAAAAAAAAAAAATTGAAATCCATTCATTGTAACTGGGTTTCTAGGTAAAAAGCTAAATGTAGTGGACTATTATGAAGTTATCCAAAATGTTTTTTTAAACTTTATATTAGTGAGTCAAACCTTTGCACGCCGGCTCCCGGACTATTTCTGAACTTCAATCCAAGATGGGTTGTCTTGTTCCGCGCTACCTACCCGGCTCATTCGCTCTTACCCACAGTAAGGAACGCTTTGTTTATTTATCTTCATGTTATCGATTCGGCTATCGATCGCAATTGTTTTCCAAGCTGTTCCACCCCGGAGTCAGTAGGTTTTCCAAGGAGAGACCGCATCTGTCATTACGAACCCTTTAGAGAGGAATTAAAGCGATGGAATCTAATTAGCGAAGGGTACGGGGAAGTAGACAGTTGGTCGGTTCCGATGGAAGAGCGCGCGGGAGGGTGGCCGATTGGCTCTGCTCTTCGCCAGCATAATTGGAGCTGAGGGTGTGCCATCATTGGATTATGCCATCCTACACCCGCCCTAATCGCATTCCCTACGCTACCTAAATCCATCCACTGTTTACATTAAACAATAACAGCCCCTTCATTATCCGAACCAAGTGTATAAACAAACACTCGATTGAAACAGTCTAAAGCTATGCCCACGATGGTCGAATTTCGATGCGCTTTCGACATCGCTATCTAACCCTCCCATATCTTGAAAATTCCATCCAATCCATATTTTTGCTTAAATGGCCAAATAAATATCTCCAATAGTCCAATCTTAAATTTATTCCCATCTATAACAGAAAAAAAAACAATTACTCACCGGAATTACTGGAAAACCCCCGACCCTTAAACCCTTTACCTATAAACACCCCACCTTTCTTTCATTGCTAGTTCAGTGCGAGAACAACCAATACAAACTTTTCTGTTTTATATAATCTACTTAAACCTTGGTGAGTACCAACATGCATTTGATTTCTTGTCTTAATTAAATTCATAATTCATAAATGTTTTATTATACTAATTTATATTACATTTAATTTACTATGTATAATAATACCAAACTGTATTTTGAATTGCTTATTTTTGAATTTTTGTGAGTTTTTAGAACTGAAGATGAATGTTCAGAACATTCGAAACTAGTTTTCAATAAAAACAAAGTAATAGAAGTATCAAATAATTTATCAATCCATAATTGAAAATTAGAGTTCCTTTTATAAATTATTTCTTTATCATCGCTATTTATTTAATTTGCCACATTTTTCTTTAAAGTAAATAGTTCATTTATATTACAAAACTATCTCAAAACAATATATAGTTTTCTTTTTCTACTTGAGATATTTCAGCCATATACAGACCATTTTTAAATATAAAAAATAAAGGTTTGCTATTGTGTTATTTTCATTAGATAATTAATATATTTAGCATTACTTACTAATTTTAATCAATCGGATTTATTAATTATTGAAATAAATAAACTTAAAAAAATGAAGAGACAAAACTTATTATTTATAAATTATTGGAGAGAAAAAAAAATACCTAGCTAGCAAATAACTAACTAGCTGATGTACCAGGACTGAAAAACGTGAGATCACATAAATCCTGGTCAGAGATAGCACATCTCAGATTAGCAGCTATAAAAAGAATGACAAAATAGGCATAGCACATTACTGTAAAACAGTACAACATATACTGACGTAAAAAGGGACGAGGTAACATTATATATATATATATATATATATATATATATATATATATATATATATATATATATATATATATATATATATATTGTTAATGAAATTGTTCATTACCATTTTTTTACTTAGAAAAGATTTTGTTTTTTTAATCACATCTATATATATAAAAATTCAGCCTGCGTATGCCTGTGATAACAAAACTTAGTCGGTCGATTTTGATGCTGTTTTCACTATCATTACTGCTTTAAGGAAATAGAACGGTTTCATATTTCGTTGGCACTGCTTGGCAGTCCAGGTATATCTACAAAACTGCGTCCTGACCGCTCCAGAAGGAGTCAGTACAGTATGTTATCATGACGAAACAGAGTTTTATTGAAAACGCACGCGTTCCAACGATTATTTATTTTCGTCATTTGAGACAAAATTAAATGAATTTAAAAAAAAAATGAAAACAAAACTATAGCAAATCAATTTTTGTAGGATTAAACTAACAAAAGTATTCATTACATTCTAGATCTTATAATAATTAAAAAAGTTTCTTTAAAAAAGCGATTCAAATATAAATCCACTTAACATTAAATGAATTCAAACATTGAAAAATCAAAATGTCTTTTTTAATTAAAGTACTGATTTACTAATCCATTAATGATAAAAAATTATCTTTTGTGATTTCACTACAAATATATGATATTTATCATTCAAATCATCGTACTAATAACAGCAATTACTGTACATAGTAATAAATTTAAAATCAGAGATACACCTTCAATTATATTTTCTATTCAAGATATTACAAGAAGCTATCACTCTGCAGAAGTTGGACCTTATGTAATTTATTGGTACATAATGGTTAAAATTTAAGCTAACGTTATTGTTGAACCAGTCAAAATGGCGTGTATTGATTAAATTATATTTCAATTCCGCCACCGTGTGTTTTTCTGCCTTTGCGATGCAAATGAAAACTATTAGGTCTATGCCAAACATTTTTATTTAGCCTAACGATATTTTAAATTAGGATGTTTAGTGCGAAAGGAGTTGGCCACTTCGGTGAGCAGTTTCAACGAAACATACAAGCAGTAACGGTTGGCGGTCAATGCCAGCCGCTATGGTGGGCAGTACCAGCGAAAGTCTATCTTTACTGGTACGGAGCCAGTAGAGGCTGAGCAAGAGCGTTAAAGTCGCAAAATTATTATTATGTAAAACAAAATCTTCAACATACTGATTATCATTACCTTTATTTTATTATATTTGTCTCTATCTATGAAGACGGCCTAGCTTGACCGAAACTTCGACTGCTATAATAAAAAAAAAAGCAACTAGTTTATTTTTCTGTTGTTTTTTTTTTTCATTGTAGTCTCACAAGACTGTAAATATTTAATGAGCATATTGAGAAACCTAATTAACAATCACTTTGAACTCTGCACTAGTAGCAGATACCAATGTTGTTAGACATCTTTGCGAGTTAAATGACTTTGACGACTATTTCTTAACTAACAACCTCAAAAACGTCCCATCATATAACTTATATTTAATTAACTTGTTTATAAAACTATTTTAATATCCTTGGAACAAACTAATTCTTACGTTAGTAACGTACTAATGCAACCTATTCATTGGGAGACACCGGATAAGACTAATGTCTTATTTTTAATGTTTCAAATCGTCCTCTACCGGAGCGATGTCTAGTAATACAACGTCAATCCTTAAGCGATGTCCGCAGGTTACAAACTGTCACTTTGCGTTCCAAACCTCTCCCAGTCATAACTTGGCAATGAGTGACGGTGAGGATACCGCTAAATTAATATAAGAAATGTTCAGAAATGGGTTGTTGACAAAAAGTGGGTTCCGGGAGGGGGGCGTCACTTTGAGATACGGCGATTGATTCAGGCGGCTCCCTCACAACCGGTCTACGGCCATTTTTTACTTTTTCTGTCTGCCGATGGGAAACAAAGGCACTGCTCCATCCACCATCCCGCTCTTTCTTATAGCCACCTCAAGGAGGAGGTGTTGTAACTTTATCAGTGCTACTAAAAAGGGGGTCGAAAACCCCTCCCCTCTAGCGACCTCCTCTCGATGAGGATTCTGGAACAATTAGATAATGTTGAATGTCATAGAATTAAAAATAGACCAAACCGTTCGTTTCGATCAGCGGTTAAAACGGGAAATGCAAATTCTTATATTCAGTTAAAAGCATCAGTTAAAAATACTCGTGTGCAAAGTTTGATTTCCCCATTTAATCTCAAAAGCCTGATACACGACAGTATATATACCTATAGCTAAAAAGGTCCCAGTAATTAATATAATATTAGGGCAATAAACAAGTCGGAGCGTTTTCCAACTATGCCTTAAAAAGTTCTTAGTGAAAAAAAAAACATTTTTTATTAAAATTAAGATTTTTTTTTATGAGTAGGTATGTGTCCCGTATGTCCCTGCCTTCGATCATCGATTAAGTGCATCCAACTTTTGACTCAGAGGGGGGCTGAAGTGATGGCCTATATTTTGAGAAATAAGCTTAATAGGTGAATACTTGGGCATTAAATAAGTCTGAGCGTTTTCCATTTAAGTCTTAAAAAGTTCTTTGTAAACTAAAAAAAAAAAAGGTTTTAGAGATTTGTTTTGCAGCTTGGAGTTTTTAATTTAGTTTTTTGTTCAAGTTTCTAAGAATTACTTAGTAAAAAAACCGAAAAAAAAAACCAAACGAACTTTTTAAATACAAATTAAGAGGTTTTTCTTAATTTAGTTTTCTCTAACAAGGGGAGGCTACAGACTTGGCATAGCAGATTTCAATGAAACTTTTTTCTTGTGATACTAGGTCGAAAAATATTAGACCCGCGTCCGAGAGTTCTTGCCAACGCGCCCTAGGAGCCAAGAAAAAAAAATATTTTATGTAATTTCAACAATTTTTTATATTATTGTTTTCTGTATTTGCTCTGCATGAATTTGAAAGTTCTCATATACTGATCGATTTGTTTTTTTATGACATAAGAAAAAAATATTGCCGATTGTACTAAAAAAAAAACAACAATTCTAGATACGAATTATTAATACGGGAGAAAAAATGATGTAAAATAAAAAAAAAATCCTCGAACGTTTTATTTTATATCTCCGATTCTAATTTGTTTACTGAAGTCAGGCTTGTGCGATTTCGTGAAGTTTATAGAGCCCTAAATCACTTCAAAATTTCGTGCGAATCAGTGAAGTCGTGTTGAAATTATTGCAAATTGTGCAATTTAAAAAACAAAAAAATGGAAGGCCTGAGTAAGGCAAAATTTTGAACAAAAAAATTTAGTGAGTAGAGGGTCAAAACAGGGGTTCATAATGCAGAAAGTGCGGTAGAGGCATATATTTGTTATTGTTAGCATTTTTTGATTGGGTTCATGTTTATTTTGGGTGCAAACATAAAAAAAAAAAATGCTAACATGGACGACCTCGGGAGAACTTTCTGTAGCCAAAAAAACTCAAAATTTTATGCGTCATAAATTTTCGTTCATTCACCCATACTTCCGAAACGGTGCATTCAATCGAAAAAGTTAATGCATAATAAATTAAAGAAGATTAAATTCTACGTCGAATGAGTACCAAAACATAATAATTCGGTTAAGAGGTATGGTCGAAAACCACGGACCAAAAACTGCGATTTTTTCCAGCTTTTTCAAAAACTGAGACAGAGTAGAATATATGAGTTTGTAGCTTGGAAATGAGTACTCTAAGAGTAAAACACAAAAGATAAAAGTAGTAGAGTATCCAATTCTCCGTCTACTGAGTATCAATTTTTTAAATTAAATCTAGTACACACATCTCTGGAAATCAGCAATCTCTCGATTTACGGCAATTGGCATATTAGCTCAGTAGGGATATTATTTTGGATTGCAAAAGTTGGAGTAACTTTCATTTCTAGGTAGGTATGTGGTATGAATTGTACCTCTCGTGAAAAATCCTTTCGACCTCCTTCATCTTTTACGTTTTCCGCCATATTGAAAAACCGCTATGTAAAAGCACTTTTTTTTAATTATTCCTCAGTAACTCACTTCTAGTGTAATTAAGGTAAAAATGTATCATTACCAATTTTAAAGAACGTTAAATTTCCAAAAAATTTTGTAGGTAATATTTTTTTTTTTTTAATTCGGAATAGCTACTGAGATATGGGTCCAAAAAACGCAAAAAGTTAAATTTGATTTCGTCTCAATAACTATTTTTTAGTGTAGTTTAGTGAAAAATGCATAATAAACAATCTTGTAGAGAATTGTATTTCCTACAAGATTCAAACAAAATATTACTCACTATAGACGTATTTTAATTTTAGAGAAAGTACACTGGAAACTAAAAATATCATCCGCTATGTTAAACTTATATATCGCGTATTTATGCATTTATCAATTCGACAAAAGCCCTAGGTGATTTTATTAAAATTTACGAAATGGCAGAGTTAGGATGGAGAGAAAAATTCATGAAATTCGAATAAATTTGTGCTATTATAAAATAAAAATAAAAATATTCGATTCGGGCGATTAAAAAAGAGGAGAGTGAAAACTCAATATTTAAACAAGCCGGACCGGTTTGTTTTAAAAAAAAATAGAGACGATATGAATCCTGAAAGTAAGTCTCGGTTAGCGAACCCTCGATCATCGATAAGGGGAGAGGTATCGAATTGTTGGCTCAAAGAAGAGAGTGATAGAAATTGACGGCCCATATTTTGGGAGTAGGCGTAATAAGTGAGCGAACTATCATTTTTTATAATATAAAGATAAAACTTTTATGAAACCCTAGTAACACTTACTTCCGTTTGATAAAAAGCTGCTATTTCGTAAGTAACAGATTCGTATCTGATTATTAAAGGCGACGGAGTTCGCCCATGAAAATTAAATTAAAACAGAGGCAAACATTTTATGAAAATGGTAAATAAGAGTGCTAAATAGCAACCAGTCCATATCTGGAACTTTAAAGTTCGCAACCAAGGTTAGATGCTATATAAAATACTTGAATGCTAACCACCATAGCAGCCAGCCCAATGCGAAGTTAGCAACTAAACGATACAACTGTTGAATAATTATAGAGTGAAACACAATATGCTCGATTTTCAATTTTTATTTTGAAACAAGACTGAAAACTAATATCTGTTTTTATATCATAATTAATGAAATATTTTTACGAATATGAAATTCAATATTTATTTACCGTTTATTAATGAATAGTAAAAACAAAACCAGAGCATTATTAATAAAACTGTAGTGCCCATATGCAGAGTGATCATTACCACGACAATATAGTGATCATATACACGGCCAAAAAAAAAAAAAAAAAAAAAAAAACGAAAAAAAGAGGGAAATAAAATATACAATAATAATGAAATGATTTGCAAAGTTGAAACTAAAATATTATTTACTTCTGATAAAGATTTTGATCTCAAATTAAAATTTTATAATTGAAGAGCATCTTTTTGGAAAGAGAGATGCTGGAAAAGGAGGGATTTGAATGAGGATAGGGAAGAAGCATAGCGCATATTAGAAGGAAAGGAATTCCAGAGGATAGTGGAGCGGGCAAGAAAGGAACGTTCAAATGTTTTGGTTCTGTGGGAAGGGGTATAGAGGTCAGAAAGGCGCGATCTTGTTTCCTGTGCGTGAACCAAGGATTTGAAGTCAGAGAAGTCAAGGAATATTACTACAGTTAACTTGTTTTCGTCCATAGCGATATATATGTCAATGGTGATTTTGAGGAAAGCGGATTGTGTGGAGAAACCGGGACGGAACCCAGATTGGAGAGGATCGAGTAGTTAGGACTTTTCAAGGAACTTTGATATTTGTGATTGGTCTATTCTTTTTAGAGGGTTAGGAACGTTAGAAAGGTTGAAGATTGGGCGATAGTCTTTAGGAGATATAGGGCTGGAGGTTTTGTTAATAGGAGATAAATAGACACACACACACTGTATATTAATGTGTGTGTGTGTTTATAAATTACTTAAGAGTGTTACATTGTGCATCAATTTGAGATTTTAGCCCAAAATTAATAAACTTAAAAATTAATAATTATTAAAAAATAAAGATTCCGTACAGCATCAACTGAGAATTTCTCTATGGAGCAGTGGAAATATACAGGAATATTTTTCCAAACAATTATTTTCATTAGTATGAAGACCGAATTTATTTCTTGCATGCATGTGATAAACTCGCGAAAAACGGCTACATCAAATATCAATGCCCAAAATAAAACTATTATAATTTTTTTTTTCCACCCACTGGTAATTATAATAAACCAATAAAAAAAGCTATGAAAGTATACTATATAATACAATTAACTACACGAGTCAGTATCTATATCAAGTACCATACAATATAATATAATTTGTTATACTGGATATTTATGCATTTGTATACTTAGATTGGCAAATATATATAGTATATATAATAATAATAATAATATATATATATATATATATATATATTATTTTATATTATATATATATATATATATATATATATATATATATATATATATATATATTTATAGCAGCTATCTGAATCAATGCCTTTAAAAACAACTAAACAAATTTTTATTTTTAAAATGTTTGCATTTATTTATATATTTGTTTTATTAATAAAAATGTTTCTTAGTTGAAAAAAAACTATGTTATATTAATAAATAAATTTTAATTAGATATTTACCGTATAACAAATGGTACAATAAACAATCAAATAACATCATGATCGCGAATAAATTATTTATTTTTTGCTGTTGTTTGATTTTATTTTTCTTTAACTTTTATCTTTGTATATAACATACTTTGATACATGCATATGTATGTATTTGTGTGCATATATTTTTATCAAGTTATAAATTCTTTTTTACTGTTTCTTCTATATTTTTTTTAATGTTTTAAAGTACATAATTGTAAAACTTTTAAACATATAAATTTTACTAGGTTTAGTAATTTTATTTCATCTTACATAATTTGTATAGGTATACGAACTCTTTGTAAAAAATTATTATTTTTTCTTTCGGTATCTATGTTCAGCCAAAACTGCGTTTCTTTGTGTATGATTGTTTATATTTTTTTTTTTATATTTATTTTAAAATTTATCTCAATTTTCTTTTCGATTTAAATTTATTTTCATTTCAGTTTTGTATTATTTATTAATAAATAATTATGCAAGGTTGGGGCTAACTCATTTTTTTTTTTTTTTTTTTTTTTTTTAGGAAAAGGAAAAAAGAAATAAATTTGAATTTAAGAGTAAATAATTAAGAAATAGTCGTGTTAAAAGAACGCCACAGCAGACAGCATATTTGGACTTTATATTGCCCATGGCATATGATATATTCGAACCGTTTTACAATGAAACCGCAGAGAAATATGTCCCATTGTATAACTGGTATTACAAATACCGGTTCTCAAAATCCTTATTCATGATTCTATATCGGCAAGAACGTAATACCACATCTGGGCGAACGTTCTGCAGGACAGAACAATACCCCAAGCATTCCCTCCATTCTACTCACTTATGTAATGTATATGATGTATATAAAAAGCCAATGATCACTTTTAATTCCTCATATTTATTTTCAAATTAAATATATAAGTAAGAGCGTAAAAAAAAAATTTTAACGTTCGTTCTAAAAAATTAAATAATGCCATTAAAAATAAAAATAAAGCAATGTGACGATTTGCGACACGAAGTCGTACTTACAAATTTTATATCAGAAAATAATCAGTGAGAAAAATCAGAAATTGAAGTATCCTCGAATTTCAAATCGTTCTATTAATATCTTGAAGCATTTTTTCATTGAATTCTCAACGATTTTAACCGTCTGTATAAATAAATATATGATTGATCATTGCAGTTCGTTAGAGCCGAAATAATAATTGCTCATGATGCCAATACAAAAATGTTGGGAAATGGAGAAAAAAAAAAAAAGTGATCAGAATAATATCGAAATATTCCGCACAATACCTTAAGTCTCTCAAGTAGCAGTTGATAACAAATCAATCACGCAAGTTTAGGCATTATAAGGACTGAAAACAAATCACATAAATGCAGATCGGAAACAGTACTTATCAACTTATCAAGTACTTATACACATCAACAGTCTAAAAAACATAAAACAAATAGAAATAGCACAGTTTACCCTGTAGTGGTAACCAACGCACAGTTGAACTGTCTTGGAGCCATGTAATATCTCTTTTTGGTTTGTCTTTTTTAGACTGATGATGTGAGATGTGCTCTCTGGTCATCTCTAGTCTGTATTTATTACATATATATTTTTTTTCTTTATTATTTAATTAGCGAAACGTTGTCTGGCTAGTTATTCACTGCTATTTCAGATATTTAAAGTTTTGTGATGGAATCTTCCAATAATATCCTTCCTTTTATTTTTTATTACTTTTTCTTTTGCTCACCATAAATAATTTAAAAAAAAAAAATTGAACTTAAAAATTCTTTATTCAAGTTAAAATCAGACTAGGGGAAATGAACACGAAAAAGGTAGTGTAGAAGATTTTTTTTTCTCACATGTTTATATATATATATATATATATATATATATATATATATATATATATATATATATATATATATATATATATATATATATAAACCTGTACCACTACAACCCGATGAGGGTCTTGGGTTCAGTACTTGGGGTAAGGACCCTACTGTTTCTAAGCCAACAGTTGTGCAAGGAGGTGATTCGGCCAAGATCACGCTCAACCGCATATATATATATATATATATATATATATATATATATATATATATATATATATATATATAAAAACCGTATTTTCAAACAAATTGTCCTTAGAAAGAATTTTCTGTGTCCTGAAAACTTCGAAATTTGTGGACTTTTTTGGTATCATCAAAATCTCTTGGCACGCGTTCTTCCTAGGACAATAATTGTTCATTTCATTTTTAAAGGCAAGAAAATTCTCTACAACTTTAATCTGAAAAACTTTTTTATACATATAATAGAAAGCGCGGTACCGAATTTCTAAAATATGATAATTACTCCAACTTTCTTAAAATCCGTGAAAAACGTCATTTTGTTCCGATTTTCCCAGTTTCTTGCGATTATTAATTCCAAAACAATTTTAGATTTTTTTTTGTCAACTGGAGACCAGAAAAGAATGTCGGTGGAAAGTTTTGGAGGTTCTGAAAATATGCTCTTTTATATTTTTCGGGGAGCTGATTACGAATTTCAACTTGTTACTTCGAATTTTTCCGGAATTATAAAAAAAAAAATAAAAATAAAAACAAATGTTTTTTCTTTTAACTTAAAAACCGTATATTATTCGTATAATTTATGATTTTCATTTTATACCAAATTAAAGATGAGTATATTATCTATAATTTTGATTCTAACGATTTTTTTTTGTAAGGCCGCTCCGTTTTTAAGCGAGCGCGAGTGGAATTAATGAGATGGAAAGTTGAAATTAATTTTTTGAGCTTTTATACAAATATTTCCGGGAAATTTTGATGTAACAAAGTTGAAATACGTATCAGCACTCCAAAAAATATAAATGAGCAGATTTTCAGAACTCCAAAACTTTCCACCGAGACCCATTGCTCAAAAAATTAATTTCGACATTCTGTCTCATTATTTCGACTCTCGATCCCTTAAAAACGAAGAGACAAAACAACAAAAGCATAAGAATCAAATTTGTTGGTAATTTACTCATTTTTGATTTAGTATAAAACGAATATCAGAATTTATTCGAATAATACGTGGTTTTCACGATTTTTCCATACTGGCACCAAAATATACAAGTCAGAAAAAAAAAATCTATTACCCAACCTTTTGCAAAATAAAATGTACTTTTCCCCTGGACTGTATGTTCCGTACCTTTGGATATTACACACCTCCATTGAATTGTTTATTTTTTTAAGGCATTATTTTTAAAAAAAATTAACATTTAACAATTTAAAACAAGAATAATTCATATAGAGGAAAATAACAGAAAATAAACTTAAAAACATTTAAAAAAAAATAACAAAAATTACAAATTTGAAGGATCCTTCCAAGTATCTTCGGGATCATCTTCTTCCAACTTGATTTAATTCGGATTGACAGGTCCTCCTTAATCGCTGGTTTTGTCTAAGTCTAAGAAAGTAAAAATTTAGTCTTGTATAGTAAACTCAAATCTGTTTTTGGGCGAGATTTTTTTTTTTTTTTTTTTTTGACGATGGATTTTTTTAAAGGTTCCTATTCACATTTTTTTTTAAATGAAAGCAATTTTTTAAAAACTATCCCTGAAGTACAGATTTTTTTTTTAATGTGTTATTTTCATGCCACAAAAACAGGCTCGAGTCATTAGTGAAGCGCAGTCGGTGGACAGTTTTATCCTATCATAATTAATATTTGACTCGTTTTGTACATCCGTCTGTGGATTAAAAAGCAGTCAGACAAAATGAGTGTGAAAGTACGTTATCCAGGCATTAATACTCCGTATTAGTTCGAGGCAGGCAGAAAGCTCCTAGACATGTTACAGATTATTATTAAAAGGACATGGACAGGAAATATTTACAGGAATAGAAAATGCATTATAGGAAAAATAGAATTAGGATATCCCATCACCATGTTACAACGAACTTAAATCTCTCACTTACTCCTGCTGGCCAAAAATATTTCGATGGCACAATTCTGGAGAAGATAACGCCTGGAGAAGATGGCACGTACCTCTGAGAAGTGCCACTTGCCATGGAGGTGGTCGCAGTACTTGATCACCTGCAAAGAGATAATAATAATCAATATTCAATTGTAACACATAATAAAATACTATGCTTAATGAACAATATCTGAGTTATAAATAAGTTTTAAACGACGATGATTTCAGTGATATAGATTTAAGGAAGGAACAAAACCTTAAGATCTTCGAAAATTAACCATTGCGTACAACATTTCGTCTGTAACAGGATAAGTCCACTGCAGATTGCATGAATGCGGGGTTGCGTGAAATACATCTAGTAAATTTAATTGAAGTACATAATAGCATCTCGACGATTGAAATGTGCATGTTAAGTTGTGGCGATTGATAATGAATGAATACCTAAAAAACTAATCAGCGCTTAACATACGGGAAAACGTCCAGTGGGCAAACCGAGACGCAAATGGGAGGATTGTGTTAGATCTCGATGATTTGGGTTCTGATGGGGTTGAGTCGAGGGAGGTAACGACTATTGATGATATCGGAATCGAACCTCCGAGTTCGTAAGCTTTTGTTTTATGAAGTTATGTATTATTATAAAAAAAAAATACTGCTAGAAATCGTTTTTGCTGCAATAAGCTTTCTATAATAACAAAAAACGCTGCTTTATTTTAAAATAATTATTTTAGATTAAAACAAAAAAAAAATCAGTGACTATGTTAAAGCCTCTGAATTAGAAAAAGTACTTTCCAGTTTTGTTCAGTTTCGTATGTGTTCCTCTCCTCAGACGACCAGTCTGAAGAAATAATGCCAGTATTACTGTCTGAAGGGAAATACCGACGGAACAACAGTGTACTGGTATACTTTCAAGATCCTGAAAGTATTTTGCCAGAGAAAAAATACTGATAAATCTGAATGCTATACTGTCAGTTATTCAGTATTTAAAGTGTAGTCATGGAGTCAACGTCGTCGTTGGCAATTGCTACACCCGCCCCATTTGAACAGAACGAAGAAACAAGTAATAAAACATCACTATTAAAAATGTATTGAAACTTGTAAGTCGAGACCATGCTGCGGAACATCGCATAAAAATAATGTTCGGTTCGAGACAAAAAAAGAAAGAAAGAACCTTTGATCCATAATTGTGTGCACTTGAAATCCCAAGCCACTATTGAGGATTTAAAAAAAAACAAATTAAAACGCTGAGAAGTAATTACAGAAAGGAACAGAAGAAAATAAAGGACTCTATACGCACTGAAAGTGGCGCTGGAAGTGACTATGGACCAAAGGCATGGATTTCTTTTTATTGTATCAAATCAATTTTTATTTTAGAAAAAGGAAATATGGCGTTTACAACAAAGATCACAAGTAAACGCAGTACAGAGTACTGATATTGTTGTGAAATTCAAATACTGATGGTCTGGAGGGAATTTCAAAATACTGGCAACACCAAGTCGTCAGAGAGATGCTTAACGATCATCAATTCGTCAGTTCAGTTTTACCAGTTTGTCAGTCAGTTAATGAGTTAAATTCGTCTTTTAATTTAATTTTTCACTTTTTTTATAACAATGTTTAGAAGTTTAATAATCATAAATTGATTAATTGATCATTAATTGTCTTAGAACCTAGGACCCTTTCTTACAGACCGCAGTATAAATGTCTTAGAAATTAGCATATAACAGTTTATCACATAAATTTGCTAATAATATATATTACAATATAAATATCTGTTTCAGTAGATAAAGAAATAAAAATGATAATAATAATATAAGGAAATACATAATAAAAAGAAAAAGAAAACAAATAAATAAGCCAAGGGGGGGGGGGAGAGGGGGGGGGAAGGAAAAGGGATACAGCGTAGATAAAGGTACATTGAAAGCTTCAAGGTGCACTTGTTTGGTCCGCACCTAGGAATCGTCGAAGGCAAGCCTTGCGGAAGAAGGATGCAAATCTGATCTACACCGGAAGCTCGTTGAGCTCTCTCGCTGTTGCAGCATGGAAAGCGTTCCTTAAAGCGAATAAGTAATGCTTGATTTTGTGAACCCGGCCTACCAATAGATTGGCACGGTCACGCCATGACAACGAGCTACTGACTACTATTAAACCAAGGATCCTCAGCTTCTCGAATTGGGGTATGGCCGGTATGGATCCGAGATCATCAGCGGAGGCAGCGCAACATCCTTTTCGGCTTTTTTAACAAGCTTGGGGCTCTCTATCAGCATCCAATAGGATTTCTTATAGTTAAGATAGTCTATTAGAAATTGACCAAAGCTGAAGTTCATTGATAACATTACTTACCCGTTGCATGGTCGCAACTATATCCTCTGGCAACGCAGGAGCCCATATAAAAACATTATCTGGTTTCATATAGAATTTACAGTGTTTGAGCGTCTTGGAAACATCATTGATGCACCGAAGGAACAACAGTGGCCCAAGAACAGAACCCTGGGGAACACCTGTACAGCACTCCAACCATTCCGAAACATCGTTGGCAGTCTTCACTCGGTGGGTTCCCCCACTCAAATATGATCAAGCCACTGCAATACATGTTCTCCAACACCGAAGCTTCCAAATTTCTTAACCATGATATGTTTGACATGGGTCAAATGAGTGAAATTTAAGGAAACAAAGATATTAGCCATTATTTAATCTATCTCTCTTCGCATTTCTGTTAAAACTCTGTGGAGTGCTGTGCATGAATACCGCCTTGTGTAAAACCTGACTGATACAGAGATACTATTATCTTCAAGAAATCTCCATAAATCCCTCTCAACAAGGATAATGATGAAATGAAAGACTG
Source organism: Rhaphigaster nebulosa (assembly GCA_948150685.1). Taxonomy (NCBI): domain Eukaryota; kingdom Metazoa; phylum Arthropoda; class Insecta; order Hemiptera; family Pentatomidae; genus Rhaphigaster; species Rhaphigaster nebulosa. Next base: position 154,477,726 of record OX411307.1, read on the forward strand.
GGTAAGATACAAGACTTTTTAATAATTAGTTAATCATTTTTTAAATAGCTGTCATTCGAATTCCCCTTCCTCTTAGTGGTAGTCGAAATTATGTAATGTTGCTACCCCTTGTGATGGAAAATAATTGGGGCATGATTCCCCTTATCTCACAAGGGAATAAAAATAATGACAGTATCGGCCTATATTTCATATTTTCAAATAATGATAACTAAAACTCATAACACTTACGATATGTGCTCTGAGTTTTAGGTATCAAAATTAATTAAAACAGGTTAGAATTTAAATTTAAATTTTTAATTAAGTAATTAAAAACTTAAATAGAATAGCCCAAAGGGATGGCAAATAGTAACCACACGAGAAGCACGCCTCATACCCAACCAATTACTTCTTTACAAAAACATCTTCCATCTGTCTGCAAATCGTGAGCCAGCCTCTGGAATAATGCGGCTTGTCGTGAAACACCAATTACCGCTCTTTCATATTACAACTGAAAAAATATTAAAACGTTTCCCGATCACGAAATGAAGCAGAGGTAAAGGAGAAAATGATGGAAGCAAGTAAAAAAAAAAAAAGAAATGATAAAATGGAAATAGATGAGGTTGTATATAAAAACGTAATGTTAAATAAAATGGAAACTCATTATGTCTCGTACTATGTTTGAATTTATTTTAACTGAGCAATAATTTTAATTATACTTCAGTCCTAGTTACCCTTTGTCTTTCTATGTATTACAAAACTGTTCCAACATCTAGTAAAACATTTAATCAGTGTTTTTAAATTATTATTAATTTAATAAATTATAAATCAAATGTAATAGATTTAATAAATACAAATACAATTGTTTCTTGTTGTTTAAACAAATTATTGAATATTCCAGCCTAATTTTTAAAAATTATTTTGGCACCAATTATAATGTAATAAAAAATCTCTATTATTTATAACGTATTCGTTCCCGATGATGTTACTTTTGAATTTATTGTATTATGCCTGAGAAATATGAGTTTGTGATTTACTTCACTTCACATGAATAATGTATACTAACTCAAAATATGAAATTCGTGAAAATCATATTTATTATATCGTCGTTCCTAAGCAAAACTAACGGATATGAAAATCACAACTTTTCAGGAGAGCATTAAAATCGTTGTATTCTTCTATGTATGACACTTTCGATAATTTTATTTATTTCTGTTGGTGTTGCATTCACCAACAGAAAAAATTAAAATAATCGAAGTTGCCCCTTATACAGAAAAGGATAAAACAGTTTTTTTACTCTTCTGAAAAGTAGTGATTTTCATATTCCATACTTTAGCATGAAAACGACAATATGCTACCCAAAAATGAAAAGTGATATATGTAAAAATATATTCCTTTTATACTATTATTTATAAATATTTTTATTATTTATTAAATCAACAAAAAGTTTTATTTAATGCAAATAATAAAAAATAAATATTGACCGATGTCAACAACGTTAACAAAAATTCCATAAATATAAATATAAATCTTATATTTATCTATAATATTTATCTTATACTTTATCTATAAAAATTATATATAAATATAAATCCAACAAGAATTGACGTATTTATATTTATTCTCTGTTTTGCTTTTCAATTCATATTAGTTTTCAATCAGTCTATTTTTTAACGATAGAAAGGCAACATCTTTTATTGGAAAAAACCTCAAAAATTATTATTAGTTTGAGCTCCCATGCTTTTTCTGGAATCAATATAGCGGGAATAATAATGGACGATAATAAAGTATAGTTTCTTGAACTTTCATAAATCGTTAAAGGAAAAGTGAGGGAGTTAGAAGTTAGGGTTGCTACTCCTAGGCAGGATAGAAATTTGATCATATTGGCAAAAACAAATCCGTTTTTGACAGATGAACAGTTTCCACTTGCTATTAAGGATTCGATATCAGATCAATCCGAAATCGTCTAAGGAAAGTTGGTATGACAACTTCCGCTCCTCTAAGGCAGTGACATCACGCCATCGTCAAGAGATATTGTTCGGGCGCAACGAGAGGCTTTCGGATGGGACAAATTGTCCAACTGTAATGTTTATAGATAAATCCAGATTTGTCTTAAAAACGATTCTCGGCGCCAAAGAGTTTACAGGGATCTCTGTGAGCGTAGAACTCAACAAATTGCTACGGTGACAATTTTTGGTTGAGGTGGCGTCATGGTATGGGACGGGATTTACACGGGTGACCGTGCGACCCTTCACATTACCGATGGGACACTGACAGCACAGCATTACTGTGAGGAAGTATCAGTGAGTACTTACCATCTACCAGAGACTTGCTTGGCCAAGTTTATATATTTCTATAAGATATTGCATGACCACATCGAAGAAGAATCATTTTTGGATAACTAGTCAATTTAGGAATAAAGAATCTTCCCCAGCCTTCGTGCTCTCCAGACATTAACCAATTGAACACATGTGGATGCTCTTCAAAGAAGATTATCTGCCCGAAATCAGCAAGCCATCTTGCTCCGAGAACTGCAAGACAATTTACCAAGGCATTGGCAGGATATTCATGTGGAAACTAGCAATAAAATCATTAAAAAATTGGAAAAGGGACGCAGGAAAACTGTGGAATATAGAGGGCACTTCACCCGATATTAAGAAAATAAACATTACATGTACATGAAAGTACATTACGAAAAATGAAAATTATTGTAAAATAATTAAAAATAAAATAATAATAATGTTTTAATCAACTTTTCCCCTAATATTTACAACAGAAAAAATAATTATAATTCTTTAATAGGTTACAACAGATACAGTAAGTTTGAGTCCCAGATGAGCATCCTTCCAAGACTAGCTCCCTTTCCCGTAGTGTTCCTCAGGGATCATGTCTATCTCCCACACTTTTTGTCATCTGCATTAATGGCCAGTCTTTCTACAAACATCACTTCCGATATAATTACTACGCAGTGAATCGCCAAATTTACTTATTATATTACCTAAAGCAAACCACAAAAAGAATTCAAGTTCAAGAATTCGAGATCAAGTTGAAGTTAAACAAAGAGAAAAATGAAGCCATTTCGATTGGTTCGAGTCACCTCTTAAAAAGCATAACTTCTGTTCCAACCCGTTTCTAAATAATAATTCAATAAAATTCAATTAATCAATAAAAAAAACCTAGTTTCATTTTTTGCCAAACCCTCTCCTAAAAGTAAACATTTCGCATCGCCTACAGTTACTTCTTCAATTTACCTAACTAATTTGCCAATTGTCATTCTATAGGAATCTTGATACTAGATTTAAACGGATCATCAATTTCATCGTATGATTTATCTTTGGGATCGCAAAGGATGCATCCATGTATCGGTTTGATTCACAGCTCAATCCCTCCTACCGTTACCAGTATTTTCTACAAAGTTATGCACTTCTACCGTCCATCATATATCTTCAAACTTCATAGTTCTAATCTTCTGTCGATTGTTAAGAATGCTATGTCGAAAATCTTGGAATAATCCAGGAAAGTCATCTACCTAGATGAAGGTACAGTACTTTCTTTACTTTCACCTTTTAATGAAATATATAGAAAGGGAAAGTTAATTAAAGTTTTCAAAGGAAATACAAGTTTTAAGGTCTCCTCAATCCAAATAACCAAATCTCGCAAAATCGTCTGTGTGTGTTTCTATGTCAGTGTGTAATGTGAACTCCCTAGCTCAAAGATTCATATGTAATGGATGGTACAGCAACTTTTTCGTTAAAACCGACTTACAGGAAATACTTCATATAATCTATTTTACACTTCTTTACCGAGTTCTCGAACCGATTTTGATTAAACTCGCTAGGTCTTATCAACATTGAAATAGTCCGACAGGGCTTCAATGCCGAATTTTCAAAATGGCTTCCTCCAAAGTATCTTTAATATTGTTTATTTAAAATAATTAACCGTCTCTCATTGTTAGCACTAATAGAAAATGGATTTTTTTTATTTTAAATTATTCTAAACGAAATATCATTATTTTACATATTTTAAATTGACTGAGCTTCAAAGAATCATAATAGGTCATTTATCAAACTGCAGATGAACTAAGAATGCAATCAAAATTTGTTGGCATTTCTAGGCTTAAATGCACGTATTTAAAGATATCTCACGAATGTTCGGAGGAAAATAGACCATTATAACACTCTTGTTATTAAAAGTATAATGGGAACGAGAAGTAGATGATAATATTTCATTATACAATATCCATAATTAATGATTATTATTGTAAAATAATCAAAATGTTGAAATACGATATGAAAAGTTACAGAAGAGGGTTAGGAAATCGATAACAGGCCGTGCGTGGCACTCTGGGGAAATCACATTTCTGCTAACTGGTTACTAAACTGATTTTTGTGGGGAATGCCTGTCAGCGGCGGGGGATCAACCACAAATAAATAGGATTTGATTGAGATAATTAAAAATAAATCAGTTTCATTAATCAAAATGTATCCAATCTTGCAAGGATGGAGAAAGAAGAAAAAACCTCGGTCAAGTAGAACAGTATAGCTTTCTCACCATTTGTATTATGTATATAAGGAAAAACAAAAAATGTGTAAGTGTTAAATATTAATAAAATGTTTTTTTAATGTTTCAATTGATTATTTCTACATGTTTCGGATCATTTACATTATACAGGGCGTCCAATATAAATCGGATCAAATGTTTCTCATGGCCAAATGGATGATGTAATAAAAAAATGCCAGAGGCAAACGTCGTAGGTCTACTTCTATAGTTTCACCAACCGCTATTACTTCTTAACTCTTACGCGATAAGTACGGTTGACGCGCGGCGAAAACTTGTGGTTAGCTGATAACATCCCCTTTTTAATATGCTTATTTATATTCGTTAAAAAGTTATGAATGAAACCGGAAATCGCATTTCGATATCTTCAAAATTAAAGGGTTTACACCATTTTAGAATCTTGTATTCTCAACATCATTATTACTTTTCAGACATCTTATAAACTGGAATCATGGAGACATGATACATCATTATTAAGTATTTTTTCATCGTCTTTCTATTAAAAATATTTCCAAGCCTGTAGGTGTAGTACCATTAAATACCAAACATTAATTTCTGAAACGATTATCCCACAATTGTGAAAGGAAAATTGATTGTATGAAATCAAAATGTTTATTAATTTAACAATGAAAACATTTCATTCATTATGGCATCCAAAGTTTCAAATTTTTATCGCAATCCATTTTTCCTCGATAGTGATTTGTGGGAGCCTCCTTACTTTAAAAACAATATTGTATCCTTTGAACCCTTTCTTTTCCTTACTGAGCATTGTGTATCATATACAATGCAATTGACACGATATTCACTAATTCCTAAGAGTTTTAATTACCTTAGGGATAAATCCTTAAGTTGTTGGATTTCGTTTGTTTATGAGGGCATTCATTTCCAGTTGGTTTTTAATACGCTCAATACCTATCTCCAAGATAGGGTGAAATTTTTGATGTGATTATGGTGTTCGTAGAAGCGATAGTTCTTTTATGATTTTTTTTTGTGTAAACCGTGTATGAGTATTTTGATTATTGAAGTCAATGTTTGTATTGTTAAATTAATATAAATTTTGAACTCATACAATCAATTTCCCTTTATTATGGGAAAATCAGTTGATAAACTACATTTTTGGATTTTTTCAGAAAAAAATACTACATCTACAGGCTTGGAAATATTTTCAATAGAAAGAAGATGAAAAAATACATAAAAATGATGCATTATGTCTGCAAGATTCCAGTTCATGAGATGCCTGAAAAATAACAATGACGTTTAGAATACAAGATTGCGTAAGTCCTTAAATTTTAAAGATATCGAAATGCGATCGCTTGGTATCATTCATAACTTTTAACGACTATAAATAATCATAGTAAAAGTTGATGTTATCTGCAAAACACAAGTTTTCGCCGCGCGTCAAGAGTAAGTATCGTGTAAAAGTTAAAAAGCAATTGCGGTTGGTGAAACTACTCAAGCAGACCTACGACTTTTATCTCTGGCATTTTTAGATTAGATCATCCGTTAGGCAGTGGGAAGCATTTGATCTGATTTATATTGGATACCTTCTATGTATCTATATATATATATATATATATATATATATATATATATATATATATATATATATATATATATATATATATATATATATCTTTATATAGATATGCAGATGGACAACAGATAGTTAGACAAACATGAGAACAAATATTTTTCTTGAAGGCTAAAACGTAAAACGCCAGTGAAAAGTTTCGATTCTAAGGACATAAAAAATGTACGCTTCCTGCATGAGTACAAAGCTTCCCTATCTTTGGATGTGAGGAAGCAAAATAATAATAAGTTGCCGACTTAAACGATTTAGAATGCACTGTTCATAAATATAGTGAAATTTACTAAACTTATAAAAAATACCCTACGTAAGCCGTAAATTAAAAAAGAAATGAATTGGAATTCATCTATTTATCCTACAAAAAAATATAAAAATATTGTTGCTAAGTACATAAAACAACAATATTACGAAACGGTGTCACCATTTTTTTTCTACATAATTTTTTTTAAAATGTTTAACTAATTAATAGTATCATGCTAATTGCTTAAATTAAACATTTAAGAGATAGACCACTTAGTGGCAATGCTCGATAAAGAAAATTTTCTTAAACAAAATTAATTTCAAGATAATGTCATAATACAAAATTTTTCATAAATGCAAATATTTGAATGAATCTATTTAGTTTCCTTATATTTTTCGTTATATTAACAGATCGAATTTATGAGTAAATCTCAATTTACATTCTCCAATATCAATGGTACAGGTCTATAGTGATATTTGCTACTAATAATGTATAATGAATTACTTATATGTAAAATGTTTAGAATAAATTAACTTAGACACGTAGAAATACATGCACCCATTACAGGGTTTTCGCAATGTGGAAAAACGGAATAATGTATAATATTCCATGGTTCCGAAGCCAGGATCTTGTATCCAATACTACATTACTAGACATCTGAACATGGTTATAATATTCCCCAGGATTAGTAAGTCACCTGAAATCTTCCCTCATAATTCTTGGAGTACGTGTACAGATGCCGGACATCTAACTACGGTGGAGGATGGTGTATCCATGGATACGGATGACTCAACCTGTGGGAATGTAGCAATGCGTTATCACCTGGTACGCCACGCAGGGCCTTGTACAATCGTTCAGGTGTTAGCGATAAATCAAATCTGCCCTGATGGTGTTACGCTTTTCAACGCACCCTCCCAAGTAGCGTCCGACGGCGAGGGCGTAAGCATGATGGGGCGGTAGCGTTAACAGATCTGGTTCGACATACATTAGTTTTCGTAATGGGAATCTTCTCGCTCCATCTGTGGATACTAGGAGCATCTGGATCCTTCAATAAACTACAATTTCTTTGCCAGCCTAAACTTACTTCTTGCTTTCCATTAACCAAGAAAATAATAGATTTCTAAAAAAAAATATTAAGACAAGAAAACTAAAGAATAATATTAACAAACGTACCAAACAGGATTTACAATTGAGATTATGGCTTAAGTCACTTTTCTCAAGCACTAGCCACAATACCATCTCCAAGAAAAAGTTTTAGTGAGTAGTGTTACTGGTACTAGCAATGGTAGGAGACTGGATCTAGCAAGTGGGTCTAGTAGTCTTTTTTGCCTCCCCCAAGATAACCAATTTTTCCTCCATGTCGGACCTTCTGGTTTTCCTGATGAAATTCAAAATGGACGGTAATTCAATGGAGGAAGCCTTATGTTCTAGGATTCTGTCAGAAGCATATAGCTCAGTGACACGTACCGGTAACAAACAGCTATGTAATGTAGAGCAGTCTTTTAAGCCTGCAATGGTCTGTGAACACTCTGATTATTATTCGAAGTTCATTTCTATTAAGTCCTTTTCTATTAAGCAAATTTGTTGCAGAAGATGAGGGTTTTGTAATTAACTGTTTAGCTTGTGTAAGCCCAATACATTCCCTCCACTCCTTGCCAGCTATTCTCCATGACTTCTTTTCGCTGGTGTTGTTTTGAGATACCTAACGAAGGTCCTGACCCCACAATGGACAGTGTCCATCTCTGGGCTACCTTTTTGGAAAAATACTATTTTCAAAGCGCATTTTGGATTGCTATTTGAAAGGGTATTAAATAAAAAACAGCCGAATCCTTCCTCAAATGCAAAAGAAATCATTGGAACATTTGTAAACATAATACACTGTTTTAGAGGCATGGAAGTACAGCGCACATATATTTTGGCAATGATACTTTTTATTTTGAATAATACGTCAGTAACTAATTACGATAAAGCTGATAGCTGGAAGAGTGAGGGGGAGAGAGAGTGAGAGAGAGAGAGAGAGAGAGAGAGAGAGAGAGAGAGAGAGAGAGAGAGAGAGAGAGAGAGAGAGAGAGAGAGAGAGAGAGAGAGAAGAGAGAGAAAGGATAGAGAAACAAACACTGGCTCCAGTGGCAACCCTAATCTGATCTAATATCCCACCCACCCCCAACCCCTTGTCTTCTCCCAACTCCCTCCAGCAAAAACAAGCCAGGCCAACGAGGAATACAAAAATATTCTGGACAATGTTTTCAGAGTTGTTTTTTTAACACATAACATTAAATATTTAATTGGTAAAAATATAATACGAACATAAACATTGTTTCCAAGTTGAGTGAACTTCAAAAATCATTAGAAGGAAGACAATAAAAAAAAATATAAAAAATAGCGCACATTGGTACTTCTATAGCGGACTTAACCGTTAAGTATTTATGTCTATGGCCTATAATCAGCAATAGCCGCTACCACAGGTGATAAAGAACGAATAACAGAAGAAAATAGAAATACAGTAAAACTAAACTTTGACCTCTTAAAATTAAACAGTTCTCATTAGGAAGATATGAAGTTGTATTCGAGACCATTGCTACATATGCGTCAATACTTATTAGAAGCTGCAAAAGGCTCTTATCTACTAAAAAGGACGGAGAGGTTGGAGAAGTTTAGATGGAAAATGCATATCGGAAACAATTACAAAGGAAAGTTTCAGAGAATAGAGAATGGTGGAAAACAGGAATATCCGAACAATCTCAGAAGAAACAAGATTTAGCTGCATCTAAAAAAAAATTAAAAGAATGAAACATGATAGACTGAAGGGAAGTTTTTTTTTTCGTTTTTAAATTTTCTTAGTAAGAACTTTTCTCACTAGTTCATTTGAAGTTTATTAAAATATAGAGGTGGAGGGAGAACATCACATCGGATTTCCGAAGAATTTTTATTTTAGAAGAATAATGAGAGATGGAAATAAAAATAAAAAAGAGACAAAAACCTTCATTAGATAATAATATTATATATGATAATAATATTCCATATAAATATAGGAGTGATCATTGTAATTTGCCAAATTTGAAACACTAACTGGTTTTGATACCAGTTATATACTAAAAGTTTGGGACATAGATAAAAAAAATTAATCGTTCAACATTTCGCCAATCCTTGGCTTTCTACTTATCGATTACAGCTGGTTTTTTATTAAAATTTTTCGTTGTAATGCTTGAGGCATTAAAATCTAACTTTAAAAGTAAAAATGTTCCAAAAAAATCCTCTAGTATTTTTAATAGTAGGTAACAAATAGCCTGTCAAAGTATTGCCAATTCGGACTGAAAAGCACAAATGATATTAATTAGACTATCTATACATAGACCGTACATCCCTCGTAAACAGTTTAATATATATTTTTAAAATAAAAGAAGAAATTGTTGAGAAAGTTGTAAATGTTAAACCGTATGAGCTATATGAAGAGCAATATGTATGTTTTGTTTTAACTTTTCTAAGATTTGTGCGAACTATGTGATCAGATTTTTTTTTCGGAATCTTCGCTACAAAATGAATTATCTGTCTATAAATGCTTAAATTTATGCACTTATGTTCAAATTTATGTATACGAATCTTTTATATATTTGGGCATAACTTTATACTGAAGCAACTCTATAATGAGAACACAAGGAAGATACGTTTGACTTGACTTGTGTTTGCAACAAATTATTTCATGGGTCTAAACTTCTTATCAAAAGTCTTCCATATATATATATATATATATAAATCAACATTTTAAAAGGTTATTTTTGGAAAACTAATAATTACAAAAATTTGTAAGTGCTGATTGAATTTTTAAATTGTACTGTCAAAATAATTTTTACTAATACCTAATATGAAAACATAGAAATGCGTCAGAAAAGAATCAAAGCCAGCAGCAAATTTCTAAGAACTATATCTAGTTTCCACATCCAACTCAATTAATTCAGCAATATTAAAACGTCAATTTCCTTTTGATAGATTTCAACAACAAAAAAAAGACAGAAATCTCTCAAGACACCGCTAATAACGAACCAGTCGAGGATTCGAAAATTCAGGCATCTTGAGCATTGTTAAATCGTGTTAATGATTACAATCTATGTGAAATAATTTGTCATTTGCTTCCATGCAATTGATAAATGAATCCAAACATACTGGAACACTGAGAGCGTAGCACTCCTGACATGATGCATATGCAAGCGGTATCATGAAGTCGAATCGCTGTTTTATAGGTCTCCAGAGAAATCTTAAAAGCAGGCTCATTTCACGAGTTACGAACATCCAACTGTACCAAAGTCCGAACATATCGAGCTGAGCCATGGACATAGACCAAAACCGACGAACAAACACTCTTGCCCACAAAATGAAGACCCTCTAATGAACATAGGCAGGAATAATGGATGAACGAATGGGCAAATCAGAAGCACCCTGATGTCTCCAAATGTGCATCTTGCCAGACTTAGATGATAAAGAAAAGTGCATAATTATTAGAGAAAAAGTAATAACGAATAAAAATATTCGATTCATGAAATACCTACTTATAAAAAACCGTATCCACAAACATATTGCAAATAATTGTTTGTCGCATTGCTCCTTTGTTGAGACCTTTTCTACCAAGTGAGACAAAATGTGGTACGAAACTTTAAAATCTGAAGTAAAATGGCTGAAATTTGAAAATGTATATTGGATAATTTAAGGATTATTTGTTTTTTAAATGCGATGTGTAATACGTTATCAGCTTGCAAGATCTCGATATAAAACGTACAATCACACAACGGATCGGATAACAATGCCCACTGAATATTAACAGAGACAAAGAGCGGGAAAAACGATAAATTAGTAAGGCGGTTCCTTATTGGCTGAGAGGGGTTTTCCCGGGCGCGGTTAATATCAATTCCGTGACAAGGCGGGAGGGGTGGAGGCTAAGATGGCGGCTTATCGACCGCGCCATGTTCCCGCCCTCCCCTCCTCCTCCCCTCCTACCGGCGAATTTCCACCGGGAAAATCTTCCACCACGGGATCTGTCACCGTTGAAGACTTACTTCATATAGTCTCAGGGCTTGCCTATCCGTTTCAAAGAGACATAAAGACAGTCAATTTGAAAATTTAAAATTTTTAAAATTAAATTTAACATAAACAGCAGAATCCCAAAAAATAAAACTCTTTCATAGTATAGGTGCTAGTCTTTATGTTAGATTTTATGCCAGGGTGGTAATTAAAAAATTTGGTTTGCTGAGTTTAGGTCGCTCTGTCGAAGATATGACTGGGAAAATTGTAATTATTTCACTGATGGGATAAACAGTGCTTTGATGGATTGATGAAGGAAATAAAAAGTGATTTCAAAAATAATTTATCAGCTAAAGTTAATAAATCTTCTATTCATTAGCTGTTTAAAGAGTTAAACTATGATTTAGGTCGAAAGAGTTATGCGGCCTGGGTCTCATCAAGTCAATAATTAAAATAAAAGGACAACTACTTTACCTTAATTGCAATGTTATTCTACCGGTGGAAGTAGAAGATATGTACCATTATATTGGTGTCTCTTCTGCGTTATCAGAATTCAGTAAGATTGGTTCGCAAGAAGCAGGGGCGTATGCAGAATTTTTTTCCGGGGGATTTCATAAGAAAAAGGGAAGTATTCAACTAAATGTCTACTATCGCCAAATTGGGAGTCAGTTTTAAGAATAAGTTTGAAAATTGGATAAAAAATGATAGTTTAAAATTTTTGTTAAAAATTGACGTTTTACCCCATATCTCCAGGTCGACCAAAAAAAAAACTGTGAAAAATCGGTGTTCTTAGCAGATCTACCACTAGAGGTTCCATGATAGTCATCCTATCAAACCAAACTAAACCTTTAAGAGCAGATAATTTTAAAAATAAAATGTTTGTATGAGTATATATTTTAATTGATAAATTGTATTAGTAACGAACTCAACACTGGCTCATCTAGGTACGACCACTACTAGTCTCCATAGAAATGGAATAACTTCCATAATTATTTTTTTCGTTAGAATTCATGTTGATACTTCCATGCCAGATCCACAATGTTGATTCAAATATTTGTCCACGTATTTTTCATTGATTGAGGTCTTTCACACGACCCAATATAGTCATGAAAATAGCTGATAGCACAAATAATCCAAAATAATATCTATGGTAATAATAATCTATTTTAGTTCCCACATTACGAAAACAAATATGTGGTATCATCGAAAAAAATCTCAACTTTATAATAATACTATTTATTTATTTTGTACACATAGCAGAATATGTAATCTATTACGTGCACGCTTTAAACCCTCGACAGAAAAGTACTACATACATATATGTGCATACTCCTCACATCGGGATGCTGTAGATAGGATGATTAAGAAGAAAATAATTTATTTTTATTTTATTTATAAAATTATTTATTGTTTCTCTTTTAATCCAAAATTTAATTAAGTTCTAATAATGCGGCCAGGCGAATGCTGGTAATTGTTCCAGAATAAAGAAAAAAATTTCATTTCATTTCAAATATGTAATAATACTTCGAATATGAGAAATAAAAAACGGAAAAAGCCACGATAAACATAAATATTTTACATATGATAATTAAATTGATCCTATAAAAAAGTTTAATTAGAGCATTTATTAGAAAATTTTAATGGGATAAAAAAACCTATACCACAGTTTCGTTAGGAATTGGAAATTAATTGACTCTGGGTCAGAAATCGGAAGAAAAATATAGATTTCAGTAAAAGAAACATCGATATTCGTTAATCTCGAAATTTGAAATCGATATGTGGGTGCAGGCTCTGATATCGTCGATGAAGTTCCCCTATAATTTAAGGTCCCATATAGACGCTGAGATCAGTCAATACCTGAAAACTAAGGATTTAATACGGCATTAAATTATTAATTTTGTCATTTTTGATAAAATATATTATAACAGAGTGAATTTTCGTTCAAGTCCCTCTTTCATCCCTAATATTATTGCTCTAAAATTCATAAAATCGATGTCATCAAAGAGAAATCTCGCTACCACAATTTTTTAGGAACTGGCGCATTGACGTGAATTATCGAAACTGATATTCTTCTCCAGTATTGGATGACACAAAAAAAAAAACTATTATTTCAGTTATTCTGATTTCTTTCTCAAGGAAGAGGGTCAAATTTATGGATAGAAAACTCAGAATAACTTACATGACAGAGGAAAAGCTTGACGACTACAAGATTATTATTTTCATCTAGAAACGTAATACGAGATTAAAGAAGAAACCGAATATTACAGAAGCGAAGGAAATGGCAAATGTTGCACAATATTAGGAAATGATGAAAATACTATTCAGAGCGATTTAAGATAATTTTTCAATGGATAACAAGTTACTGTATTCTCCATGGCAATGAAATGACAGATAAACTCACCAAAGAAGGTTCAGCAGCAGCCAGAAAACCGGATGTCGTTCCATAGATCTAGGAAGGAGATAAAGAAGGCAAATGAGGCAGCGTTGCTGGAATCCATAAAGGCGAATACTGTTGGGAAGCAATGGGGCAAACTGCTTATTAAAGAAGAGCCAGTACTAGTAGACCTGCTGAGAACGGATGCTGTTGCAGAGTTTCGTATGATTACAGGCCACGACAACTTAATGATATATCTGCGTATAATAGGAGTGGTAGACTCTCCGCTCTGCAATCTATGCAATTCGGGAGCAATTATGGATGTAACGCATTTAAGCACATATTAACGCTTCCTGGATATCAGAATTATGACGCGGCCTTCCAAATCGGAATGGAACAGGGCTGCTAGATCTCTAATGGTGGAAGCTGAAAAAGAGAGACACAACTAAAAATAAAAAAGTACGATTAAAGCAAAAAAAGGTATCGGTAATCATGATATGCCAATATTATTCGGCAAGTATCGAATCTTTTAGTATAACGAAAATGTAAGAATGGCTTAGGTTTCAAAAAAAGTCTGAAAAATACCTCAAATAATTTACCAGCAACAAAAAAACTTATATTTATTACGTAAAACATAAGGGGGAAAAAATAGTTCTACAACAAACAGATATAGAAAAAAATATGAATAATTTTAAATGATATTATATCTTCTGAAAAAGTTTTAAATGTATTATTCACTTCTGTAAAGTAACAGAATTTTGTTGGCTACGAATAAAAACATTTACGAATATTATTATAAACTCAAAAATTTGTTTGAGACCACCCAATAGCGATAGAAAAAAGTTCGAAATACTCTCAATTTTATTACAACACTTCTCGAAATAAAATCGTTGGACTTTCAAGAGTCCTTGCAGCTGGAAATCAAAGAAATAGATGCTCGTACTGTGCTGATACTGATTCTACTTCCTAAACTTGATTTATCTATATACTTCTCTCAAATAATTTTTTTTTATAAATATGCGTGTTGCGCATTTGTGCTAGAGATAAAGCAGACGTAATACGAAAATAGAATCTACAATTCACGTCTTAAAAAACCGTAAACATAATTATCTATATCTCATTGCGTCACAAATAAATTTTATTTCCAAAAATGTAATACGAGATTATGACTATTGAGAAATTAAATTTTATCACCGGTGATAAACACACCAGCCATTTTTGAAAACCCATGGTTTATTAAATATTGGAAAATAAAAGTGACTTCACTAGCACAGATTAATAGCTTGCACCCCTTAAGGCGTTTTCAGATGGTCCGATAGATATCGTAGCGGGATCCGACTCTAATATTCATCGGACCTTGAGAAATCGTGATTAAAGTAGACGAAAAAAATAAAGTAATCTTCACTATATCCCAAAAGAAACATCAAACTTGATAAATAATAATAAAAAATGAAGTAATTTAAATTTCCATTAGTGTTACAAGATCATTAAAGTTCCTAGATAAGACTTTTCAATAAATATCAGATTATCTAAAAATGTATAGAAGTAAATACTACAAATATTTAACAATACTAAATATTTTGATAAGTATTGCTGAATTTTTGTTTTGATTTTTTTTTTTAGTAGTGTAAAAAAGTATGTGCTATTTTTTTGTAATCAATTATAATCCTTAAAAGTATTTTTTAAACAAAAACAACTCTGTTCACCACGTTATAAAATTTACGAAATACTGGAGTTATGCCATGAGATAATGGGATTACATCTTGAGATTCGTGAAACTTCATCCCATAGTTTGAAAAAAAAAAAAATTAGGAAAATTAATGAAATGGAAGACGAAGACTCGGTTTCTTAATGGATTGGATAGACTTGTGATTTGAAATATATTTAGCGAGGGTAACATGAACCTCGAGAGTTAGTCTCGTTTAGGACGCCTTCAAACATCGAGTGTGGAAGGGGATTCAAATTGATCATAGATGGGCATAAGTAATGGAAAATAATAACCTATATTTTAAATAAGTTAAATTGGTGAGTTCGGTATATAGTTTTTAATATAAAGGTAAAAACTCATAGACCTTGTTTACAATTTGTGTTTCCCTTCTTTATTAAACCCTATGGAAGGAAGAACCTTGTATTTAGAATAGTCCTCGTTTTATGGATATTGCATATTGCGTGCATGATATTTATTAATTATGTATATAACTATGTATTAATGTGGAATAAACCCTTCCACTATATCAAAAATATTCCTTTATCAGTAATTCTTACATAACTCCACCAAAGTTTCAGGATACTCCCCCATTCTACAAATAGTATACAATAAATTTAACAATTAAAAATATTCACTCAACTAAATTACACATAAGTTACATTGGCCATAGCATCATAATAATATCCTCCTATCCATACTTTGATCATTATCCGTTATTCTTCTGCCCTCTATACTCCTATTGTCTAATTTTATACATAATTCATTTCGTCTGTTATTTAAAAACTGTATCCTATATACTCTAGAATTATTGAAAGCAGTGTGAAATACATAATTTCTATCAGTGTCACACATCTCTACTCTTGTATTAATCCTTTTTTTATTATTATTTGATCATCCCTCGAATATCTTCCTATGTGGTTGTGCCCTAAATTACGTATTTTCCATAGGTATGAAAAAAAATTTTAATTAAAAAAAAAAATTTACAATCTTTAAATATTTTACTGTCTATAATTACGTATCCTTTTTTTTTAATTTTTTTATTTTAAATTTAGTTTATTAAAGATGTCAACTTAATGACAATTTAAATTTAAATATATGAATGATGAGAAAATAACAATAAATAAAGGATCAGTACAAAAGTTAATGGTAGAGAAGTGAGACACTGATAGGAAATATGTATTGCACACTCCTGTCAATGATTCTACAGTACATAGAATACTGTTTTTAAATAACAGACAAAACTAATTAGGGATACAATTAGACAATAGGAGTATAGAAGACAGGAGAATAATAGATAATGATTAAAGTATATATAGAATATAATTATGATGATATGGTCTGTGTAGTGAATTGTGTGAAATTTAGTTAAGTGAATATTTTTAATTTTTGAATTTATTCTATGCTATTCGTAAAAGGGCATCTTGAGAATGGGGGAATACCCCGAAACGTTGTTGGAGTAATGTAAGAATTAAGAATAAGAACTTTTCTTAGTTAGAAAACTTAGTTTCTTCTTCCCACTGAACTAGTTTTATACAATTAGATATTTATTCAAATAATTTTAAAATTCCTAAACATATTTTATAAACAAAATAAATTGAAAAGTAGTAATGTTAAAATGAACCTACATAAGAAATATAGTAATAAAAAAAATAACAAAGAAATCTAAAGGAGATGGTGAATTAAATAAATAATAACACTATAGTATAAATTGAAAATATGAAATTAATAAATGAAAAGAAATGGTGAGTACACAAAATCGACCAATGAAACCTAAAATATTAAGATTTTTTTAAAGCTTTTTAGAAATTAATGGCTAATGTCTGCAATTGTGTCCATCAACTGTTTCTTGCAATTGTGGAAGATGTAGCAGTTTTCAGGAAGTTCACCATCCCTTATAGTAATGAATATCATTATTTCAAAAAAATTCCATTATACATGTTATTAAATGTATTTTAAACACTTTTTTTCCATTACTACAGAATTTGAAGAACTATAAATTTTATAGTACATTTTATTTAAACGTGAGAGCTGTTTTTTTTTACTTTCAAAATATGATCAGAGAAAATTGTAAAAAATTAACCATGTATACTTTTTTAATCCTCAAAAAGGGTAACTTAATTTTAATTCCATCGTAAGCCAATTTTTAAAAGTAGATATAAGTAACAAATCACAGAAATTATACCGAATTCATACAAATACAGTAGACTAGGAGAGAAGGTAAGAGAAAGTCGATCTAGGGCAAACAACCCCTAGCTCGGAGGGTGCGTTGCTATGGCTACCACCATCATCGGCTTAGGAACCAGGCTTTGGAGCTAAGCAGTAATTGCCACAGTAAACAAGGGAGGGGGAGTGTGGGGTTGAGGACCCACAAAAGTACTTTTGATCCACTATTAATGCCGAAGAGTTTCCTAGGCGGATCTCCCCACGTCAAGTCAGCGGTAAGAAAACGAAGACCATTATACATTTCGTAGCAACATTTAAAAAAATACCTTTTATAATCTTCTAGAACGAAATAAGCCAGAACAAATCCTATCGCAAAAAAATAACAGCGATATATGATTCTTCTCAAACTACTATTATATAAGAAATATATTTTTATTCAACGAAGAGGTAGATATAATTTTTTATTTACATAAATTATTCAGATAGTTATGAATATTTGATAAGCTAATGATTCAGAAGTATGCATTGTGAATAAATCATACACGTGTCGTTATAAATCAGTAAATGGATTCTGGCAAGACATCAATTTCGAACAGAGAATAAATTATTAGCTCAAAATAATAAAAAAAAACAAAAAAAAAAAACATATTAAACTGAAATTTTCATAAATATTTCTGGTCTGGTAAAAAATTATTGGTGTAAACTGTAAAGAAAAAAAAATCGAGCTTTAAACTAAAAAAGTGCATTGGAAACAACTGAAATGCGTAAAATAACTGAGAATCCTAACACCTTATCAACGATGAATATTTTAAACTGGTTAAAATTAAAACAGGAAAGTTTATAAGAACTGGTTTTCATAAGTATATAAAAATATACAAATTATTCAGAAAAAAAAAAACTGTCCATTAAATTATAAAAATTAAAGTATTCAACAATAAGAAAATTTGACCAAAGAACTGTCAGCTGTTATTAAGTTCACTCAATAGTTCAATAATCGTAAGGTACTGTCTCTAATTGATGTATCCTTTTAGCTGTTGATGTGAGCTGTGCTGCATTTTGTCGGAATGTGTGTGATCTTACTTTTTATGTACTGATTATGCCTTTATTGGTGAAACGTTGATTACAGGTATTTTAGAGACCCGAGGATTTGTGTATAGAATCTTCCATTCATATCTAACTATCTATATATTAATATCATTAGTATTTGTATTATGTTTTCTATTCCACTCTTGTTATATTATATTATGTTTAGTCAGTTTTAAATATATATATATATATATATATATATATATATATATATATATATATATATATATATATATATATATATATATAAATTGTTAAATGTTAATAAAGTTTGTAAAATATTAAAAAATCATTAATCTAATAAAAACAATAAGTCACTCTTCTTAAAGATGGAAAAACTAATATATATTAAAATAATATATATATATATATATATATATATATATATATATATATATATATATATATATATATATATATATATATATATTATTTTAATATATATTAGTTTTTCCATCTTTAAGAAGAGTGACTTATTGTTTTTATTAGATTAATGATTTTTTAATATTTTACAAACTTTATTAACATTTAACAATTTATACTTTCTTATCATTTTAATATAATTCTGTGGTATTAGGGTAAAGGAGAAAAAGGAATTTTTTGCGATATTCGGTTTAAGTTATATTTTGGTCTTTATAATGAACTTTACCTTTGAGAAAAAGGAAATAAGACGCTGAAGCAGTATTTACATTTCATAATTATTTCCGTTTTCTCAAAGGTAAAGTTCATTATAAATATCAAAATATAACTTCAGCCGAATGTCACAAAAAATGACTTTTACCCCTTTAGCCAAACACCACAGAAATATGATCATTTTATAGACATTGAAAACAAAAATAGAGACTCCTTTTTAAAAATAATAATATATAAAAATAACATAGATAGTATTAATACTAATAATAATAATTAAAACTAAAAAGCCTCCACCAATTACCCCTAAAAAGATTTTAAACAAAGATATTTAAAATAACCTTTATTGTTTATCATCAATTTTAGGTAATAATTTTTATCCATGCAAATTTATAAATAAGCTTTGGTATGAATGAGTTAATAAGCTAAATAATCCTAATAAAACATTAAAAAACAAAACGTAAAATAATGGTAAAAAACATTAAAAAAACATTTCTAAAAAAACAAATAAAATAGAAATGATAACTGATTATTTAGAAATTATAAATAATAATATCATTAACAATAAAAAAAAAAATCAAAATTAACCGTTTACCTAAGCTGGAATACATACCAAGGATAAATAACAAAAGTATGAATGTTTTTTTCAAATATGACCATAAAAATTTGAAATTTGGAATGTATGGTACTAAAAAATGAAATTTTTTTTGACAAATATGAAAGATAAAATAAAATGTTATTAATAAAATGAATTGCAAACAAAGTAAAGATAAGGTTTATATAGGTGAAATTTCTCAAAATTTAGAAACCAGAATGAATCAACATAAAATGAACATTATTAGCCCAAAATATGTTATTGCCACAGCATAAGCAAGACATAGTATAATAAATAATCATAAGTTTAATTTCAATGAAATAAAAATAGTAAATAGGGCTGAAGATGGTAAAATCAGAAAATATTTAGTATCAATTTATGCTACTAAAAATATTTAAAAAATGTGATAAAATTTAAAACTGATATGGAAGGTATTGACTAACACTATGCCGATATAATTAATAAAATAGATTTTAAGAAATAATGATTATGGATTAATTTAAATTAAAAGGTTTCACAACAATCGATTGGAAAGTATTAGACAAATCCTATAGTTAACAAAAGCATTGGGCAAAATTCAAACAGCTCACTTATCAGAATAGAGGCATACATTTATTTTAGGTAATTATATTTTAATAAAGTTTAAAGGCATAATTATTTAAAGAATTTTAAGTCGATGCTTAGTTATCTAAATTAATGATTAATTAAAAGATTCTCTATTTTAGACCAAATATTAATAGACTAATAATAGTTTTATATTTTAAATTTGTTATAGGTAATGTTATATTTTTGGGCAATATTTTGTTGTAGAAAATAGAGAATAAATAAATAAAGTATAAAAGGGTTAGTTAACATTCTGTTCCTGAAATATAATTGTATACATTCATATGCCCTTTTGAGAAAGTTTGAAGAGAAAAAATTTGAACTCATTTTAGTAAAGAACTATTTTTATTTTTTTTAATTAATTTAATTATTTTTTTTAATTAGAACAAAATTTAATTGATCAAGTATAATTTCATAGTTTCAATATAAAAAGAAATGTGCCTGAAGATGTGATAAATATTAAGAAAGTAGTATAGACATCATCATTTATTTTTAAATGGGCAATCAAATTTTCAAAATTGAACGAATCAAATTTTCCTTAAGGCATAAAGGTCTCCAAGTCAAAAATAAAAAATATAAAATGTAAAAATCTTAGATACGATTATATTTATTTTTGTTTGACGTTTTTACCATGTCCCTGTTCATTATAAAATTTTATTTTAATTTTTTTCTCATTATAATCTAATTACAGTAAATCAAAACCTTAATATAAATATATATATATATATATATATATATATATATATACACACATATTTTATACTTCCAAAGTAAGCAGTATGTCATAAAAAGTTGTCTCACTTTACAATAATTAAATATTATACCGTAGTAAAAAAAAAAAAATTCACACACGAAAAGGCAAATATAATTTACGATGTATAATTTTTTTTTTTAAATTCTACAGTGACAGTAGATTGTAATGGAGAAAAACAAAATTTAAATCAATTTTAAAAATTACAAAAAACAAAAATAAATATGTGACATTTTTACATTCGTTATTATCTAACCATTAGGCCAAAAAGAGGTCTTTAGAGCACAAACACACGCATATACACATATTTATATATATATATATATATATATATATATATATATATATGTGTGTGTGTGTGTGTGTGTGTGTGTGTATTTATCATATATTTATTTCTAAGCATATTTTATAAGCTTTTTTATAGAATCTCCATTTGCCAACAGTTCAGACTATTGTCCGTTTTCATGATCTTTTCATACTCTAAAATATATTAAAAATTACTGTCAATAATATCAAACCTTACATTCATTATACTTATAATAAATTGATTGTATGAATACATTCATGTCCATTATATTACAAATTTTATATATATATATATATATATATATATATATATATATATATATATATATATATATATATATATATATAGAGAGAGAGAGAGAGAGAGAGAGAGAGGAGAGAGATTACTCTATTAAAACATTTAAATAAAGCTAAAAATGAGAAATTTAGTTATATATCTTTGCCTATTATTATAATTTACAATTCATATTATAGTGTTTCTCTTTTAACTACTTCTATATGATATTTTGTATTTAGTTATCAGAAGACTTAGAAGGTTCCTCGTCACTGTCAATATAACATTTCTGCAATTTTTATATCAATAATTTTATTAAATTAATAGATTATTAAATTTATCAGTTTCAAAATTTGGTTTTATAAGTCAGTATTAATTATTTAACGATAAAGATTTTAATAATGTAAGTATAATTTAAGCCTAATATAATTCAATTCACATATAAATATAAGTGTATATATGTGTGTATAAATATGTGCGTGTGTGTGTATATTCCATTGATCGAATCCCACCAGCCTTTCATCATATCAGGAAAGATAAATGATCGGATGTAGATCATTATTCAAGGCAGGGTCCAATGACAACAAAAATAGCCTTTCAACCCGCCCTACACTAAATCTTTGTTTTAAATTTTTTTTGGAAGGAAAGAATTCTCTCTAAAAATTTATCTAGATCGAGTTTCGGAATTCAGATCTGAACTGATATAAGTCTAGAGAACTTATGTCCTGACAGCTCCTCTTAACGAAGGTACCTTATTAGGTGGTGGGATCAGTTATTGTAAGATTTAAACTTAATACATCATTGTTATTTTAATAACAAAATTACAAAGCAATAACTTGGAAATGAACTGCCGCAATGCTTCATATAAGAATTGAAAATACGACCGAATTCATAGTATCTCTGTAACAAAAGTGCCTAGATCGTAACTAAAACTAGTTTTGGTGAAGAAGTAAAAACTTGTAAATGACCCATTTTTACGAAATAGAATTTCAGAGATTTTTGGAGACAGTCCTAAATTCGGTACCTAATACGAATATAAATGTAATACTTAAACCTGTAACAAAACTCACGAACCCTTGGGTACAGAACTTCATAAAGAGTAGTATTTGTTTATGCAAGGAGGCAATCTTGTCAGGATCACACACAACTGCCATTTTTTTCATTTCATCTAAAGAAGGAACAGATACCCACTTTATTGAGCCTGCGCGAAGTATTGAAAACAACACAACCATATGAAACAGAGGTTCCAAGACTATTCTAAGACTACGTACAACTTCCACTTTTCAGATAACAGAGCGCGCCAATACCTGTGATCTAATTATATTAATATTAAAGATTCGTCTTCATAAAAAAAATTCAAATTGATTTTCAAAATTGTATGTAAAAATTTAACAATGTATGTATATTGTTACAGTAAATGTGCTTAAGAAAACAATAAATTGAAAATAAAGTTCGAAAATCCCATATCAAAAGTTTGTCGATATCACATAACAACAGCAACAGTAAGATTCACATAAAAAATTCTGCTCAGAAATGTGTATTTATCAAAAGTAAGAAATTTGGGCATTGTGAAGAAAAACATCAATATTTTTTCAGATGAAAGGATGTTGTTTACTTACAATCAAAGGATCAATGTTAGACTTGATAGAGCTCAACTTGATTCTTAAGTCCTCTTTAACACTGACAAAGGGAGAGCACAGTCAATGGGTCACCGATTTCAACCAAATTTTATGTGGTGATTCTGCATCCAAAAATATTGGAACGTATCCCGGCGGTCGTTCCAATGGGCCTATGAGCCGAGAGAACAATTACTGAAACTGCTTTATTTTTTGTATCAAGTTTGAAAAATGATATCAACGTGGTATTTTCACCATAAGATTTATTTTTCACTGTATATTAAAGTAAAAATACAAATATTAAAAAACAATTGATTTTTTGTGTAATTAATTGAAAAAATGTTTAGATTATGATTAAGTTGTACGGTGATACTTGTGAGTACGGTTTACTACGGTAAGCATCCTGCTTATTTTTATTAATTGTAGTTCGTGTTTATTCATCTTATGATTGATACATTGAATAATAATTTAAAAAAAAAACTGTTATCCCTCATAGAACGTGTTAAAAGGATGATTTTATCCATACTTTTGCTTGATTGTTCGCGTACCAATACGAACGTCATTGCGTACCGCTAAAGGCATCGTCAGGGAGCCTATGTTATAAAGTATATGTAGTGCAGGAGACATAAATACATCATATTATAACTAATAAATAAACAAATATACGGTTGAGTAATACGAAGTAAATGAAATTCAAATTTTAAGAGCGGAATTGTAGTAATTTTTATATTTTAGCATGGGCCGATTCTCGTTCACAGTTAACGACTATTCATTCTGAACACGACCATTCAAAACCTGAAAGACCCAGAAATTGAAGTCCTGCAGTGCTAACCAACCAATCAGCGACCCCTTACTTCTTTTAAAGACCTATTTTTTAAAAATCCGAGTTTAAAAGAAGCTATACTAAACAAGCGTCCCACGAATTTATTTTCGTGATCAACAACTTTATTATGGTTGTTCATTTTATGATAAGTGGGATTCTTATTTAATTTATAATGCCCATCAATATAGATTAAGAATTCAAAAAAAAAAAAATTCAAAAGAAAATTATTAGAAGCTATTACGATCACTGAAAATCTGGAAAACAGTATAGATTATAAATAAAATAAATTTGCTAAAAAGATTAAAGAAATACTAACATAACTTATGCAGATTTGCGAAATAAGCTGAATAAACAATATACTATATCTATCTTGCAAACAAAAACAGTTCGAAAATGAATCCAATCCACATATAGTGCGTAAAAACAATGTTAAGTCTCAATTTCAACTAAATTAATATGGGTGATAATGAAATATGCTTCAGAAAGAAATATTTTTTTTTTTTTTTTTAAGTGTTTTAAGATATGCATAACAAGGTAAATTAAAATAGGTTTTACTAAATTCAATGAATGTGAAAATGTTAATTAAAATAAATTAACGTATGCATGATGGTATAGAAGGATCAATCTAATTAGGGATTGATAAATTATTTGCCACTTCTATAATTTTGTTTGTATATATTCAAACAAATTAATTTCAATACAAATTTTAAAAAAATAACAAACGAACCAATCTTGATTAAAAATTATACAGACGATCTAGTTCTAAAAGTAAAACAGAATCAAGGTAATGAAATATTAGAAATATCTAATAAATGTAACAATAGGATTAAATTCAAAATTGAAAGATCCACACATAATAACCTTAGGTTTTTGGATATATAAATGATCTTGTGAGAAGATAAAATTTTGACAAAATAAGACTAAAAAGGAACAATGCAGCAACAGAATTTTGAAATATTTCACAAATCATCCTAAATATCAGATAATAAATACTGCTAAGAATTATATAAATAGAGCTATCAAATTAACAGACCAACAAGTTATTAATGAAACTAAAACTGAAATATATAAAATATTAATAGAAAATTTTTACCCAATTAATTTAATTAATAAAATATGGTTTAGTCAGATTAATAATGGAAAACAAAATAAGGAAGATGATAAGATTAAAGACTTAAATAAAAACTAATATAAAATAACACAAATATATAACAAAATTACATAAAAAAACAACACAAAAATTTATCACAAAATTTTTAATAGAAAATAATAAAAATAAGGAAGTAGAAATTAATTAATCAAAAAGAGAACACACAAAACAGCATATATATATATATATATATATATATATATATATATATATATATATATATATATATATATATATATATATAGAGAGAGAGAGAGAGAGAGAGAGAGAGAGAGAGAGACAATACCACTTATTAATCATTACCTATAATGTACTTCTCTCCCATTGTCAGTTTCATAATAAAAATTTCTAATTTTTTTGATAAATTAATCAACTTCATATTGCTGGGAGTCTAGGTCATTGACTAACAATTATTTATATATTATATTATATTATATTATTTATTATTTATATTTTTAATTGGTTTACGTCTGTTTTAAGTTAGGTTTTTTTAATATATTATGTTTTGATAGAATAAAACTTATATTTTGTATAATTAAATTTATAGCTATTGATATTATTATGATTGCTGTATTTTAATTTTGTTTATTGAATCAACATAATGTGTTCCCAGATGTTTTGTGTCGGTTTTATAATTATCTATTACCATGTTTTTCTTGGCAATGTGGATTGCTTTCAGTAATTTTCTATTATTGGTTTTGTGTGCACAATCTAAAATTTTCTGATTTTCAAAATCACTATTTTGTTGCATTTTAATTCTATGTAATGGCAATACGGTTCTTCATTAATATTTGTCATATTTTTACAATTTGATTTATGCTGCGCCACTCTTGTTTTTAATTTTTTAGAGGTTTCACAATTATAAATAATATATCCCTAGGAAACCCTGACAATCTATTTAATATATTTTTTTTATATTTCATTTAAAGGTTATATATTTTCTTTTATGTTACAACATATATCTCCATAACTTATTGCTATGCAACCCTAATCCTATTTCTCTATGATGGTATGTTTTGATTTTTTTTAATGTTATCTATTAGTCCTGGTATATATACCATTAAAAAAAGTTTTATTATACTGTTTTGTATATTGTGTATTCTCTTTTTGATTAATTTCTACTTCCTTATTTTTATTATTTTCTATTAAAAATTTTGTGATAAATTCTTGTGTTTTTTTTTTAATGTAATTTTGTTATATATTTGTGTTATTTTATATTAATTTTTATTTAAATCTTTAATCTTATCATCTTCCTTATTTTGTTTTCCTTTATTAATCTGACTAAACCATATTTTATTAATTAAATTAATTGGGTAAAAATTGTCTATTAATATTTTATATAGTTCAGTTTTAATTTCATTAATAAATTATTGATCAGTTAATTTGATAGCTCTATTTATATAATTCTTAGCAGTATTTATTATCTGAGATTTTGGATGATTTGAGACATATTTCAAAATTCTACTGCTGCATTGTTTCTTTTTAGTCTATGTTGTCAAAATTTTATCTTCTTTCAAAATCATTTATAAATCCAAAAACCTAAGTTTATTATATGTGGATCTTTCAATTTTGAATTTAATCCTATTGTTACATTTATTAGATATTTCTAATATTTCATTACCTTGATTCTGTTTTACGATTAGAACTAGATCTTTTGTATAGTTTTTAATCAAGATTGGTTCGTTTGTTATTTTTTTTTAAATTTGTATTGAAATTAATTTGTTTCAATAAATACCACTAAGGTCAAAAGACAGCACTCCTCCCATGGGCAAACCATACAACTGTTTATTAAAATTTATCATAATATTTAAAATAATTATATTTCGTGCAAATTCTGATCTGCTCCAGAAATATTTTTGTATCTTTAATTGCGGTGTTATTTTTTATCTCTTCTTTTATTTCTAGAAGAGAACTGGGAGAAAATTAAATTAGAGGTAATGATTAATAAGTAATATTGGGTGTGTGTGTGTGAGAGAGAAAAATTGTTCTCAAGATGGGAAAGTTTTCTCCGGAACATTAGCATTAAAGAAATAAAGTGAATATTAAAATGGAACCTATGAATTTCCCTCTTTTTAATAAATAATTCATTTATAGCTAAGGTAACAAACCCAAAATATGTTCCGAGCAGATGTAGATGAAGACATACCAAGCCGAAAGAATTCCATTAAAACAAAAAAAAAAAAAATGTTTAATAGGCTTGGCCAATAATTAACGAAGTTATTTTTGATCTGGGTAAGGAAATAATGAAACACGACAGGTGCTCATGTATAGCAGGAGCGCAAAAACAGATGCAAATGCGGCATCCT
Organism: Rhaphigaster nebulosa; assembly: GCA_948150685.1. Taxonomy (NCBI): domain Eukaryota; kingdom Metazoa; phylum Arthropoda; class Insecta; order Hemiptera; family Pentatomidae; genus Rhaphigaster; species Rhaphigaster nebulosa. The sequence continues at coordinate 154,505,486 of OX411307.1, forward strand.
TTCCAAGCAATCTAATCATTCTCATTAATGACGTCATGCAATTAGTTAATAAAATTGAATAATCAAGATTATAATAAACTAATGGCTTATAATATATTAAGGTAGGATCGCTAGCTGTTATGTATCATCGGAAATACCGGCAACAGAAATAAGTAGCCAATTGACCCTAATAACTTATATATTTATTAACTTATATATTTTTAAATAAGATTGGTCTCATAAGTTTATGGGTGATAGACAAAATTATACCATTATAGATTCTCAATTAACATTTAAAAGTAATGTAGATTCATAAACAATTTGTGTGTGTGTGTGTGTATATATATATATATATATATATATATATATATATATATATATATATATATATATATACATATTGGCATGGAAGAAGAGTGCTACAATAAGAAAATTTCTGGTTTTTTTTTTTTTTTTTTTTTTTTTTTTTGCGAAGCTGCCATTCGTATTATTTCTTCAAGAAAAAATGTCAGATTTTTAATCTCAATATTTACTGCAACAACCGTTTATTTTAGTTTTTTAATGAAAAACTGCCACAAATTAATACAATTTTCATATTTAAATGATCAAAAAATGAAAATTAACTTTTAAAAAAAAAAGTAAGTAATATTCACTAAGAAAATGTCCAACTTGATGTTTTGAAGTGAGTTAGTAACAGCGATAAACCAAAATACGCAAACTTCAAAAACTTCTATAAAATTTCGTTTTTTGGTATTGTGGCATTCTTCTTCCAAACCAACGATATACATTTATACACACACACACACAGGGTGTTCATTCCAACACGGCTCATACGTATTTTACGGAAAATCAGTTGGCCTGAGAAAATTTTTACGTATATTTTTGTTTTCCTCCCTTTTTAATAAAAATATGTCGTAGAGACAGTATTTTTCCCAATAAATACAAATTAATTAATTAAAGATATCGAAAAGCTGTTTGCACCATTCATTTTAACTTTTATGACACTTTAAAATGATATGCATAAACATAGGGGTCAGTGAACCTTAGAGTTTTGACGCGCGTCAGGTGTGTACGCGGCGTTAAAGTGTCAATAAACGGTCAGATGATGAAAGAAAACATTACGCTCTACAATTTTTTCTTCTAGCATTTTTCTCTCAGACCTTCCCTTTTTATGTAAAATGCGTGTAATGTATATATATATATATATATATATATATATATATATATATATATATATATATATATATATATATAATGGGGTCGGGGTGGCCGAGCGGGTTAGCGCGCTTGCAAAAGTGCACCTACTCTCAAACCCAAAGGTTGTGAGTTCGAATCCCGGTACCGGCACTACTTTAATTTAATTAAAGCAATAATTCAAGAAATCTATCACCCCTCCCCCCGGGTATGTGAGGCCCGTCAGCTACTGGAGGCTACTCACACAGACCGGGCGTAGGAGTGATGACCCTACCCCGTGTACCTTAATTGTGAATCGCGTTGTGGTTTTCCAGGACATAAAATAGCCGCCCGGAGGTTTGGTCCATGGACGGTCTGTCTCGGGTAAAGAAATATAGGTCCTCGTGCGCCTGCTGACTCCGAACAGCCATAATCCGTGGATCTAGACCGATTTGTCACTGTCCTTGAACCCGATTGAGTCGGTGGGAAGGACACTGCTGAATTGGCCCCAAAGGGACCGGTTATGGAGCAATGGGCAGCCTGCCGCTGCACCATGGAAACCATGGTTCGCAGCAACGTGAGGTTGGGTGACCCCCTCCAGGCTGTCTGTGCTCCCGCAAGCAATAAATGTCTGTAAGAACACCACATCGCGCGGCCAAAGATCTACAAGGTCTATAGAGCCAACCGAAAAAAAAAAAAAATATATATATATATATATATCTCACTGATACCCACTAAAAGATGTAATCTGTTTGATCTTTCGACACGTACCTAGTAATTAAACAGAGCATCAAATATATATATATATATATATATATATATATATATATATATATATATATATATATATCGATATGAATATTAGAGCAAATACGTTTGAATGCGTATATAAGTTTATACATCTGTAGTTTAAAATAACTAAACGAAACGAAATTCAGTGCTAAACGGACGGGAAAATGTCCTAGCGGTCGATCGAAACGTAAATGGGAGGATTGTGTTAGATCTGATATTGAAGATTTGGGTTTTGACGGAGTACAGTGGAGGGAGGTGTGTAGGCGATGGTTGGTGGTAATGGTATCAAACCTCCGGGTTTGCTAAGCTTAGCTTTTAATTTATTAAAAAAAAATATATTAAACATAGTTATTCGAATAACTAACAGCATAGAAATAGATTTAAATATAATTAATTTTCAAAACCATAAAACAGGAAACATTTATATAAAATAATTATGGACGATTTTCTGTAATTTTCCTTCTCCTTCTCCCTCTCACCATACCCCTCTTTCGTACTTTTATAACTTATATATTTTTTACTTTCTTATTTTTGCTTATATACTTTTTATAAATCCCATTATTTTTTCATATCTCAATTCTTTCAATAATTTCTCATTATTTCAATTTTTATTTCTCATAATTAACATATGAGATAGTTTTATACTCGCATACTTTCATCGTAGTTATCTTGTTTTGTTTAGCCCTGATGAAGGCCTATAGCAGGCCGAAACGAGACACATTAGAAATAAGTTTACACTCATCGGGCGCGTTTTCTGCTTTGACCGCAACCCCAATCCCTTTTACGTTTGACTACATATTAAGGTTAAAAAAAAAAAAAAAAAAAATGATCCTAACTAAATACGAATTCTTAGATAGATATATATATTCTAACTCCATACTCATTCCCTTTAGAATAATAGAGAACTAGTAAAATAGCGTAATGCAAGATATACTATAAAATTTTTGTTGCAATGTCAGTTTATCAGGTTTTAGTACTATCCGTAAAATCTGTCATGAGTGTTACCTCAGAAGTGTTATCGGGGTTTGAAAGTGATTTATTGGAATCTTTTAGGTTGATAAAGTGTTGTTTACAATAGATGTGTATTTTCCAGAACAAGTTTAAGTGTACCGAAAGAAAAGTTTGAAAACCAAAATAACATGGTCAGTATTTTAATTTATTTTGAAGAGTGTTATCCTAATAATTAACTTAAAATGGAATGAACATTCATTCAATTTAAATTCTTCGAGCATGTTATTCTTACTCAGCTAGCACAGTCTCAAAATTCAAAACCACATTGTCAGTAATTTCTAAAATGTTAAATCCTAATTTGTCAGGAGTGGTAGTGCTGTGCTGTTTACTTATTTTTCCCTCAAAATAAATTTATAAAAATAAATCGCTTGCACAATGATCTCAAAAGTTCATTTTACTTTAGTTTATATATTTTTTCGGATCCTTTCCATCTCCGGAACACCCATAATATACCTACTATTTATATTATCTTTTCATAAAAAAAAAAAAAAAAAAATTGAAGATTTTTTGTTTTCATTTCTGAGCCTAGGCGTGAAAAATCACTTTAACTCGGATAATTAAACCAAAATGTAATAATTCAACGTACCACAATGCCTTCTTAATAATTTAAACGAAGTTGTGGTATTTGGTAAATGTTATTTATGAACATTGAAAAATTGCTATTATTTTGAAACTTACCCTTCTACAATTACCTTTTAAATTTTTCTGAACCCATTCCTTCAAAATTTAGATTGGCCACGGACCCGGAAGACCGTTGGGGAGCGACAAGAACAATGGCCATGGAGGAGTATCACATCCCCCGAGGGCATTGAACCCCAATCCCTATCCCTAATCCTCCACGAGTCGGATAAATCGAGATGGCGCCAACTATCGCGTGCAGCCAGCGGCACTTCAAAGCGAGAAAGGCCAACGTATCTCTTCCCTCTACCGGCACTTCGCCGCTTTATTCTGTTACAAAGGGTTTTAATGTCTCCCAATAAGATATCCGGGAGTATATCATTTCCGAGCTGGCGGAGCACGAAATAATGGGACCATAACGATGGTCGAAGTCTCTCGAAAACTTGGGAGATATTTTTCCTTCTCCAAATAGTTTCATTATGGCAAGTTTCTTTGAGAACATATTATTTCAATAGCGTAACCATCCACGTTCTAAACTATACGATACTGATTTGAAACCTAGCGGTTATAAGCAAAATAGCAAAAAAGCGAAAATACTTTTCCTCGAAATGAAGTACGAGTTGAGATGTCTTGGAATGACGTCCTGTGGTCATTCTCAAATAAATTGTCACTTTTGAAATCTGAAAAAAAAATATATTCATGTTCATGGGCCCTATATACGTGTTATAACCAGTGTCAAAGAATATAAAATGTGAATTGGTTGGCGAGTTTTACGATTTTTTTATTTTCTAGGTACTTTAAAAAAATAGAAAACCCTTTTATGTCACGAGAGTTGACTCAGATGAGTGCAGAATTGACCTGTTCAACTCTACCAATCGTTCAAAGGTAATTTAGAGTTGGAAAGGGTTCCTGAAGGCCAGGACCAGAACAATAAAAAAATAACAAAAACAAAACAATAAAAGTGCAAAAACTTATGAAACTAAAAGAAAAATGGAGAGATGTGATCTCAATAAATTATCACAGTTCAACCAACTTGAAGTCTAACAGGCCCTTTTCGCTACTCCTTTAGAGGGGAGTTGAGTGTAATTGAAGATATCTTATTCTTTTCATGTAATAACAAAAAATATTTACCTTAGGGCACTAATTAACCCCATTATTGAGTTTTAAAACAGAAAAATCTAGGTGGGCGGTTTTTTTTTTTTTTTTTTTTTTTTTTTTTTTGTGGGCCAGTGTATAAATAAATTTACATTAATATTTAAATAAATATATATATATATATTTATTTTTAAACATTAAATATCTCAAAATATACTCTGCTTTGAGAGGAACTGAATGTTGCACTTTTGACTAAATCTACGCCTATTATAATTATCGATAACTACTATTGTACTTTGACTATCGCTCATCTGACTACTTATGTCTCTTCACCGAACCGAAATTGAAGATAGCTCAAAATATTGCCATTCTTTACATGATTCCAAGGGATTTAATTTTACATATGTCTTAATTTACAAAACCAATCTTAAATTGTTTACAAAATTCCCAAAAAATGTTTGTTTTTTATAACAAAAAAACGAAATTTTTAATTTTTTTTAAACAAATATTTGTTACATATATATGTTAATAAAAAACTTGCATTTTTATTCCAAGTTTTTTCAAAATGAAATGGAGATATACTCTATATGTCACACTTTAAACAATTAAATTTCTTTGCAAAAAATCATCATACAAACTGCGTTTTTAAGTTATTTATCATATCCGACATTATTCGAGAGCCATTCATCATTGAATGAACTTATATATTTTAAATTGAACATATTAAACGTAAAAACACAATTATAATTTCTTGCCAATATTATTTTCATACACGACTAATATAAAATTATAAAAATTATTTAGAAAGTTTACTAATTAGTATGGAACTTCAGTAAAATTTTATAATATCTTAAGTACAAACAAAGATTTTTTTTATATTACGAAAAAAAATTGAATACAAAAAAATAAATTTGATGCACGTGAAACCTCACAAAATTTCTAAAACTAGGGTAAGCCAGCATAAGAACAATTTAAAAAATAAAAGGATTTTATCCCATATCAGCTATAATTAATAAGCATCAATTTATTAACTTCAATGAAATATAAATACTGTATAGTACTGAAAATAATAAAATTAGAAAGTACCTAGAATCGATTTATATAACTAAAAATATAAAAAATGTAGTAAATTTTAAAACTGACATGAAGCGGATAGGTCAACTCTACATTGATATACCAAATAAATTAATTTTTTTAATAAGTAACGATTAATCGAAAAAAAAGAAACAAAAAATCATTCAAATAATAAAATTAAGCAATATTTTGATTATGCAGTATGGATTAGAGAAATTCTAGTGAGCAAAACAGCATTGGTCACAGTTGTGATTCATACTTATTGTGATTAAGATAGGTAATTATATATTGCTATAATTTTAAAAATATATGGCCAAAACTTATTAATAATAATGAATTAAATTGATAAGTAATGTGTCGTTAATTGTTCAGACAAAATCAAATGACAAAAACTTCTTATGCGAAAATGAAATAGTTTTAATAAAAAATGGATGATAATTAACGATTGTGTGGAATATGATCAAATACCACCAAATAAGATAAATAGTGTTTCTTTCTAATTGATAATTTGGCCATTTATAATTTTTTTTTATATAATAAATATGTTTATACCATTTATGTGTTGTATAGTTTTTTATATGATTTTATTAAATAATATCTGTGAGGAATTTTGGATATTCATGAAAGAGATAAAATTAACGTGGAATAATTTTTTTTTATAGATGACAGGCTTGAAAATTGCCGAAATGGGCCGAAACTTTTTCTAATGTAATTTAATAAACAGCGAAGTAAAGAATGAAGTTTAAAAGGGTTTATTTTCCTTAAAACATAATAATATAAGTAATTGAGTACTTTATAAACTTATTGATTTTTCTCCGGTTCATCCTCGTCCAAAGCGAGCGTCCTAAGTATCAAGTCTTCGCGAGAATTCATGGTTCAGACATACCGACCGAATTCGGTAGTCCGAATTACCGATGCGACATACCGATAGCGATATTATCGCAGCCCTCGAGATCCCGTCGCTGAGTAAACGCATATAAATATCACCGTTTAAATAAAATATCGTTCCGAATCTTGCCGAATCGTCCCGAGTAAAGTATCGCGTCTGTCCGTGGGAGCCTTAAGTTTCTCCATCCCGTAGGGATATCTGTTTCCTTTTTACAGATTCGTTTATTATATATTTAAACGCCACGAAATTCAGATTTACAGCGTTCTATTTTCTCCAATGGATCCTTTTTTCTTTGGAACAGATATTTTACACAATGCTTTCATAAACCTTCATGCGTTCTTCTCTTAACGTCTAGTTTTGCTTACGTAAGAAGAATGCAACTATTATTGAAGTAATCATGCATGCCCAATTGTATAATACACTCGCCCCTCTGGCGGATTGTCGGTTAAATCTCTACCCGAAATAAAATAAAAATTGAAGGCGACCACTTAATTGGTAATAAATAGTTTGAACAAGTAATTGAAGGCGATTCGATACCCGCTGGGCGGACGAAATCGGGATTAGCATGTCCGGGCGAAGAGGTTGATGGATTGGGCAGGAGCGTGGGCAGATCTGTGCGGCTACCTAGAATCGCCCGCGGCCCCCCCGTACCATTTCGGGGTCATGAATAAATTATCGTACGCTATAGGAAATGATAATGGTTAAAGGACCTGCTCCTGGGAGGTCCATCTACATAAAAAGTGAATTAACAGCTTTCGAGATAAGCACTTCTTCCTCTCTCGAACAACCGGAAGTAGAATATTTATGCTTTCACTAAATGCAGTCTTCGATGATGCATTGCTTGGCCCGCTAAATGGTCGTTAGAGGCCGAGATTCTTTAGTTCTTGGCGGAGGAACGTAAGATGACTAGTAGGTTGTTGAAAGTGATACACTGGCTCAGATAAAGCTTGTCTGCCTCTAGAAAATGAGGTATTTGTTATACTTTACACAGTGTGTGATTGCTTTACAAGGGTCTTGAATGTTCAATAGAACGCCAGATTCATATCCGACATAAACAGTTCCTCAAACTCAGAAAGCCTATTCAAAATGTGGGCATGGTTCCGATTTCAAGGAATACCTTTGAGGTATCGTGAATCAATTTGAATGAACCGATTCAGGATAATTCGAATAAGTTGAAAATTGTTTGTCATAAAGTATATACCAATGTATAAAAACATGCTCAATCTAAATGAAATATTATGAATCAGTTTAGGAATTTTGTAACTTAGCAAAAGTCGTCTACTATCAGAGTGTCGGTATTTACGTTTCCCCTCCTCTCTACTTCTGGATATATTAAACAATTATGGTAATCTCTAACAATCCGAAACGGAAGAGTTGATCATTAATATTCGCAATATCCACTGAATAATTTTTCTTCGAACAAAAAAAAAGTAAATACGTGGATTGGGGTTCTCCATATCTGGTTTTAATTCTTCTAGTGAACATCATTTATAAGTACTTGGTTGTTTAGACAATGTTATGGATTGGGAAATAGTTCGTCTTAAAGGAGAACTCATAATAAGCCGACCCTTAAAAGCTGAATATGTCTTCCAGCAACGATTATATGGATTTTTCGTAGTGTTACTACTGAACCTGTTAAATTGTTTTTTCGGTCACGATTTTCTGACCCAGCAAAGTCTAAGACTGCTATACTACGCAAAAGGTTTACATTATATTGTAAATCATGTTCAAGATTGATTGGATTAAAAATTCTTGCACCCCTTCTTGAAGGTTTGTACGTCGTTTTCTAGTGTAATAGTACAGGGTGCGACAAAAGCAACTGACGCATTTCTAGTTTAAATATAATCTAAACTAATCTGAAAATATATAAAAAAAATTCTCATCTGAAAGTAAATAAAATACCATTTTAGTAGCAGTAATTAAAGAAATTTTATGATTTTTCCTTGGGGACTAGCTCAAATCAAAGGTATAAACCATTCGCCCTCGCACAAATGACCAACTAAAACAAACAATTCGGCAGGAAGTGGCTGCCATGACACAGGAAACGATAAAAAAAAAATAATAAAAAATAAAATAAAAAATAACCGGAAGCTTGCCCAAAAAATTCTTTTTTTGGGCACTTTCTGCTGTTCTCTTATTTATTATTGCCACTAAAATACTTAGCGTTATGGAATGGAAACAGACTCATTTCAGGGTGGTTTTAATAGTTTTCTAAAAAATTGTTCCTTCAGAGAAATTTGGAACTTTGTATAAAAACCGTGTTTTTGCGATTATAGCCCTTGGGGCGCATCAGATAAAAAAAGTGCTCGATATGAATTCGTCTCAAAATTTCATTTCCTATCAGAATCGGGGAAAAAAAAATAAAAAAAATGCCCCATTCCATTTGAAATTTCAGAGTTAGGTGCACTGTAGAAGCTAACGGGAGCGGTAATGCAATAAAAAGATACTTCATAACTCATAACAAAGATCCACCGAGTTCCATCCCGTTATTCCAAATACTCTGAAATCTACAGGGGGTGATCCATGTCCGCTGGGACACCCTGTATATTGCTTATCTTGAAAGTTGGAATTATACGTGATTTGACGAGTAAGTATTTATGAGGGGCATTCCGCGGTCCAGGAGGTAGCAGGATGTTTGATTTACGGGCATGCGCAGTGATCAACGACTAACGACCTATTGCCTGTCGATGCTTCTTTTCAAAAAATAATTTCAACTTAGACGCCGACCTCCCGTGGGCAGCACCTGCTGCGTACCCTCAATAAATAATTAAAAGTAACACTGCCATGAATTATACCATCTCCCCGTTGGTACGGAATAAAAACGGAGATGGAATTCAGCGCTCAATTTTTTTTTCTAATCGGTTTTTGGATTTTGTTGTTACAATCTGATATTACCTCTGAATCAAGTATCGGTTGCAATTCGAAATAAACTACTCTTTACAGTCTGATCCTAACTTTTAATATTCATAAAGAAAACATATTTACAAAAGTTTGGTGAGAATAATACTATGTTAAATTATATAGACAAATTAAAATTATATTTCTGCGGTCAAGTCAGTTTGTTATACAATATAATGAGAGCTCTTATTATAGTAGTTAAAACCCAAGTAATAATTGATCAAGATAAATATTTTCATTATAATTTGTTGAAATAGATCACGAACTAGTAAAAACTATTAACCTATTATAAAGGACCAATTACGAAACAAGCCAAAAACTTTAATTAAGCGAGCTTAATACTTATTTTGAAGAATATAAAGTATAAAGAGAGCAAAACTTCATAAACATTGGCTTTGTCTTATCCAGCTGGAATATGCTCCAGAACATTAGAAGTATATTCATAAATAAAATAATATAATATAGAAGAAGTAATATTTTTAGAGGGTTTTTTCCCGGAGAAAAAAAAATAAAATAAAAAGCAGCAAAGGTACATGCTGAGACCAGTGTTGGGCAAAACGTAATTTAAATTACAATTACTTAACAATTACTGTAATTTGGATTTCAGAATTGTCATTGGCCATTGCAATGACTTTGGCGTGACTAGTAATTGTAGTTGCACAAAACAATTACAATTACAGTTTCATCAAGTAATTGCAAATAGCAATTACAATACTGCTATTCTTCCAAATTACAGCAGTAGGTAAGTAATTGCAATTGCAATTGAAATTTCGTTTTGCCCAGCACTCGCTCAAACTAGCCATCACTACACTGCACCAAAATCGCATAATTTACTTATTTATTTAGGGAAGTCACGATTGCAAGCGTATGCGCCAATGGTTAACCAATAACTATGACTCCTAGTGGTCCATTCAACGTCTTAATTATATACAGTATATTAAACAACATTGATTTGGAATTGTTAAATATATAAAAATTTCTATGTATACAAATTTAAATGAATAAACTGTAAAGGAAATAGGAACGAGTAGTAACATTGTACTATTGGTTTTCATTGAAATGTTTTGTTAAATATTTGTTCTTTTTTTTATTTATTAATTAATTGTTTTCATTGTTATTTATTTTTTTATTTGTTTAAACATTTATTTGAATCCCTGTCATTTAATTTTTATTATTACACTAGTACTTGAACATACACATAGTATTCTTTTTGCATGGAATGTGTACAACCTCATAAAATAAACTCCTTCTATGTAAGAGGATAGATCGAGAAAAAGATCTGGTGCGGAGCGCGAATCACACAACTTTCACTTATCATGCTATATGACATAAATTTTAAAATTTTCTATTTAGTTCCATGGAAACATTTATTTTAAATTTAATAGTATACAAGTAGAAATTATTAACTACAACAATCACTTAAATTTATGCGTTTTTCATCACTCTCCATTATCTTCTACGGCTATTATATATATATATATATATATATATATATATATATATATATATATATATATATATATATATATATATATATATATATATTAGATATTATTTTTCTAAAATCTTAAGCTTTCTAACAGTATATTATTCATCTATATTACTACTCTTATTTCCGGAAATTTGTTTCAACGGGAGAAATTATTTCTTCTTTAGCTAATTGCCAAATTCTTACATAGTTTATATTTATTCATTTTGTAATACTGCAAACAATGAGATACGATTTATTATTTCAAACAAACAAAATTAAAGGTACTTCAGAGGAAGCCATTTTGGAAATTCGGCATTTAAGCCCTGTCAGACTATTTCAATGAGAATAAGACCTAGCTGATATTAAAGAGAGCATTTAGTTATGCATTGATATAACGAGTTTGATCAAAATCGTTAGAGTCTTTCTCGAGAAAATGGAGTCAGAAATAGCACTATAATAGCCGTCACGAAATTAGGAAGTTGGTATAACTATAAGTATTTTAATAACAAAAATTCAACATAAGATATTTTATCAGCATATTTTACGCTATCTCAGGTTACTGGGAGCTAATAAAAATAATTAGTGCATGAACCCACATGTGCTTAATTCTTAATAAAATGGCAAAACCTATTATTAGTTTTATTATAAATTGTGATTAACAAAAACAGTATGTTCTATAACAGGCAACTGGCACATGAAATTAACACAAAAAATCCAATGCTAAATTTTCTATTCAAACTTCTATTTAACAATTATAAATGTTATAATTTATAAAGAATGTTTTGAAAAAAAAATAGTTAATCAATAATTCGAATCGCCTAAATTATTTCATGAATAATTCGTTGATTGTGAAATGAATATTTATTAATCATTAAGTAAAAATGATTAATTATTACTTTTTATTTATAATGAATTTCAATAAACCCCATCCAAGAGCCTGATACGCTTTTGGGGGTAGACAAAAAGAAGGTACATTAACAAAGTGTGCAGGTGGTACTTAGCATTGGGGTGTGCATATGCAGGACCACCAAGCCATAATTACAAGTTGCCGCTAATCCACAGTCGAGAATAATACCATCATACATTACACAGAACCAGGGTCGGGTATTAATGGAGGTGTAGACAGGGCGTGTAATCAACAGTATGAATTACCAAGTACAAAATATGTTAACCACAATCGATTCCTGCTACAATCGCCCTTCCACACAATTGACTAATTGCATGGGGCGTGTCCCCGGCGGGCTAGCAACAATGGGAATGCCCACTAGTTGAAGTCGTATGTCACAACAGGAAAGGGAATCTATTTCAGAAGGACGTTAAAGCTACGGTTCTAACTCGTAGTGTCCAACGATAGTACTATGATATGAAAATATATAACCGCGCGATGGCAATGCTATGAATGCATTGGAAATGCAAACTTCCAAATGAAAAACATGATTTCATCACGATATAATGTCAAGATAAACCGCTCGAAGATATCAAAGCAAGTATAGGCGAGTCCATACAAGGCCTGGCATATGCTAAAAGGAAACATCTGACTTGAATCCAGTTATTTACAGTTAGAGGGATGGAGGACGAATAAAATATTTGCAAGAGTCGGGCTCCAATTTACAAACGGGCCAATTTGGCGTTTGCCCAGAGCGCATTTTTTAAGATTTGAGGTGCGAAAAAAATAAAAGGACAAAAAAAAAAAGCACTGGAAAAATAAGTTTTTTAGCCTAAGGTGATGATTTCATATTAAAAAATACATGTCAAATCTTACAATTTAAAGGGGAACAGAAAAATATGTAATATCCCCGGGCATACCACAGGGTACTACCGCGGAAAAAGCGTTTGCAGTTCCCTTAAAAATATTAGGCTTAAAACCAAATACTTTAGAAATAAATTCAAATCTCGTTTAACAATATAAATTATACTATAGCTCACGTTTTATTAACGGTGGTTATAACAATGGTATCAAACAGCAACAACCATTGCATTAAATAACAAAAAAAAAATCATTGTGTTTAACTGAAAAACGATTATAATGAATGGGTAGTAATGCGGTCGGAATCACGCTAAGGTAACTTTTCAAAGGTTTAGGGCCCCATCTTTATTAAGGCTGAGTGAACCACAAGATTCGAGAGAATATAAATAAACAGAATATAAATTATGCAATACCTGCACATGGGGCTTGTGCAGCCATGAGAAAACAGCAATGCCCTTTTATGGCACAAATCGGACCCTACTAGGTAAATTTTAATTAGAGACATAAGAGAATGTATTTGATTGTATAAATATTTTCAAATGGCATTTAATTGCCATAAAATCTAGCAAATGTATACTATATTGTTATCATCAGAAAAAGATAAAACTCGAATTTCCAACGGCATAAAAACATTTGAATTTGGTCAAATGATGGACGAGGAATAAAGGTTTTAATTTGATCTAAGAAAATTTGCAAGCAAATTCACTCTCTCCCGTAAGAGAGATAAAATTCAATTTTTTGTTTTTGTTTGAGATTTGAATATCAGTTTTTTTTGGAGGCTAAACCCGGATATGCAGTTAGTTTTTATTTTATAATCTTTTTAATTTTATTTTATTTTCTCAATTTTAGAGCAATTTTGGTGTTAATTTTATTCCTGTCTATTTTTTAGCTTTACTATTTTTGAAAATTAATTAAAACTTCTTATCTACTCATTTAATAATTTAGAATCATGGAATAATTTTAATAATAAAAATTGTGATCAAATCGTAGGGGAAATTTTTATGATACAATTTATTTTTTTTTATTTCTTTGAAAATTGGTATTTAAGGTTTTTTTGAAATGCTGAAAACAAATATGAACTTGTTTTATACTTAAAAAATATACATGGTTTTTGGGGGCTTTTCAGTAGCCTAAGCTCATTAAAACCTCTCGAGCGTTATTTTTTTCTTATTGTACGCAAAAAAAAACCAATTTTTTGCAGATAGTATTCTGCCTATGAGTAAAAAATTATGAAGAAAACGTAATTTTTAATACTTCTATATATTTTTTTTTTCACGGCTCCTAGTATCCATTGGAACGAAAGCCGGGACACGTGTCCAATATTTTAAATGCAGAATCACCCCCAAAAAAATGTATTTAAAATGGGTGACCCATTGACTGTGCCCTCAACTTGTCTCATCACTAATCCACCAGCGGAGACCGAATTCGAAAATTCCGGAGATTGGAAAATGAATCTAAAACACCGCCCATTTTTAAATTTAACACCATTCTCTTTTATTTTTGTTAGCATACGTTTAAGGGAAGGTTCTAGGTAGATTAATCTTTAATCATTAAAACATAAGTCCGCAATAAAAGGCATAATTGTATTCAAAATTCAATTTATAATAGAGCTGGAAAATATAAAAATATTTAAAAAAAATTAAGGTAAAGTTTTAAGTTTTTATTTTCCTTACCTAGAACTATTTAAAAAAATAAAGTAGAATATAAATAAACAAAACAAAATCAATCACCAAAGCGAAGATGGTTAAGCATCACTTTCCGGCTCGTCGAACGTGCGAAATATTTTATACTGAATGATATAATTTAACATGAAGGAATAAAGAGTTATCTTACGTAAGCTATATGCTGATAAGCTTTAACCTTGATGGCCAATCACTGAATTACTTTACTGCACTACATTAGTAATCGTGTTTCTGCTTCTATTGAGAACACTTCACTGTCGTTTCGCTTGTATTTGCTGTTTATTTCATGACTTGGAAAAGTCATTTATTTAAATCTCTCTGGCATTAGTTATTCGAGTACCGCTAGAAGCTTTTTTTTTTTTTTTATTATTTAACTACGTGTTCTAAGATCAAAATGTCAATATTTATTTTTTTAAGCTAGTTCTAGGTAAGACAAATAAAAACTTAATACTTTACCGTAATTTTGTTAAAATATTTTTATATTTTCCAGCGCTATTATAAATTGAATTTTGAAAACAATTATGCCTTTATTGCGAACTTATGTTTTAATTGGTTAAAGCTTGCTCTACCCAGAACCCTCCCTTAAACGTATGCTAACAAAAATAAAATAGAATGGTGTTCAATTTAAAAATAGGAGGTGTTTTAGGTTCATTTTCCAATCTTCATCATTTTCGGATTCTAATTAGACATTGATAAATTGAATTGAATTGACAAATTTATCTATTTATTTATAAATTTAAATTGAATTGATAAATTTATCAATCACAAATTAGATTGATCCTTCTATACCATCATGCGGATGTCAACTAATTTTCGGATTCGGTCTCAGCTGGTGGATTATTGATGAGACAAGGGGAGGGCAAAGTCAATGGGTCACCGATTTTAAATAAAAAAATTGTTGGTGATCCTACATTTAAAAATATTGGACACGTGTCCCGGCCTTCGTTCCAATTGGATACTAGGAGCCGAGAAAAAAAAAATTATAAAAGTATTAAAAATTACGTTTTCTCCATAATTTTTTACTCATAGTATTCTGCATCTGCAAAAAACATATCCACATGTTTTTTTTTTTTTTCCGTAGAGATTTTAATGAGCTTAGGCTACTGAAAAGCCCCCATGCATATTTTTTAAGTATAAAACAAGTTCATATTTATTTTCAGCATTTCAAAAAAAACCTTAAATAACAGTTTTCAAAGAAATCAAAAATAAAAAAAATTGTATCCTAAAAATTCCCCCTACAATTTAATCACAATTTTTATTATTAAAATTATTCCATAATTCTAAATGATTAAATGATTAACAGGAATAAAATTAACACCAAAATTGCTCTAAAATTGAGAAAAAAAAAATTAAATTAAATAGGTTTTAAAAATTTAAAATAAAAATTAACTTCATAATCGGGTTTAAAAATTTTAGGGTTTTTCTCGAATAAAATAATAGTTCGGTCGTCTGTCGAGGTCCCAAATTTAGATATATAATGTCGATCCATTACCAAAAAACATACAAAAAATCAGAAATGTTAATTTGTTGGCTTCGTTTCTTGGACTAATAATAAATTAGCTCGTTTTGATGTTATTTTAACTAAAAGTGAAAAAAAAAAACTGCTAGCAATTAATTGTTTGGTTTTTTAATCGTAATTCTGCGAATTTCCCCTTATACTTATTTTGAGCATAGAATAATTGTTGAAGCGATTTGAAATAATCCCAAATGATTCTGGTCTTAAATATCACTTTAAACGCACAAGGAAAATTTCATTTTTGAAGAAATCGCTGTTGGATGAATAAAATCACTTATTCGGATTTTCGGGAGAGTTCCCCAACTACTCAAGTGTGCGTATTATTTTTACCGTAATCTACTCGTCAAATGGATTATAAAATATTATAAACCAACCACTAAAAGCAGAATTTGTTTTTAAATTGTATCTGTGTTGAACTCCTACATTTTCTTTTTTTGGCACATTGGTTTTGTTCTTTTCCTTTGCTGAAATAGAATTTCATAGTAAAGGCAAAAGCACTCGCGTCAGTGTTAAAGAGTTTAGAATGTTAATGTTCAGAATATGGGATATAATAATATATTTTATGCCTAGATTTCCCTCCTTCCTAGCAACTAACTCCTCTTCTTCTTTTTCAATGGGCGCTACAGTCCTTGTAGGACCTGGGTCTCTGTTACCACTTTTCTCCATTCCTCGCGATCCACAGCGAGATCCTTCAAATTTCTAATCCCCAGCCTCCCCAAGATCATCGTACCATCTGCGCCTGGGTCTACCTCTTTGTCTCATTCCTCCTGGAGTACCATTTAGCATCATTTTTGAAAGTCTACTGAGATCCATTCTTTTCACGTGACCCAGCCATCTAAGTCTGCCCCTCTTAATAACACCAAGGATATCCGGCTCACCGGATAATTCCATTAGCTCTATGTTGCCTCTGATTCTCCATAATGCTCTGACAGCTCCAAAGATCTTCCTTAAGACTCTTCTCTCCCAGACCAGTAGAGTTCTTCTTTTTTCCTTGGTCATAGTCCACGTCTCCCTGTCATACAGAACGACCGGTCTAATCACCGTGTTAGATATTACAATTCTTGCTTCCCTGGACAGACTTTTGTATCAGAGCACCTTTTTCAGGGCATATAAACATCTAGCGACTAACTCTATAAATTGGAAATTGACCAAGGTAAAAAATGTTTTTTAAAAAAAATAGATATTTATATTCTTCTTAAATTATAAAGTTTTCAACTATTATTTAAAAAAAACGCTTGCGGTGATAATCGGATGAAGTAGGATGTAATTCTTAATTGAATCGTACTTTTTCTCTTCAAATAGACCTCAATAATAGTTAAAAGGACAACAATGTTATCAGTTAAGTGAATATTGTGGGAACAATTGAAATAGGAAGATATGATTTAACGCAAATTCAAGAATTTCGAGCCGCCGATTCAAATGCATTTGCCTCAAGCATGGCATTATCACTGGATGTCCCGGGAATGTCTTGGCATTTTCTACTCTTCAAGAGCCTATAAATCGATACTGAGTGTCGATAACTTGAAAAAAAAAGTTTTAGTTTTTCGTCCACGTCCGGAGAATTGGGGGTCATTGTTCGCGCCGTATCTTCCTCTTCTTTCCGTTTTCCTCTTTGTCGATAGTTATGAATCCTTAATCCGCTATAGAGTTATTCAGTTTGCAAAGTCATTAATTTGTGAGACTGCATTATTTCAGACTTGAACTAGCGTACCACGGACATCGCTCTGGTATTGGATACTATAAAATTCAAAGCGAAAAAATTAGTCCTAAGGTATATTTACTATCTCAGATTGGAATCTAATAGATAAATAAACAGAATATAAATTATGCATTACCTGCACATGGGGCTTGTGCAACCATCATACAACAGCAATGCTCTTTTGTGGTACAAATCGGACCCTAATAAGTCAATTTTAATTTGTGATATAAGACAATGTATTTATGATTGTATAAATATTTTCAAATGGATTTTAATTTCCATAGTACCTGTACGTTTAATAGTGTCCCAGATAGAGATTTTTTAAAAACAGCACTTTTTTCGAAAAACGAGAAATTACCATTTTGTGACTTATTTTGGCTAATATCATGGAAGCTGCTATTCCTACGAAGAAACTTATTATATACTACTTTAAAGTGAATTGAACTAGCTTAATTTTGAGCACTAATAGATCTCAATGTGTCCAATAGTTCCATAGATATCAAACTTTTCTCAAAATGACTCATTCCCGACGATTGTAATATATTATCAAAATCGTTTAAAAATATTTGTATGCTGCTCTGGAGTGATAAAAATACCTAATATTAATCACACTTCACTAACTGAATTGATAATCTTCTTCTTCTTCTTTATCTTCCTCCTTTAATGCCTTTCAGCGTGGAGGTGCCCCGATCCAAGACTGCCAAGCTTCTCGATCTCCAGCCAGCGCTTTCATTACATTTATAGACCTTCCCTTCCTTTCACCAATCCCTGAGATGTGGTCCATCCATTGCAACCTAGGTCTTCCTCGAGGGCGGCGTCCGGTAGGCCTGGCTTCAAAGAATTTCTTTGGGTCCCGGTCCTCATCCATTCTGCACAGATGACCAAACCATCCCAGCTGTCGTCTCTCCACTGTTTCCCTCAGTGCAGTCACTCCCAGGTCTCCCCTTATCCTCTCATTCCTAACTCTGTCTCTCCTTGTTTTGCCTGCCATTCTCCGGAGGTATTTCATCTCTGACGCGGTAGCCCTACTCCAGTGCTTGTCCAACGGGACCCAGCTTTCACTTCCATAGATGAGGGTAGGTAGGTGTTAATACATACAATCACATTGAAATAGACCAATCTGGTACATCAAAAGAACAAAAGTGAAATAGTTCACCTCCCAACCATACGTCTGTTTTATTTGTAACATAGAGATTTAATACTAATGTAATGTGTTGCATATTATTAATATGTTTTTTAGATATTGTACAATATTTTGTTCTTTAACACAGTCATCTTATTAATCAACTATTTTATGAAACATATGACTCAGTTATTAAATATGATTAATTTAATTAATAATTAATTATGATTTCAATTATAACAGTTTATCATCAATTTAGATAGTGAAATATGATTAATATTAGGTATTTTTATCACCCCAGAGCAGCATAAAAATATTTTTACACGATTTTGATATTATGTTACAATCGTCTGGAATGAGTCATCTTGAGAAAAGTTTTATATCTCTGGAACAATTAGACACATTGAGATCTATTAGTGCTCACAATGAAGCTAGTTAAATTCACTTTAAAGTAGTTTATAATAAGTTTCTTCGTAGGAATAACATCTTCCAAGATATTAGCCAAAATAAGCCAAAAATGGTAACTTATCGTTTTTCGAAAAAAGTGCTGTTTTTTAAAAATCTCTGTCTAGGAAACAATTAAACGTACAGGGCTCTATTCGGAAATTCTAGCAAAAAAAAAAAAAAGAAGAAGAAAAAATTTACACATCTTTAAAAAAGGAATACATAATGTTTTTCATGCAGTTGATAATTTCCAAGATATTGAGCATAGAATGAAAAATTAACAGACATTTTAGGGTTTTTCTTTAATAAAATAATCTTTCGGTCGTCTGTCGAGACGACAAATTTCAGAACTACCCGATCTTTTGCGTTTATTTACTCCTTTTTGTTGGCTTCGTTACTTGGACTACTAATAAATTAACTCGTTTTGATGTTATTTTAGCAAAAGTGAAAAAAAAAAAATCTCGTTTTTCGACAAAAAAATGTGTTTTTTTTGAAAATCTGTATCGCGGATACTATTAACCGTACTGAGCTTCATTAGAACTGAAATAGCGGAAAATTTATACTTTTCCGTCTGCCTAGGTCTCAAATTTAAATTTATAATGTCGATCAATACCCAAACAACATATCAAAAAATCAGAACTACCCGACCTTTTTCCTTTTTAAGTCCTTCGTTTCCTAGATTATAAAAAATTACTTCTATTTTTTATTCGGATAGGAATTTAAAATAAAAAAATTAAAAATAACGGCAGTTTCGTTTTAAGTTTATCAGTGATGTTTGTTTTTTTTCTTTTTCAATTAAGCTAGTTTAGGATTACTAAAAAGCAAACAGCTTATTTCACGTTACTCCTACCACCAAAGGAGTAACCATTCGATTCAGTACAATAAAGTACAAAGAGTATGATCCCCATTGAAATTAATATAGGGATTATATCCGGGTGAAAAAGCCATGTCCAGAAAATAGAGCGTTTCGTCCCACTGTGCGGCGTTCCGCCAAGGATGCCGCATAGATACGCTAAGGAGAACCCCCCACCGGCCGACGACAGACAGACGAAGCAGATGCGGAGCGACGAAAGAGGTTATGTAATAGTTTTTAGTTTTGATCGGGGTCCAGCGGCTGGGAGGCGGCAGGTAGCCACTCTTATCTCTCCATCAAACCTTCTCCAGGCGCTACACGACTTTTTTTTTTCAATTCTGTCTCCATGGTTGTTTTTTTTTATTTATTTTCTTTTGTTTGCTTTTTTGTTTCTTACGGCGACCTAAAATGTCAACCTAACTCTTGATGATTAAAAAAAAAATCACAGGGCCAGAGGAAATGACTGTTTCAGGAGATGGGTCAGCACCACCCAGAGCTCGTCGGAATTGCTAATGCCGCATTTTTTTTTATTAATCAACATTGTGCAAATTGACACATGACACATTAGCATAAATATTTAGTCTAAGCTTATCACAATTAAACGTGATCTGTTCTACCTCATCTATAATTAAAAAATAAGTAGTTGAGAGGACCAAACCATACCTGACAGGGAACCTTCGAATTCAGAAAGCTGGCACATATATAAGGAATATATAACTCGTTACTTGGTTGGGGATAGACTTTTTTATTTAAATAGCAACGATAGGCCTTTGTATAAAACTGATTAGTTATTCAAAGAAGGAAGCACCGATTAAAAAAATAAAAAGAAATTGAATTTGAGAAGAACCACACAATTTAAAACACTAACAAGGAAAAGTCAATGGGTCACCCGATTTTAACCAAATTTTTCTTGGTAATTCTATATTCAAAAATATTGGACCTTTCCTATGGGTCCTAGGAGCCAAGAGAAAAATTATAAAAACATTAAAAAGGAAGTTTTTTTATTCCTGTTATTCTGCATGTGAAAAAAAATATATAAATGTCTTTCTATTTTTTTTACTTAGAACTTCTAATGAGAACACTTCACTGTCGTTTCGTTTAAGAAATCATGTATTTACTGTTTATTTTATGGTTTGGAAAAGTTATTTATTTAAATCTCTAAATGGCATTTGTTATTCGAATACCTTTAGGAGTTATTTTATGTATATATAACTAAGTGTTATAAGAACAAAAGGTTGATATGTCCAATACAGAATCAAAATAAAAGATTATATAGTGGACATCACTAGAAACAAAATAAAAAATTAAAAACACCTACAAAAAACTAAACAAAAAAACTATCGCCAATAATTATCAAAAATGGATGACGAAAATGTGGGTTAGTGATCCGAAGAGGGGAGGGAACAGTCAATGGGCCACTGATTTTAACCAATTTTTTCTTGGCGATTGGAATATTTTCAAAAAATATTAGACATGTTTCGTTCCTTCCAAAGGACCCTAGGAGCCGAGAAAAAGATAAAATTAAAAGTTTTAAAAATTACGTTTTTTTTCATAATTTTTACTCCTATTATATACATGTTATGTTATCCTGTATACATGTTTTGCCAAAGAAAAACCCGTGTTGCCGAAAGATAGGGAAGGGTAATTGAATAGATAAAATATTTACATGTTTTTTAAAATTTTTGTTTAATATATTAAAATAAGATAAAAATGCGCTCGAGAGATTTTAAACAGCTTAGGCCATTAAAAAAAACAATAAAACATTTAGTCGCTTAAAGTAAATAGGTCAAACAAATAATTTAAGTATAAAACAAGTGCATATTTGTTTTCAGCATCCCGAAAAAAACGCTTAAAAATATTTTTTCAAGAAAATAACGAAATGAATTTTGTTGCCCGAAATTTCCCCTACCAGGATCACAATGTTTTCTAAAAATCATGAAAATGTTTCACAGCTCCTGGAGAACTCAAGGGATCAACTTCAAATTTGTATGGATGCCATCTCGCGAGATAAAAGTGTCTGAATATGTAAAATAAAACCAAACCTGTACTAATATATTCCATATGGCATATATGGCAATATAGAAGAAACCTAGTCTACAAATAAATGCATTGATAAATTTAAACATAAAACATGTAAGGATCAATCCGTTTCAAATCACCCGGACCATGTTGCTCGACATTTTTGATTTTGATAATATTTTTACCAGCTATTCGATATCATTTGGTGAGTTCAAAATTATGGATAATACATTTTTCAGACTCATGCTATTTTTTTTTTTTATATCTTATTCCGATAATTTTGCAGTTTTTTTTTTTTCATCCTCACAACACCCCACCCAAGCAGTGAGGAAAACGGTAAAAAATTCTCGTAACTCGCCATTGATTTTTTTTCGAAAACATTATCCATTTGTTTATATATAAAATTTCATGTATAGCCAAAAGTCATTTCCTGGAACATTTAAAGCGGAATATCTCAAATGGGACGAAGTGGAAAATTATGAAACTGATGTAGTTTATATCTCTAAACGATAGAAATAGGCGACACAAATTTGGTGTCTGAGACTCAACGGATTCCAGAGTTATAACACATTAAATATTGTTCCCTTGCCAGAGTCGGCCTCAGCATGTCCTCCCCTTTGAACCTATTGCAACCGGTCTCCAGTATTTGTATAATAAGTGACCACCTAATACATGACACATATGCAATGTATGAATTTCAGAAGCATCTTATTAATGAAGTTAAGAATGTTTTACCTCAATCCTAAAGCAAATTTAAAATGGCCGAAAAAAAACCCTACGTGCCTGAAAAATGATTTAAACATAGTCTTGAATTCACCACATCATAGAGAAATGACTGGTATAAAAGTTATCAAAATCAACAATGTCGAGAAACAAAATTTATTCAACCTGGGTAAATCCAAATGGATTGAACTATAATTAATTATTTTTAATATGTGTATAGTATGTGTTACGTTTTTTTTATATTCATTTTATGGGTTATGTGGAGTATAGTAAAATATAACTGTAAAATAAAGAGCATGGTCCTTATTCCAAAATACTATTGCAGAATTATTTCCATTATTCCATTTGGCTTAAGGAATCATCTCGGTAAGCCCATAATCTCTCGACGAATCAAGTGCCTAATTTACAATACGCTCTTCAGGCCGGTCCTTACTTATGGATCCGAAACATGGATATTGACAGCCAAAGAAGAAAAATAAATCCTTATTTTCAAAAGAAAAATATTACGGAGGATTTTTGGGCCCATTAGACCAGGGGACCGTGAAGTATACGAGCTCTACGGTGAAGCAAACGTACTACGGACCATCAAGTTAGGGAGATTGAGGTGGGCCGGCCATGTCGCCAGAATGAGGGATGTCCAGATTCCCAAGAAGTTATTGGAGGGGAGGCTGGACTGCTCCAGAGGTAGAGGCAGACCAAGACTCAGATGGGAGGACGCTGTTGCTAAGGACGCTTTGACCCTACTGAATGTACGAAACTGGAAAACAGCAGCACAAGATCGAGCCAGCTAGCGATGGCTCATTGAGGAGGCCAGGGACCACACCGGTCTGTAGCGCCAGGGAAGAAGAAGATTTCCATGAACTTCTGTATCGTTATTTTAAACAACGATAATCTTTTTTTTTAATAATCAATGTGTTATATTGAAAAAATGAACAGATGGCTTTATATTTTTTTCTTCAATGAATAGATATGAATTGATTAGCTATTTTTCATAATTGGCTCATTTCATAAGACCAGCACGGTGTTCTAGAGTTGTTTTTTTTTCGAAGAAATTCTCGGCTGTTATATAAGATCATAAAGGCATGATTTTTTAATGCGCCACAATAAATCGGATAATAACAATTAAATTCAGGACGGAAGTATTTGACTATCAGTTGGCAACAAACAAGACGAGGTCGGGAAGGGGGTGCTCACGTTGGTGCGTGTCTTATCTTCAAATACAAACAGCACTAGTTCAAACACCGTCCGTCCTCCTCTAACAAGGGGAGGGCAAAGTCAATGGGTCACCGATTTCGACCAATTTTTTTGTGGTGATTCTCCATCGAAAACAAAAAAATATGTTTTTTCAGTTTCGAGGGTGTTCAAAATTTGTAAACCACGAAATTATGTTTCGATTCGAAGCTTATTTTTAGATTCGCTCGGAAATTTATATATAGTTGTTTTTCAGAGTGCTAAAACCATATCTGACGCAAGATTTTAATAAAAAAAATTCTGTTAATATACTCCACTCCGTAGAGTGGAGATGAAAACACTATTTCTCTATAGAGTGGAGTATATGAACAGGATCTTTTTTAAGATTTAAATAATTGCTCATAAATCAGGAACCCTTTGAACGATTTAAACCAAATTTGGATCGTCTATAAAGGTTCTTAATCACGCGGTTTGCTTTAACTGTGGTATTTCAACGTGTTTCAGAGCCAACGTTATACCTAACGTAAATAACCTCAATTTTGTTTTTATTTATTGTATCATAGACCTTCTAGATAATGCAATAGCTGTTTATATTTATGGAAAGAAGAAACTTCTCTGTTTTCAACGAGTCTCAGAAAATCTAAATTGGATAAACTGAAGACGAGATATAGAGCTTCAAATCGAAACGTAATTTCGTTGTTTACAAATTTTGAACCCCATCGAACCTGTAAAAAAAAAATTTTTTTGTTTTCGATGATATTTTTTGTTTCGTGCGCTTAGTCAAAATCTGTCATAATTTTTGGTGTGAAAAAATCTATAAGATTAGTTTACCCAATAATCTAAACATTTCTTTCAATTTATTAGACCAAAAAACAATCATGTTTTAAATTTTGTATATTTCATTTAATATAAACCAAAAAAACAAATGTTTTGATGAAAAAAACACGTCGATATCATTTTTTAAACTCGAGATAAAAAAAAAAAAACAGTTTCAGTTTTATTTATTTTTTCTCGACTCCTAGGGCCCATTGGAACGAATGCTGACACTTATGTCAAATATTTTTGGATGTAGAATCACCACAAAAATTTGTTTGTGGAATCGGTTACCCATTGACATCATGCCCTATCCTTGTAGGTTCAATAACAACTATTCTGGTTCAAGATCATTGTTCCGAAACTGATTGCGGGGAGGAATGAAAAAAAAAAAAAAATATATATATATATACTTGAGTATCATGGGAAAATATATGTTTCTTGTAGAATTTAACAAGAGTGTTGGAGTTCAAACCTTTTGTTTCGTTCGTATAATTGTAAAGGAGTACTGTAATCTCGATATGTGCTTGAGCAGTATTTTGAAGGGAGAAAAAAATAAAATAAAGGTAAAATCTAAATTAAGGTCATTTTCAAATGTAAATTAAACAATCAGCATATTCTAAAAATAAAAAAAATCAAATTTAACTAAAAATAACAATATTTACGTTCTAAAACAACATTTATCATATAAAATAAAAATCAGTTTGAACTTACTGGACCAAGAATACATAATATAAGTAGAATACTATATTAATTTTATTCGAAAAATATTTTTTTAGAATGTGAATATCGTTGTTTTAGCTAAATCTGATATTATTTTTACAGAATGTGCCAAATTTTTAAATGAAATTTGAATATAGTCCAATACGCCAAAACGTCAATATAAATGTTTCTTACAACTTACGCCCATTTTTAATTTTTAACTGAGAGACCTCAAACCTCGAGGCTTTAAGAAAGATATGTGCATTATTTTATTCAACAACCAAAAAATGCTAGATGTCTTAAAATTTAGAAAAAAATTTACCTATTATTTCTGAATAGAAGTTTATGTTTAACAAATAAAGTTATTCAATATTATATCAACGGACGTAATTCTGGCAAGAAATACAATTTCACGTAAGATATTTAATAATAAATTAGATAGTAGGGTCATTGTAGTAAAATCCCTAAAACGCAATTGAAAAACATACTTCTTAACAAAAGTTAAGAATTATGCTAATATTAGAATTAACATCATTTTAATAATATTACATATAAAATTCCTCATATTACAATAATACAAATCAAATAATGGAAACTTGCCACATTCCTCTTTTAACTCTTATTTAAAAAATAATTCACAAGCATAAAAGAAAACTAGGAGAGGTGAGAACAAAAAAACTCCAGTACCCTAGAACGATAAAGTGGCTTAAGGAAGAAGACATTTACGGAGACTACTTTACTGGAAGTTGCCTTGGATCGCTACCAACCATCTATTTATCCAGTAGTTGAGCCATCACTCTGTCCACTCTTTCCACAACGGCCAGCGAATGGAATTTAGTGCCAATTCCCAACGAAAGGCTAATGATAACATTTTCCCTTAAAATAAAAATAACCCAATATTAATACCCCTCTCCTCTCTTGTCTCCCCAAAAAACTCCATGGTGCATAATTTGTCAACTTAGAGGCAGTAATTTAGGCAATATATTTTTTTTATTTCGAAATAAATATCATCACCTCATAACAGTAACTCGTTTTAATAACTTAATTAAGGTTAAAGCAATCAAAAAGAGGAAATAAATATTTTTTAATTAACTTAAAAATAATCATTCACTCGAAATTTGACGCCCTCTAGTTTCTTCCGCTTGGGGCAAGTGCACCAAGTTCCGGCCCTGGGGACGGCAATCTTGAAGTTTGCCCCGGGCGCTAGTTGGCTTAGCTACGCCACTGGGTAAGAGTGAGGAAGCTCAGTGTGTAAGGTATAGTCCGGGAGCCGAGGCCAAAAAACGTGTCTGATTTCAAGAAATTTTTTTATGGTCTTGGCCGAAAGTACCCTCATAATAGACTGGAGATATGAACGTCTGCCACCCTAGATCTGTTGCAATCAAATTTTATAGGTCAACCAATTCGGAGATTGAGGTGGGCCGGCCATGTCGCCAGAATGAGGGATGTCCAGAATTATAATTACTCTCAACAGACGCCAAGAAATATTGAAATAACAATTTCCCTATCTCTAAAATTGTTTTTTCAATATTACTTGGCGTCTGGTGTGAGTAATTCGACTCTGCATTTATGCTTTGTGGTACCTTGGCGTCTATTAGACTAGAAGTTGAATGTGGATGTTGACCATTACCTTATTTTATAACCGTCACACAGAGTTTTGGTTACTAGCAATCTAGCGAGACAAAATAAATAATATATCTTAACAAGATAGAAAACATAGCGAGTTGAGAGCCAATTTCCCAGTTAAACGTTCAACTATTTTCGTAAATATCGAGTCGATTCAGTTAACAAATTTAATTTTTCCAAACATGGTTTTCATTGCAAAAGTGTAGAGCTATACAATATTATTATCGATGTAATTGAAGTTTCGAAATTTTTCTGAAATATAATTAACTATCCTCCTCTTAAAAGGTAGAAAGAAAAACAT
The DNA here is from genome assembly GCA_948150685.1 of Rhaphigaster nebulosa. Classification (NCBI taxonomy): domain Eukaryota; kingdom Metazoa; phylum Arthropoda; class Insecta; order Hemiptera; family Pentatomidae; genus Rhaphigaster; species Rhaphigaster nebulosa. The sequence goes on from OX411307.1 coordinate 154,532,925, forward strand.
CAGATGTGTCATTTTAAAAAGATGTAACTTAACGTTAGACCCCTGTGCACCTCAATATTGAACTATTAATAGTTTCAGAGTATAATATAGTTTACATATTCAATACCTTCAGGCGGTGTTGAAGTATATCAGTACGCAACAAAGTATTTATACCACACTGGATCAGAGATTATAAATTTTGCTACATGTTAAACTGAAAATAGGGTAGAGGGAGAATTGATAAAATATAGCTTTGAATTGATTTTCTTAACCGTGAATTAAAATGATACAGCTTTAGTCCAATAAAACGGAAAATACAAATCATTATTATCAAATATAGAATTTACTACCAAATATGAAAACTGTAAGTAATATTATTCTCAGAGATTGTTAAAATGGTACAGAGCGTGAATTAAAATGGTACAGCTTTAGCCATTTTTAAAAATAAATTTCCGATGGACTTTCTCAATGTGATAATTAGGAGAAAAATAGTTGATACAACTTGTATATGTTTTAGATAAAATCGGTGTGTGGCAACCTGGTGAATTTTTTTTTTATAAAGGTGCCGAAAAGTTGTTTTTTCACGTTTAAGATGTGAACAAATTTTGTTCGGGAAAAATAACGTAATAGCGTTTAAAAAAACAGAAAAAAAGAGTTCTAAAAATTGAAGTTGGTCAACAACCTTTCGCAAAATAAATTAAAAACAGCGAAATATGGATATTTTTGAACATTTAATTACAGGCCTTGTAACCATCACAGGAAAATGTTTGTGGAATTAAATTGTGGCTTTTAGTAATGCCTACGTGCAATAAAAATTTAGTGCAAAAATAATAATAACTTTTCACGGAAAACGCGAAAATGTAAAAACAGGTGTTTTCGAAAATCGATCCTAAAATGGTCCTAGAAAGATTTTTCAAAGCGCTGTTTGTTCGCAATAAGTTGTTCGCCTTCGATTGCAGCCCTATTTTCGCGAATTAAACGTGAGGTCCCATTTAATACTTCAAAAACGCATTTGAAAATCTTTTCTTTTTTTTTTTTAATCTTCGGCCGCTTATTAACAATAACGAACTAAGGGGAAGTGATCCGTACCACAAAAAGTTATTGTTATTTAAACAAGCAATTTTTACTGTAGGTAGGCACCATCAAAAAACACAGTTTAAGCCCGGAATCATGTTCTTACGAAAATTACAAGCTTTGTAATTAGTTGTCCAAAAATGGCTATATTTCATGATTTTTAATTTTTCTTTTTGCGAATAGTTGTTGACCGATTTCAATGGTTAAAATTTTATTTTTTTCGTATTTTTAAGAGCTATGACGTACTTTTTTTTATTAAATTAAAATATTTTTCCTAATTATCAAGTTGAGAAAGTCCATTGTATATTTATTAAAAAAAATGAATATTTTTCCCTGTCCGCACCTTGAATAGTGAATCTAAAAAAAAAATTAATACCAACTTATCAATTGTAGAATTATAAAGTTCACATTACATAATCGAAAAGCTATTTTGAATGAGCAAACTATCCAAAAGGCAAAATAAACGATTTACAAAACAAACAAGCTAGTGGAGCGGAATGAGGATTGTGGATAATAAGCAGCTGTGTTGGGCCGCATTCTCCGCAGATAAGGCACGATCGAAATTAATCTACATTTGCACACGCTCTTATCTATCCCCGGCTTTATTTTGAATTATGTTGATCCCTTCAAGAGAAAGATTGACAAAAAAAAAAAAAAAATCTGGGTAAATTAAGGTCAACTCTTCTATGAATAGGGTATGGGGATTACTTTGCCAAAGTGTGTGGAAAACCTGTGAAGACTATATTTAATCGTACTAATTTAAACCAAACATTGAAATAATTATATACTCTAACGATTTATGGAAACTGCACCTTTGATATACATTTTTTTATATTTATTATATTTATCTATATTTTATTTATATATTAGAAACATATATTGTTTAAGTATTTTTTATAGATGTATTTATTTATCATATTTATGTTTTTTTTTTACTAAAAAAATACATATTTATATCTTATTTGTATTACACTAGGCAGAGTCGTAAATTGAAATCGTTTAATGTTAATCTTCTTATGTACTGAAACTATATTTCTATTAGTTACTGATTTATTTATTTATTTGATTTATATATTAATAACTCAGGAAGTGTTTAAGTATTATTTATAGATGCATTTATTTATCATATTTATGTTTTTTTATTTAAAAAATACTTATTTATATCTATATTATATACTATATTTGGATGCTATTTGGGGATGGTGTTGATAAAGCAATCTAATGGACGATTGGCATCGCGTAATATGTATGTTTTTTATAATTTATTACAACCACTAGCGGATTCAGGTGGCTGAAGCCCTCCCAAAACAAAAAAATATCATTCTTTTTTACATTGGTCCATTTTCGTTTCTATGAATGATCTGTGCCAAATAATTAAACAATTACAATATGATCTCTTTTTATAAGCATAATCCATAACAAAAATAGCTTTGCTAATGTAGGAATACAATTAAATTTTTTTTCTCGTGTTGTGATATTTAAGTTAGCTATTGGCGATAATTTTGGAACAAACTGCCCGTATTCGATTTTCTAAGGTAAACTACTGTAATTAAAGTTTGTTCTGTAACGTCTATATGGTTCAACTTTTTCTTTGTAGTATCTAGGTTAAAATTATATCTATTTTTAATTGTTCAAAGAATAAAGAAGTATAATTGAGGGAGTGGCGTTTGTTTGAATGATGGGTTGATTAATTGGGATGGATTAATTAATTAATTATTGTTCCTGTAATTACCCGTTACAAAAAAATCAAAACTGGATTTCTAATGGTTCAAGTAAACTGCTTCAAATGGAGTAAAAAACGCAGTTCTGATGAGATTGTATGGGACATTCCCCGAAAACTAATTACTCATATTATATAATTTCTACTCTCTTCTGGAAGTTTAATCTGAATATACTATATATATTTTATAGTGAAAACAACAACTTCCCTTTAAAATTTCTTTATTGTTATTACATTTATATTTTTTATTTTTCCTTTCAGACGTTTCGAAATGTTCCTTCGTCTTCAGGGTTTTATTTTTTCACTAAAATTCCACAATACAGCAACACCATCAATATTTTTAAATATTATTGCACATTTTTAGTTAATTAATTCAAAAACAATATAATTTATTACCTTAAAATCACCATTATTGCCTATATTTAATGGTTGAATAAATATAAATATATGTTCACTAAATAAATATTATTGATTTCACTAAAAATATATATAATAAATTAATTATTATTATGTATACGATATCCTCTTTTTCAGCGGTATGCCTATCCGTATACTAGTACCTCCCAGGCCTAGAAAAATTAAGTAAACCCCTTGCTAGTTTTTGAGAGAAGGATTCTTCGACGAATCTTTCGAACGTTGAACCAGGAAAGGAGAAGATTGATATAGCAGGAGCTCCGATATATTTACAAGAAGCCGGATGTCGCCAAGGTTAAAAAGACCGGCAGAAAGAAGTGTGCGGTTCATGTTGTTCGAAAGGTTGAAGATTTCCTAAAAAAAGTTGGAAGAAATTTTTCATGGCACAAGGCGCAAATGGGCTGATGAAGTAACATCCTATGATTTCCCGACTGTTGAAAAGTAAAAGTATATCAAACAATTAAACTTCATTACAGTTGTTGTGTATATTTATTAGTACAGTAAATATTTATTATTTTTGTATATTTTTGAACATGTCAAAAAAAACCCTCTTCTAGGTTCCATAGGTATCAGGAAAGTTATATATTCTCTGTACACAAGTATGTATGTACACTACCAGTCAGAAATTGATTTGTTTTGTCTGATTAGACAACATACCTGATATCGAATCACAAAAATAACAGGGTGAAACAAATTTAAAAAATCTGGTGCGATGCGCAACTTTCACTTACGGAATTTTAAAAGTTTTCATGGAAATTTCATGTAAGTTCCATGAAAACATATAAAAGTAAAAATTATTAACTACAACAATCACTTAATTTTATACGTTTTTTTGTCACTCTCTATTATCTTTTACTACATTATATGTTAAATATTAATTTTTCTAAAATCTTTGGCTTTACGACTGTATATTATACATCTATATTACTGCTCTTATTTCCGGAAATTTGTTTTCAACCTGGGAAAATATTTACCTTTTATTCTACTTTAGGTAAATATCAAATTCTTTCATATATTTTATATTTATCCATTTTTATTACTCCTAACAAATTATTATTAGGTTACTACTAGACGTTTTTGATAGCTGGGGATGTCCCGAAACCTTACTCATTTCAGGGATAGCGATGTATAAATTATAGTAAAAAATAAATGACTTTAACAAATGGAAGACTAATTCGCCTTGAATATGGCTACCAAAAATAACGAATTAATAAGAAATAATAATCAAATTAAATAAATCATATTTTGGATTGGCCTTTGTAGAACATTATATTATAATGAAAAAGATAGGATAATATAACTTCTCATTGTATGTTGTCAGGATGTGTTTAACCATTTAAGTACTACAATTTAAACAGTTACATTGGTTAAAAAGTAGAAAAGCAACAAAACCTAGATAAGGGAATGATATAAAATAGTTTCCAGTTAACTAAACGACACGATTAAGTAAAAAGATCAGAGAATGCAGGAGGTAAGGAACTCGTAAAATCCTATCCTCCAATCTTTACTGCCTCACCACACTCACTCAACCTATCAAAGACTTCTACGAACTCTAAACTCCTATTTTATAGTTTTTCATTAATTGTACTTCTATATCGAGCTGCTGCCATTTTACTAGACTCAAATGATATGCTAAACTAATGTTTCCTATTCTTCCTCTGAATGATGAATTAAGAATAAGATGAGCGTATTTTTTCCTGAATTGTTATCCTTCACGAGAGATGACGTAGTTATAATCTCTGGTAAAATAAGGGGGGGGGGGGGGGAGATAAACCCGACAAACACCAATTAATTACCACTCTAATTTTAACTCTCATTAACTTAGGTTACCTGGTACATATAATATACAGGGTGTCTCAGAAGAAAATGCCAATAATTGAGGAAGGGGTGGTCAACCAAAAATGTATTTCATTGCCACCAATCGCACCTTCTTATCTCAATCCTTTTTCGAATCATGATTTTTTTAAATCGTAACGTTTTTTCCAATAAAGTTCCAAATTTCTCATTTCTCTAGTGTAAGTTAACATCTCTCAACTTTTGTCAGCATTTCTGGAATATACAATGAATTCCCTGTAAGATAGCAACCAATCTGTAGGCAGCGCTTCCTCAGGCGATCATAGCAGCCAAAGCAATGTAAACAAGTAAAAACGAATAATTTTCATAAATACTCGCTTGACGACGAACTCCTCATTCCAACAAAAACATGATAAATAGAAGAGTACGTAATGCTATAATAAACAAAATATTGTAAGTGCAATTCAATTGTAAAGGAGGGATTAGTAATATCAACATAAACAGACAGATTTTTAAAAACCGACATTATTTATGGGATGACCTGATATTTTTCGCAAACTTCAAACTTTATTAAGTTTTTTTTTATAACTTTTATATGTCTATGATTTTATAGTTGCGTATTCTGATTCAGTTTCGAGTCCGCTATATTTATTCTTCTCATATTGTAACTATTCTCGAATCTTGTTTTCATTGCCTTGAAATATGGCCCACGAAGTAGGCCGAAACTTCGGCATACATAAAAAGTAAAGAATTTTTTATATATATATATATATATATATATATATATATATATATATATATATATATATATATATATATCGCACCCTCAGCCATCATTTCCTAGATTTCGTTAACGGTCAACTATATGTTCATAATATATTGTTACAATTTCTAAAGATTCTTGTGGAGAAGAGAAGATCTCACTTGAGATAGTTAAGGCGTACATAGCATTTTAGGAACCGTGCTTTGATCGCTGTCAAATTAATCTCAATTATTTTTACTCCTTGAATTATGGATTACAAACAAATGAAACATAACCGAATTATAGAGGGATATGTTTTGCCGAGAGGTGACAGTAAACAAAGACTAAGCCCCGATTGAGAAGGCCGCGTGGCGGTACTAATGAAGGGATTAGGGATGGAGTGCTATCGAATTTCATTTAGTACCACCCCCCTCCTCGAAACCCGATCACCACCGCGACAGGCAGACCGACAATGGCCCCATCTTTGTTCGCCTCCCTCTTGTAGAGCAGAGGGCCTCAGCTTTTCCCTGAGCAACACCCTTTAAAATGTTCTGAATCAAAACACACCACGGCACTGCACCTTGCACAAGGGATGGGTGGTAGTCTATACTACTATCGATGTATGGATGTACTTCTTCTTTCGTTTTTTCTGGTAAAGTAACACCACACCTAAAATTCGACTAATTGATATTCTATATCAAAATCGTAGTGTTGTATACCAAATATTTATACAGTTATTCAAAAGAACTAACACAAACCAGACTTCACTCGCTGGTTCTATGCACAGCATTATAAATATTAGCTGATTTGTTTCATTATTCTCTATCAAATTGATTTTCGTATTGTCTTTAATAACTAGGCCAGATTTTTTTTTTTTTTGCGCAATAAAATAATTTTTAAGTTCGGAACATCCATTTGAAAGATATATCTTTAATTATCAGAATTAATTATACAATTAAAAATCATTTGACCGGTAGCGAGTCAGACAAGTCTAACTAGCAAAAATGTATTTCAGGGTATTGGTTCCATAATTAATACCGGGTTTTGCGTTTACTAGGAAAATTAAAGCTCTTTTAAGCTGAACCATTTGTCCGGAATAAAAAACATACTCCAAGTAGGTTCAGTACTATATCAATTAATATGTATACAAATTATACCAATTGCTATAACAATTATTATTGATGCAATCGCCTTGTTTGGTGGTGACATTATAGAAAACATAGTTGAACAACTATTTTTTCTTTTCTTTGGAGCATTTAACTTATTGTCCGTCATTTAACTTATTGTTAATAGCAAATTTTAAAATCTTGTTTCCAGATTTTCCAGTTAACCTCATTTTCTTTAGTTATTTTTCAAAACGAATATCTCAGAAAATATGTTACAGGTTAAGTTTTCATTATGCAAAGGAAAAACGTCTGCAAAGTGGTTCAGCATAGCTTCCTCACCATTTCTACCGAGTACATAATTACCTATATTCCAAGGTCAATGATTTGTCGTTTGAGAATAAAAAGTTGTACGAATTAAAAGGAAAATAAGTTTGCGCATGCGTAAGCGAATGTAGTCGATGGAATTTAATAAAATCGATTAAAACCATTTTTACACTATTAGGAGTGTTTTGGTCAAATTTTTCAAGCCGTTTTCGAAATATAGGAGTGGCATGGAAAAAACGTCTGCGCATGCGTAGTCGAAAGTAGTAGATGGAATTTGATAAAATTAATATGGGATCATCCAGGTTCAAATCCGCACAATACCTAAAAATCACAATCAGGTTAACGGTAATAGGCGTTATGCCGGTCACATGGATTTGACTACAGACATATTCGAAACCAAGCTTGTTCTTTTAAATAATAATAATAATAATAATAATAAACTCTTTATCTATTCGGGACATATTCCTTTAGAATAATACTACAGGTAAAATCTGTAGAACTTTAGACTCTTAGATTAGAAACGCTTTCATGAAAAACGCGAGTGGAAATTTTCGATTTTGAAAACAAAATTGTTTTTCACTTCCTGTATGAATATAAAGTTTACCTACTTTAGGTAGCGATGAAGCAAAAAATTAAAATTTATATAATCCTGTTTTTTTCTATTTATTATAATTATAATAAATATTATAATTTATTTTTTTTTTTTCTTTACTGAAGAACTGAATTGTGGCACAATTCAGTCAGATTTAGACAAACAATTGAAATTAAAGTCGCAAGATATCATAATGATGAAATAATATAAATATATATTAATGATTATTATTTTAATTACTACTGTCTGTTACCAATGAAAGCATTAAATAAAGATTAATTTTGTTGGTTCTTGGTTCTAAATTAACTGATAGAAAATAGAATAAGAAAAAATTAATTTAATAATAATAATAAAAATAATACATTTAAAAATTATGAAAATTTAGTGATCAGAATATTTCAGAAACTAATATTTATATAAAAAAAAAAAAATTAAGATGATAAGTTTTTGCAATGGCTCAAATAAAAGTGGATCGGTTTAATAATGTGGAATACTTAAAAATAACAAAAACAAATTTATACATATCTTAACTCTAAAACAAAATAATAAATTAAAATTTTATCTAGTAAAAAATAAATGTTTTTTATACGCTATTAAAGATTTTCTTAGCTTATGCGTCATATTTTAATTATATGACTGAAGTAATTAATAGTGATGCATCATTTTAATGATGAAAACAGAAGGCACTTCGATTAAGTTTTGGTATAATTTATCATTTTTAGAGGCTATATATATAATAAAAATAATCAGAATGCAATCAGCATAGTAATATTTTTTTAATTATACAAGCCGACGTTTTGGCTCAATCAAGTGAGCCATCATCACTTTAGTTCGAAGTGATGACAGAGCTCACCTGTAGTTTTGTCACCACTTCGAACTAAAATAGCCCTAACTATGGCTCACACGATTGAGCCGCAACGTCAGCTTGTATAATAAAAAAAAAAAAAACTTTGCTTACTCCATCCTGATTATTTATTTCATCATAATGCATCATTGTCGATCAGGCAACATCAATAAAGCGAGATATTATAGTTTAAACAAATGAATAATACTTTCTTGGGGTTAAGCGGCTTCTGTGAACTGTAGGAAGGCCGCGATGAAGTCAGCCAGGGCTGGCGGAACCACTTTGCCCATGTTCCCCGCTGAGCATCCATTGTGCTCCACTATTAGTGTTTACATACAACCCTCAATCCCGCTACCTGAACCTTCACAAACCATTACCCAATGCTTCTATCCCCAACCCACCCAAATCCAGGTCTCAGGCTCATCCCTCTCCTAATACAACGCCATTGAGTTTTTAGAAGAGGCCTAAAGAGATGTAGAAAAAAAATTACGGAACATCTTGAAACAGTAATAACGGTGTTTCAAGGCATGAAATCAACAGAGGAATTTATAGTTTTAAATATGAAACAAGCAAGTAGTAAACATACGAATTAGAGTAACGTGGAATAATCGGAAAAATCCTATTTTGATAATTATATAAAAATAATTTATGATTAAACCTAAAAGTGATTTGATTTACGGAGTCTCTATTTCGTTACGTTTTAATAAATATGTTGTGGACCAATAAAACTTTTTTTTTTGTCTCAAGACCAATAGGCCTAATAGGGATAAAATGTTTCTTCAATATAAACTTTGTAAAATATAAAATGTCGTTGGGATTTATGATAAATAATTTTAAAATACAGTTTTTCTATAATACAATTGTCACGTTTCACGCTAATGTGACCGTGACATGTCTCCAGGTGCCAAGCGGAGAGGTGACGACATGCGGAGGGTGTGACAACATGGGCCGGAGCTTAGATGCTGAGATGCCGACGAGATAGACTGACTAGATGGCAGATTGAGAGAAACAAGATTTGGAACAGGGAGGCAGACAATGGTTAAGTAGAGGCCCTCGGCAGACAGATGCGCCCTCCCATTGCCGATTACTCAGCCATAAAGAGCATTGTCAGTGGAACAGGCGCCCACATCCTAACGTCCCGTCCGCTGCTCCGTGTGCCGTTCGGCGTATCCCTCCTCCTTTCCGTAGAAAAGCAAAAAATGGCAATCATTATATCTAGTATAAGGTAAATAAAAAACTAACAAGATCACTGCAACATGATGCTACTCTTGAGTATTTACTTTATCTCGGATGCACCCAAGAAGAGGAAGAATAAAGAACGGTCCTAAAGCCAGAAAAAAAAAACCTCAACAACTTAATGATATAAAACAAATACTCCCTGTAGAGCTTCATTATACTTAGTCCTATAGGAATAGACTAACTTAAATATGTAAGACCTCAGCAATAATGCACAAACCAGAAACTATCTTCAGAGCGTTGGATTACTGTCCTGCTCCACATATCTTATCGGACAAGGGGTTTAACTTGAAAGATCTTATATTGTAAATAAGGCCTACGGTACAATATGCTTGCCCTGTATGGTCCAACGCATGCATGATTAACAATATCAAATTGCAAGTGTTGCAAAATAAATGCTTGAGGTTAGACGGAGGATATCCAAGGTGGAGAGCTCACTATTCTCAAAATCTCCACTTTTATATATATTATATATATATATATATATATATATATATATATATATATATATATATATATATATATTGTATATACAATAACTAAAATAATAATAAAAAAATCATTTTTTTTGTATTCAAATCAAACGAAGCCAGTCCTCATCATAAATGAATAAGTAGTTATATTATAAAGGATATTGTCGACTACACTGAAGTAGATCTGTCTTACGAGATGTAGAAGCGAAAAAGACTTGAACACATTGTTATACATTTACTTTATTATATATATATATATCTTTTTTTTTCCTATTCTTGTTATTTTCTTTCTTTAGAGAGTTTTTCTTATTACTTTTCCCTATCCCAATATATTACTTTAGATTTAGTGTAAAGTTTCAATTATTCTAATACTGACTGATAAAGGGTTTGAATCAACATTTATATGCTGGAGCTTTCAGTTCAAAATATTACACAATTTAATTTAAAGAATTCGCGATTTCACAAACCCTTTACCTGCCTAGTACTTAATATTTTAAAGTAATATAACCAATCCAAGAACTGTTAATCAACTTGGAATATTATAAAAAGATTAGGTACTTGAAAAAATTTTATATGATCAAAACTATTACTAAAAATACGTAAGGCACATTTTTATTCCTCATAAAATATTAATTTTAAATGTTCTAAATTAATTGAATTAAAAAATTGATGGATTTTTTAAAGGTATAGTGGTAACTCTTAAAGTACAAAATTTTTTAAACCCTTCTACAGTGATCGAATATTATTGTTAATGCAAAAAACAAACAAATAGGGGATATACAAATTATTCAGTACTTTCATTCAGATCAATGATGTCTTATTTCATTCAATTTTACTCTCCCAATAACATCAACTTTGGAGATCAATTTTATCATGACAAAGCTTTCTTGAATAAGCATTTCTTGTACATTCGATGTCGTCAACTATGTCTTCAAACGGACATAAAAGCTTAGAGAAAATAAAATATTAGGAAATTCTTATTTTGTCCCTGATTTCAGCTTTCCGGACTACTGTGCGACGGTTGACTAAGTCGAAGTAACTCCAAATTGTAATAATAAATATTTTTAAGCGGTAAAAAGTATATCGGTATTAGTCAAGCCCATATATGACCTGTGTGGCGGAATAATCGTTGAAGATGATTAAATGATAAAGGTTCCCGGATTCAAGAGTTAAAAAGGTCGTATTACGTTCAATAAATAAATGTCAATTCATAAACTCATGTAATTAAAAAATATAATAAATTTAATGATCCGAGTGGTTTCTATTTACAGAACATATTTTATTTTTACGTCCCATGGCATTCTCCACAAGGTTAAATATATATGAAGGTGAAAAATACTAGAACTGAACCATAAAAAAATCTATTAAAAGCGATATAAGAAAATTCCATTAGAGCTATTAGACTTTTTCAAGAGAGGCCGTGTAACATTTAGATAATTTGGATAATGCTAACAGCCCAGCGACACCTCTCAACAGATGATACAAAATAAAAAACAAGACTCTTGTCCAGGACAAGCGGTGATGGTCCAAGAGTGAAACCGCCCTTTCTCCAACCCAATTCCTCGTATTTTCTTTTATTTCCTTTTTCTTTTTGCGACCATATTTATAGCTGGAACTGAGTATAAATGTTTTATTTTATCGGTGAGATCAAGACTAAAGGAAGGGACTCCAATTACAGGGGACAGTGTGGCAATTTATGGCGTTGCCTTATCTGTGACCCATCTCAGCGAGGCCTGCTTTGTTTTAGGCTCTCTCTCTCGGATCATTAACACAATCTATCCCAGTCACCATATACAGATATAGCTGCCACAGACGCCTCCTTTCGATATATCGATCCCTGGACATCTCTTGCGATAAAAGGCTATGTTAAAATGCAAGAATAACGACTCCACAAGCCCAACTTTATTCGGTCATATCCTACAGCCCCTGGGGGAGAAGAGTTAAAGTCTCCGATAAGGAGTGGGTTCGTGAGCAGTAATGGCACCGTTGAGCTACATTCCGAACCGTAAATACTGATTGTTAATATCCCAACCATTGCAGTAACTCCGAACTCACATATTCCGCTCATGGAGAATTTCAGCGGTAAAAGTTTAATATGCTATCGAATTGTATAAATTCGAAGCACTAAGATAAGTTTTTTGTAACGTGAAAAGTTAGACAAAGGGTGGCCAACTGAGGCTTTCAAGGTTTTTGAAAAAATGTTATAGCAACTACACAAATTTGATTATAATCAAGCAAAAGTGAGAAAACGAAGTCGATAAATAATTAATGGGGCACAAGTAAGGCAACGCATCGTACAGTTCATGACCCGGGAAGGAATCTGACAAACATCTGTCCATGGTCCGCAGTGCCACAGCGCAGTCCAATTGGACTGTTTAAAGTTCCGCTTAATATAAATTATTAATTTATATTTGTCTTTTGTTATTTTTTTTTTCCTTTTTGTCAAATAATGATTGAAATAGAGATGGATTTTCAAACCATTTTGCTGTCTCCTTAGCCAAATATCAATTATTCTTAGCATTTTAATCTTCTGATTTTCCTAAACTATCATAAAAGGTAATAGTGTTTTGTTTTTTAAATAGTGTTTTAGGATATTGAAAACAAGAAATTCTAAACCACCAACATGAAAGACTAAGCATGAATGTGCCAAAAAAAAAAAAAATAAAATAAGAGCATTTAGGAAAATCAGAACATTAAACATTCTTTGGTAGTATGTTAAGAATCATTGAAATTTGACTGAGGAGACAGTAAAATAATTAGATAATGGCAAATATTTTTAAAAAAAGAGGGCCAAAACGTTGCAATAAAATAATTTATTACAATAAAGATTTTGTAAAAACATTTTTATTAATAAAATAAATGTGGGATTTAGAGGTTTTATGATTCTTTATTTAGAGTTAAAATGAAAGAAAGCAAAAAATGTTATATATATTATGTCTAGCATTGGATTGATGAGTATGCTGTGGGTGTAAAAACACGAGGTATTTGGGCAGCATTGCTGTTAATAAAAATCATTTCTCTCTGATTAATATTATAAATGGTTCTGTTTTTAAAGTCACTTTGGCTGATCGCTTGAGAATCCAAATTCCTGAAATAAAATGGCAATGTTAAGAGGTTTTCTTCAGTATTCAATTGTTCAGGGAATAATAGTTTGTTTTTTTTTTTTTTAAATATTACTCATTTATGAAATTGTAAAACTGTTTTAAGCAATTAAAATTTTACTTTGAATAAACTATGAACATTATATCATACCGGTACCTACTTCTGCTAGTAAAATTTCATAAAAATTGGCATATTATTGAAGTGAAATCATACCTAAGTTTTTTAAAGTGGCCCTCGAGCTATAACAGTTGAGGAACCTGTGATCAACAATTGTCAATCCGTCTTTTTGAATTCGCAGGTCCTCAAGGTATAATAGGTCCTATAGGTATAATCCTCTTTACTATTGTATTTATACATATCTCATTATTTGTTTATTATGACTGCTTTTGTGACGACTGGATTGAATTGACGGCACAATTTCTTCAATCGAAAAAACGAAACAATTCCCACAATAGCGATACTATTATTATCATAAACATTAATGAAAAGATCTACAAAACCTTTATGCGAGTCACTTCTACAAGTAATCTTTTAACAAATCTGAAACAGTAATTAACTAGCCGATGATTCGAGCAGTAGGCTTGTCTTCTTCTGGGATGGATTTTTATTTTCTATAACCATCACCTAATAATATCAAACGAGTTTAAAACTGTCCTAAAATCTCGAATAAAGAATTAAAATGAATAGCATATATATTATGATTCTCACATATACTTTTCATTTAATGCATAAAACGAAAAAAAAAAAAAAAAAAAAAAAACGCGCCTGAGTAAACAGCTGCTAGTACTTTACACAAGTATAGTTGTAAATAAAAGTTTTTACAGTTGACTCTCATATTTGTAATTGCAAATGTAGCATATTCCAAAGGATGGGGGCATGTTGACCATTGTATATTACACGGTGTACTGTCCATTATCAACCGAAGGGGTAATAACATGGACGCAATTTGTATTCAGCCCATCGTCCGAGCTAAAGCGATGCCTCAAACCGAACACGAGCCCGCTGAAGTAAAACCACGGGGTCGTTAAGATAGGAAACGTTGTACACAGTCACATATGTCGGAGCTGGAATGATAAACATTAGGAACTTCCGTGATTAACTAAAACAAGAACAAGAAGCGAATTATAAAATTAAATGAAATCTGAATTAAAGGCAGAAATATGTGGGTATGGAGACCTCTTACTATGTATGTCACTTGAGCATGTACGAGTATTTATGATATTATTGATCATTTCATAATCTCAGCTTGTATGTGTGCATATATCTATAGTCACAGGGATTAAGTCGGTAAATAGAAAAACGGTCCTCCTGAGTTATATGCATTGTGGTCATCTCCTAAGCCTTCTGCACACTGCGAAGATGTTGGTAACTATCAGATCTAAATCTTTATGAGTAATAGAGAAAAACTGTAACCACCTTCTTCACTGTTTGTAGAAGGCTGGGTAGAAGATCACACTATACAAAACTCAGACCATTTTTCGGCTTATCAACTTATTCCCTGTGATCATGCATATATGCCTACACAATATTTTTTTCTTAATTCATTATTATTATTTGATTACATTATTATTTATTATTTTAAACCTTTTTTTCACTACTTACATATTTTGCTTTATCTCTAATAATTTACTTTTTCCTAAAAAATAGGGTACAATCATTATCACTCATGGTGTTAAAAAAAAAAAGTTAAATAAAGATATAAATTTTTCTTAAGCCATAAAGGTCAGCAGGTAAAATTAAAAAAGTGTGAAA
The DNA here is from genome assembly GCA_948150685.1 of Rhaphigaster nebulosa. Lineage (NCBI taxonomy): Eukaryota > Metazoa > Arthropoda > Insecta > Hemiptera > Pentatomidae > Rhaphigaster > Rhaphigaster nebulosa. Next base: position 154,548,077 of record OX411307.1, read on the forward strand.
ATTACAAACCATTTTAAATATTGACACTTCGAGTAATGCAAATTTCAAATGTAATTTGAAGTGTGTGTATATTTTGAAAAAAAGAATATTAGATTAAATTAGTACGACAATATTTTTGCAACACATGATATTAATTCAAACTTACACGAATTCCTAGTCCAGTAAGTCATTGGTTAACATTTTTCGACACAACTCCAATATGAGTAGTTTGCCATCATAAACATTAGTTTATATCACAATTAATAAAAAAAATATTAAAACAAAAAAAAATAAACAAAAGAAATATTACTAAAAAGCAGGCAATATTGTATCATAATTTTATCTAATTAATTTGATCGAAACGTAAATAAAATGAATGAAAATTTGTACGAATTTTTAATTTTGACCTGGAAAACTTTAGGCCTTAGGAAAAAAATATTTTTTTCTTCAAATATTAAACTATCAGAGGTCCCAAATTCATATAAAAGTTTTTCCCTATTCTAATAATAAATGGTGAATTCAATGAAGCGGTCCACGCATGGTTCTAATTTACTATTGGGTCATTTCTATCTGTTACTTAGATGTTAAGCTTGGAAATAAACTACTATTTAACGAACATCTTAAATTTAAAAAAATAGAAAGCGGGTGGAAAGTGATTTATAAGATGTTTCAACATTTCAATAAAAATAAAAATTATTTCCACAAAATAAATTAATACTTTATAACACAGTTTTATGGCCTATCTTGACATACGCCTGGCCTATCTGGCCGTTTACTTTTCTAAACCATTATCAAAAATAAATGGTAAAAAAAATAAATAAAGATATTCCAGAGCAAATTCTTTCGAATTAAAAATCATTATTTATTACAGAAAAATATCTAAAGATGCATACATACCTTAATACGAATTTTTTACACGAATTTATCAACAAATTAGCCAATTCACTTTTAAAATCATGCTACCATTCATTCATTAGGTAATTACTCAAACACAACTATGCCCAGATATAAGGATAAGATAACTGAAAACATTCTTATTTAAATTTAGCCATACAGGTAACATAGTCTGTGCATAAATTAATTTATATATAAAATGTTTTCTTATCATTTTGTTTTTACCGATAAATGTATTATATATTTTGTATGAAAAAGGTTTATAAAAATTGTATTGTTCAAGGGTGAATCCCTAATCAATTATAAATGTATTATTATAATGCGCAACAATACTTTGAAATAAAAGTTTTATATAAAAAGTGTTGATATTTTAAATTATTTTTTCCTATTGAACGATTTTCATTATTTTATTATATATACACTACTGATGCATGACTACTAGCATTTAAAAAATATAAATTTCCTTGAAAGAAAAATTTTTGTATCATTGAATTTTTTTATTCATTTATTTGTTCTAGTTGGAATTATATAAATTCAAGATAATGGTCTATTGAAGTATTGTATGATATAAAATATAATGCCATTTTCTTTTTTAAAATACTTATCTAACTGACGAGAAAAGTGGATGAAGGTATCATGTTACAAATTTGAAGTTTTGAGAAAATTACAAATACATTTTCTTTAGATAGATAAAAGAACTTTATTCTGGGACTAGGTCCCTTAAGAATAACATAATAGAACAAATAAAACAGAAACAACATGTAATTTTATGTAAGTTGTTCAAGACCTGATCTGCCCAGTCCAAGAAATTAACCAAGAATCTTGGGTTGTTAATGATACAAGGCACTTCCTTCATTCGTAAGAAAAAATCAATCTACGAAATTTGTTGCATAGCACCTTCATACATTCATGTCTTCAATTGTGTTCTTTAACTGTCCATGACTCCTAGGTACCCGAATAGTTATCATAGTTTTATGATAATAACTATTCGTTAATAAAACATTAATATTCTATAATGAATTTATTAACATGTAAGGTATTCATACCATGCTATTCTGGAGATAACGCAAAGTGCCCAACAAATTCCCTCACCTCCCCTCCTCGTAAATGGAAAAAAAAAACTGGAGTATGGTTTAAATTAGATATTTCTAGTCAGAGTTAACCAGGCAGAAGGGACGGTAAAGCAAGAAGAAGGAGAAGGATAAAGGAAATAGAAAGCAGAAGGACAGACACGGCGCCAGAGACCCTCTGGTTTGGATTTAGCTAGGCTAGCAACCCCCCACATCTGCCACCCACCGCACGCCGGCACTTCTGTACTATAGATATAGTTAGCTATACTTTACTAATAAAGCCCCATGTCCATCTCATGTCTATTCTGTCTTCCGCCTTCTTCAGCTCATTAGCAATTCCTAGGGTGTAAAATAACGGCGCGAACTACCATCCAAGCCGTGGAAGAAGGTCTTTTATAAAAAAAAAAAAAAAAAAAAGGAAAAAAAGAAAAGGGGATCGAGTTACAAAAGGGTCGTATGACCGAATTTTTATGAAATTTCAAGTTTAGTTTGCCAGATGATTTTTTTTTTTTTTTTAAAGGAGCACTATTAAATGCATTTTTGGAGATAAATTCATATATTTAAAAATTTTGGTAAAAACTTCATTTTATTTTTTAGTTACTAAATATAATTTTCATTTCAATTAAAATAAATGTTAGAATAGAAATGAAGGCTGCTTGATTGTGATGGAAAAATGTATTTCTTTCATTAATTGTAAAACTTTATTGATATATTGAAACAAAAGGTCAATTTTTTTTAATTAAAAGGAATAATTTTTATTTTAATTAAAATAAATTTTAGATTGGAAATGATGGATGATTGATTGCGATATTTAATTCTTTGATCAAGGGTTTTGCAATAAAAAAGGATAAAGTTGTTTATTTAAGGTTTTTTGCTTCCTCACTAACGAATTCATGCCATTGTATTCATGCAGGAAGTGAAAAAAATGTTTGTCCTCAGAATCGAAGTCCCCGCACGTTTTAAGTTTTAGAAATTAATGAAAAAATTTGGTTTAGTGTCTGTCTGTCCTCCTGCCTGCAGTCAAATCCGTGTGACGGGCATAACACCTACTTCCGTTGATCTGATTTAGATGAAATTTTCAATTTGATTGTGCGGGTTGGTGCCTAAATGGTCTCGTGTAAATTTTATCAAACCATATCCACTAATTTCGCTTGCGCATGCTCAAACGTATTTTCCTTAACACGCCCATGCTTTAAAAAAGGCTGGTCCGATTTGGTTCAAAGTCAGAGAAAAGTTGGAGACTAGTGTAGAAATGGCCCATCGTCAGTTAGATAAAAATCTATCAGTATTTTTTCCGAAACATGGCGACATAAATAAATAAAACATTAAATTAGTTTTCCCTTACACACACGTACACAATATAAACTACTTGGTAGACTTTTTTTCATTTATTGTAAAATCCTGATATTTCAATAAAATCTTCTTTTTTTTTTTTTTTATTACATACTAAGTAAAAATTTTATATAAATAAAAATACATTTTATTGATTATAAATAATCAGCAAATTAGTCAGTGACGAAAAAGAAAAAACACAACTAAATCTTGATCTAAGGTTTTACAATAAAAGAAGTACTAAGTTTTTTTTTTTCATTTATTACAAAGCCTGGCAAAAAACTATAATTAAATGCTTGAAAAAAAAAAAAAAAAAAACTTTAAACAGAAAGCAGACCTTAAATAAATCCACTGAAAGAGGTATTTCGGAGGGACCAATAGTGAAATGTTTTTTCTTGTTTTTTTTTTTTTTAATCATTCTTTACTTGTAAAAGTTTTTCTCATTCTCCTGTTGGGCTACAGGTGCCCCATTCTCAGGAAAACTTCTTCCTTTATTGATCTTTAATTTGGTATAAATGAAATCGAGTTCGTTTGGTTTTGAGACAGTTTTAGAGTCATAAGAGTTTCATTTAATATTTAATTTCAGAATTGTTTAAGTTAATTAAAAGTTTTTTTTTTGTGAAGTTTTGTTTTATTTTGAAAATAAGCTTTATATTCTGTATTTCCATATTATTTTATTGTCTAGAAAAAAAGTGAATTTAATAAATTTTATTGTCAAAAAAATTATTTGTCGGGGAAACCTTCTTTTGCACCACACTTTTTGCAAGCCAGTATTAAAATCTAGAGCAATTCCAAATGAAGACTCAACTTTATTTATACGAAATTAAAGCTTAATAAAAGTAGAAGTTTTCCAAAAAGTGGGGTATTTGTAGCCCAGAAGGAGGATGAGAAAAACATTTACAGGTCAAGAGTGATTTAAAAAGATCACTGTTTGTCCCGCCGAAATTCACCTTACAGTGGATTTTGTTAAGCTAAACTTTATTTCTTAAAGGGAATTTTGTCTACTTTATATTCCTACCTTATACTTTACGATGGTGTAATTGGAACTTAATTTCCTCGAATTGTTTTTGAGTGATCGCTACCTATTCAACAAACAAACATGATTTACTTTTAAAAAACACAAAGCTTACATTTCCTGATTTTCTTTGAGGAATCGGACGATGGTCAATATGAACGATTTTGTTGCTCTTGAGGCATACTACTGACTCTTTAAATTTTTCCTTAATTTACGGGACACCCAATAAATTCAATAAATTTTTATGTATATGAATACACATATATATATTTGTCGATATATATATATATATATATATATATATATATATATATATATATATATATATATATATATAAAGTTTAAGGGAATGATTTGTAATCAGTTAACGTTTCAACGATTCCGGCATCTTCAGGACAGAAAAACAAAATCACATAAATGCAGACAAAAGACAGTACACAGTCTTGTTTTTGTCTTGACATGTCCTTCACCGTTGAAATGCCTTGGATCTATTAAAAGGCCAATTTCTAATTTCTAATTACTAATTAAATAGGTAATTTCTAATGCAATTTTTCTAGTGCCTCTTTTAGTTGTTGATGTGAGATGTGCTTTCTTAACGCTTTTTAGGGGGGATCTTCCAATTATATCCTAGCAATATTTTTTTGTTATTTCTTTTTGAGTTTTTACACTTTTATTTTAGCATAATTTTTATTTTGATGAAAATAAATTTTATATTATAAGTGATGGGCGCTTCACTTTTATGGTAATTCTGAATAATAATATTTAATTTAAAATTAGACTCCTGAAAAGAAAAATAACAACTTTCAACAAAATACAGATCAAAAATATAAAATACGTAATGAAAACAAAAAATAGATAAAAAGAAAAAAGAAACTAATCCGAAGTAAACTTTTTGGAAAAGGCTTGCTTAGATATGTTACCCGTTCATCTGTAACGATTTAGCCATCTTAAGTTAATTTTTTTTTTTTATTATTAAACTGTACCAGTTCAAACGGAAAACTAAATAAAAAATAAAAATATCAATTCAACTAAATACAAAGTAATCAAATGGGCAAAGGCAGGCAAAAAAATAATATTCCTGAAATTTCAACAGCACTGTTTTATAATATTTTTTTCAAGATATACCTACTTTAAAACAACAACATTGTGCGCAGATGTTGATTGAAAAAATTCAGTAAGAAAGAACTTCGTGAAAAGAATGAACTAAAAAAGAAATAAAAGTAATATTTTAGTATTACTAATGTTACCATAATGTTATAATAAAAATCACTAGTACATTAAGGAGAACGCTGTATAATAACAGTAAAATGATTTTCATTTAACGATTTCAGCTCCCATAAAAAGAATTTAAAAAAATATATTATCCAATTATTCAGAATTCATAATTCACAATTTTAATTTCGAATGCTGGACAGCTTCGCAACAATTTACGTCTTGTTCAGTTAACTTACCAGTATTTCTTGAAAGAAAGCCATAATGTTCAATAAAAAAAAAATTATATACCAATCAAACACGTCAATGCGATTTAAGTAGGAACTAATTAAATAAACTGGGTCATAAAAATGATTTTAAATGATTCTGTTTACAACAATAAATGTTTATTCGAGTGAGATTTTATTATAGCCTAATAATAAAACCAGATTCTTGACTCATAATATACAGCACCGATTTGAGACTGATCAGCAATTTGAAACAGAAGTTTTTAAGTAACGATAAAATTTTGGAGTTTGGAGAACTAAAAGTCACATATTTAGTACCATTTAGAACAAATATTATTAAATTCAAACATTAAAGATACATTTATTACAATTTTGAGAAGAAAGGAATAAATTGGTTATGATTTTATCCACTTAAAGATTTGTTTTTTTCTTATACTCACAAAAAACCCGATACGATGGAGTCTGATTTTTATAACCAACTTGGTTGCTTTTTTATTGCTCGTTTTCAAGAGAACAATGTATTATATGAGATATATAATACAAACAACCAAACAATTAAGGTTTTTTTTAATCAAAAGTCAATATATCCGCTTTTGGAAAATTATTTTAAAAAAATCTTTGTTTTTGAGAAGTGGATATATTAATTTTTTATATAAAGCCCCTTTAATTACTATATAACAAATACAAGAAACAGTTGAAGCAATTCATCAACAGCGTAGAACTACAACGGGACTATTGAAGAGAGAACACGTATCGGATTAATTTTTGGAATGAAAACTTTTATGGCATTTTTATTATTGTTTTTTACAATTTTTTTTTTCTCGAACGTTGTTTATTTATGTCGCTTTAAATAGTGTTACGATTGAATTAAGTATCTCTCGATATATGTAAATATATCAACAAACATATATATACATACATATATATATATATATATATATATATATATATATATATATATATATATATATATACTTTTTTTCTCATTTTTATATATATATATACTTTTTTTCTCATTTTTATATATATATATATATATATATATATATATATATATATATATATATATATATATATAAATATATATATATAAATGAGAAAAAAAGTATTTAGTGATTGCTTTTAATATGAGATATTTATGACAATAATCTACGTAACCTATATATATATAAATATATATATATATATATATATATATATATATATATATATATATATATATATATATATCAATGTATCCATATTTACAATTGTATATGCAAACAGTGTAATGAATATGCTATTGTATGGTATATGCACATATTTATTTATTTTATCGATTATACATTAGATTATTGTCATAAATATCTCATATTAACAGCAATACACTAAATATTTTTTTTCTCATTGCGCCTTCAACATGTCATGAACATCAAAGGTTTCAATATTGAAAAACTGTCCCGAAAAAAAAGTTATGAAGAAAAGAAAGCTTTAATTCAAAAAGTATACATTTTATAATATATTGTCTAAAAGCCATATAAAAGGCAACTAAATAAAAAAAAAAATCATATGAATCGGACCAGTATTAATAAGATACGACGTAGACTTTGTAAACATGTTTTATCGAAAATATTTTTAAAGTGTATGTTTCCATGGAAAGCCGTATACTTTTTTTCTTCAGTCCCTTTATTAATTCGAAAACTCCTACTTTCTACAACGCCAAATTAGCAAAAAAAAAAAAAAAAAAAAAAAAAAGAAAAAGAAATTGGCGGTATGGAAATCCGCGTGGCGGACTAACCAGATATATTATTTATTAACCTTCTCTTTTATTTATTTTTAAATTTCCAAAAACTCCGACGAGTCGATCTCAAAAGTTTCTATAAAATATGCATCGGCTACTATATTTTATGTAACCATCGCTATTTGGTTGTTTTTGTTTAAGTAGTGACGTATTTGATGAAGAACATTATGGCTATGAACAGGTGGGATCAGATCAATCTCACGAATCGATAAATTCAAACGAATCAAAAAATTCAATGGGGTGACGATATTGCGAAAATTATGTCAAAACGAGTGTAGACGATTCGCAAACCCCGTTTTTATACTGGACCATTCCGCTAAAGATTATCTCAGATGTGAGCCATTACGCCTTTGGACGCATCTTCTAAGTTCTTGTTTCTTTTTTGTCATTTCCTTCATCGCCTCTTTCTTTTTTTTTTTTCTTTTTTTTCGACTGGCCTGTGTAGTTGTAATGGAAGAGGAATCCGAGGGAATGCACGATCCATCTTTTCTTTACACAGATAGGAGGGAGGTAGAGGGATAAAAAGATCGAGGTGGAGGGATGCCTTGGAAAAAAGCCCCACACAGCATCTGTCGACGTCTCAATAGAACAAACCATCTTTAACCGGCAGGCTTTTTTTCAAACACAAATATCTACAGCTCTTCTAAGGCGAAATTTATAAGCGAGAAGGACGAAACGGAGAAAAACCCGAGCAACGTAATTGACAGTTCTTGCATTCGTAGCTTCTTTTCTTTTTCTCACGCGATTCCGCGGGAGTTCGGAGCATATGGCATTCCGAAAATCCCTATGACGAATTCCGGAGATGAAGAGGTCACGAGAGAGTTGTTCCAAAGATCATTTCTGTTTGAAGAAAAAAAACGGCAAGTAATTGACGTTTTCATCACTAGATGATAGAAGGAAAAAATAGCATAAAGCCATATTTTTTTTTTTATTTTAATTAGAAATAACTTATTTCGCGCTCAACCGACATTAATGTATAACCTACCATCTTACTTTCTTATCACGTATGTTTTGGTTATGAAAAATTTTTCCTAAGTATTATTGACTTGTTTTGTAATAACTTTGCTTTATTTTGAGCTTTTTTATCAGTTTTGTTTTGTTTATTAACATTATTTGTGAAGAATAAATAAGTTTTTGACAATAAGTGTTGTTAGCTACAATTTTATTGATACTGAAAGTGGTGTTCATACTCGGCAGATTGAAAGATTATGGGCTTCTAAATGCATAAATAAAAATCATCAACAGCAAGACATCCAGATTATTTATGGGAAATTATGTGGCGGCGTCTTCATAAAGACGAAGACACATTTATTGCTATTTTGATAAGCATTACAGGATTTTCTCCGCGAAATAATGTTAATTGTTCTTACATATTTGGTTTTAATAAGTAATTTTTTAAAATTAATTTATTACTGAAATATAATTAAAATTCAATTTTTTACGCTTCAAAGTTTTGGTATTATTCCATTTTTTTCGTAAAAGGAATTTTAGTAATGAAATTTAATTAAAATTTATTTGTTTACCCCGTAACATAAATTCCCATAAATAGGAAGAATAGGCTAGGCCTTATCAGTGTCAGGTTATGGGGGAGGGTAATAGCTAACAGCTAACTTGGTCGACCAGGTACGTAAGTATACTTTTACATACAGACTTAAAACTTAGTTCACTTTTTTTTTTTTTTTTTTTTTTTTTAGGGTTTGAATTGGATGCATTATAATTATAAAACAGCTCTCTCCATATCGTTAATGTTAGTAGGCTATAGACTGACAGACGGAAACAGAGCAGGCTAAGGTTTCCGGTTTCAACATCTGAATCCAATGAATAAAAATAAATAAAAAAAACTCAAACTCACTTTAGATGTCGATTTTATCTTACAGAAAATTAAAGAACTTACAACAGTAATTTTTAATTTACATGTAGTAGAGTAATATGGATACTGCTAAAGAATTATATCAACACAAAACATAACAAAAAAAAACTAATGAAAGTATGAATAAACTAGGAAGAGATAAATTATCCAGTCCAATCGCTAAAAAATTATTGTAAGTTACAGAATAGAATACAAAAAGAATTTTATTCTGAGACTAGATCCCATAAGATTAGCACAATTGAACAAATAAAACAGAAACAATTTCTGCCCATTAAACTACAAAATAAAAATCAATTAATGCTTATAATAGGGTCAATAAAAATAAATAAGCAAGCAATGTAAATTCATGTCTTGAAAAATATAATTAATGTGAACAATAAAAAAAAAAAAGAAGAAAAAGAGAGAATGAAAAATACAAAAATAATAATGAGTTGATTAGCAAAGATGAAACTTGTGCATTAAAAATTATTATTTATTTCTGATCTAGATGTTAATCTTAAATTAAAATTTTGTAATTAGAGAGCATCTATTTTGAAAAAAAGAAGGTGTTGGATAAGGAGGGATTTTAATGAGAATATAGAAGAAACATGGCTGATATTAGAAGTAAAATGATTTCAGAAGTTTGAGGAGCAGGGTTATAATTTATTTATTTATAATAATAAAAGTTATAATGTATTAAATACTAATTAATATTTTTAACTTGTACTCACTGTGTTTACTGAAATGAAATGCTCTTACCTGAAAATAAAATAAAAAATTAATTCAGAAAAAACAAGATAAAATGGAATTAGATGAAATTATTATTACGCAAACGACTTACTTCAATGACATATAATATACAATTTTTAATAATTTTCATAACAACAAAACAAAGGTCGAAACACCATAAGAAGCAAAATGTGCTAATATATTAATACGCTGGGTAACTATATGGCTATTTTTTTTTTTTTTAGCCATGATAATTATAATTTTGTTAATTATTGGTGCCATCAAAATTTTTAAGGATGCTTACATCACGATTATTTTCATCTGTAGAAATTTGATGATACTTGAATCCAGGTGTATCGTGGTCAGGACGAACGCATTTTTAACTTTTTTTTCTTATTTGTCAGGAATCTGGCTTGAAAATTTTGAATTAATATGGAGCATTCTCAGACAAAGTCGCAGCATATTTTAACTAAGTTACCGAAAAATAAGTCTTCTCCATGAACTTGTAATATAAATATAAAATATAAAATATAAAAGATAATACAGCCGCTTTTGATGAATCAAAAGTTTTGAAACCGTAGCCAAGAAATTGGATGTTGCAGAGAAAAAACCCTTGGCCATACACTAAAAATAATATTAACTGATACATCAGTTATTTGAAAATTAAATTTAAGAGATAAAAACAAATTTTCAGTTTCGAACAAGTTTTTAAATAATACTAATAACCTCTAAAATATCACAATTTTATTTAAGATACAATAATACCACAATACCTAAGAATGAGCTCATATATATATATATACACACACACACACACACACACACACACAAATATATATATATATATATATATATATATATATATATACACATATTGTATGAATATTTCTTTTATTCATTTTAGTTCAGTTTTGTTTTGCTTTCTTTCCTCTCTTTAATTCTTAATTTTATATTATGTAATTGTTTATAAAAAACATATAGATATATAGTTCACTTGCTTGATTAAAATATGTTCTTATGTTCTTCTATTTGCCATAAGTGTTGTTGCTTTATATTCTTATTTTTAATAATTTTTTTTTATTTTAATTTTACAATGCAAAGACATAATTAAAAATGTGATTCGTACATGACTTATATATATATATATATATATGATCCAGTTTCGCTTGGAATATGTACATTGTACATTGTAAATAAGCTCCTCTTGCACAGAATTACTATGTAAGAGAAATATATATATATAATTATATATATATATAAAATAAATGATTGCGTTATAGGTGTGATGAGTCAAGCCTTTATATTTTTGCTATAAATTCTCTAGACTATTTTTGCCAAGGGCATTTACCTCTGATTCGATTTCAAATATTTATAAAAGGTAACCAACCCTACGGTGTTTTCCTCTTTACTTTTTATAAAACTAAATTTATAGGGCAGATAAGCCAGGGTATTTAAGTGAACCTTACTTAAATAATCTTAATAATATTAAAATATATTATATTACGACTATATTATAATCTTCTAATGCCGATTGTCGGATCATAAAAATTATTTACAACAAAATAAAATTAAAATAACATTTTATTTAACTAATTCGTTAGGCATAATATATTATTTAGTAAAGGATCAATCATCCCAAAAAATTTATTAATAATAACGTTTCGGTCATCTTCATAATTATTCTTTATAATTTTAAAAATAAAATAAAATATAGCAACTCCTAGGCCATATTAAAATATTAATTTTAAGCACAATTCATAAATTTAACATCTATCAATTTGATGAACAAATCATTTTTTAAGTATATGGAATTCAATTATACTTTAAGTAGGATATACAGTAGATGTTCATTCATAACTATACCAGTATATTTTAATTAAGTATACACTGACAAAAACTACTAGTCATTTATCAGTATTATTGTTAGTAATTTATTTTTTCAATATAATCTTATTGAATTGCCTATATTTGTGTAAATATAAATATATAAATGAAAAAAACAATTGAAATTTATAAGAAATAATTATATAATACGAAATTTATAATAATATAAATTTCGTATTATACAATTATTTTTAATTTTTATCAGTTAAATTGTGTATGATTTCATTTTTTTTTTCAATTCATTGCTTTTGGTGGTTGTTTATTTACAATAAAATTATCAGTATTAAAAATGTTACCTTATTAATTTTGTGACCATAAATTAATCACAAAGTTTTCAAATTTTATTTAATATGTCGAGGTTCGTGTGTGTATATTTTATTATTAATAATCTTCTCATAACAACTATCGATATCAATGATTAAACTTCTTGCCGTATTGATTATTTTTATAATATATAATATAAAATTTTAAATTATTTGATTGACAAATTTCTTTTACTATCCATTTTTTATATATTTATCGAGTTATACACAGATATTTGAACAGAACATTTTCATACAATGATGATAGCTGTAGAAATTGTTATACAGGGGGTCCATATAAAAGTCACGGAAAATATTTAAGGAGTTGATAGTATACTACCTCAAGAGCAACAAAAAATTTCAGATGGACCATGGAAATTTAGGTTTTGTGTTTTTGTAAGTCACATTTTTTGTCGAATAGAAAGTGATCACTCAAGAACTATTCAAGTTAAGTTCCAATTGTACCACCGTAAAGTAGACAAAATTTCCTTTAAGAAATATAGTTTGGCCTAACTAAATCCATTGCAAGAGGGCTTTCGAGGGGATCAATAGCGAAAAGTTTTAATTATTTTTTTTTTAAATCATTCTCACTTTTGAATGTTTTCCACAACCCTCTGCTGAGCTACAGATACCTCATTTCAGGGAAAACTAATACTTTTATGAAGCCTTAATTCCGTACAAATGAAGTGGAGTTTCTTTTGGGATTGGACTTTAATTGGCTCCTGATTGAAAAAAAAAAATTGAATTAGGCTATCCTAACAAAGCAGTGTTATTTTATATATCTTTTTTAAATTTAGTTATTTAAAAACAAAAAAAATCCGGTTCAAAACGAATATCTTATTCAGCTCAACCGGTGCACCAGGCCAGATGTCACTAAGTTAGAATCCATCTTCCAAAAATCCATTTGTTGATAAAGAATATTATTATACTTATTCATCTTCTTTCACACATCTGTATGGTATTCTTTAGTCTCTGCTTTTAGCAATAAAAATTAGTGGAAATTACAAATAAAGGTAGAATAATATAAATAAATATTAAACCCTGATTGTACTTTATTAGGAACTTTAAATTGATATTTCTGACTCCGTTATTATTATTCGGTCGATTATATAGTCCACGTATACTAGAAATACGTTGCTTTATTTAAAAAATCTGGTGCGCACATCATAAAACCTTTACTCGCCTTCCTACTTGAAATATATTTTAAATGTTTACACTTAGTTTCCATAGAAATTTGGTTTGGTTTCTATTAAATAATATAACGATGATAATGATTATTATCGACAACAATCATTTAAGTTAATGTGTTTTTCATTACTCTCCATTACCAACTACGACTTTATATGTTAGATAAAATCTTTAGCTTACCAATAGTATATTATACATCTTTATTACTACTCTTATTTCAGGAAATTTATTTCCAACCTGGGAAAATATTTCTCCTTTTTTCTCCTTAAGTTAATTATAAAATTCTTTCACACTTTATGTGTAGCCATTTTTTGTTACGACTAAAAATGCTAGACGGTTATTTATTCAAAATAAACAAAATTAAAGGTACTTTAGAGGGAGAAATTCGGTATTTAAGCCCTATCTGAATATTTCAATTACGATAAAACCTAGCTAATATTAAAGACAATTTAATTATACATTGAAAAACCGAGTTTGATACATTGATCCTTGGAGCCTTTTTCGAGAAATCTTTTTAAAAATGTGTAAAATCCATGATATAAAGTGGCACTTCTGTTAAGTCGATTTTATTGAAATAGTTTCTGTAGCTTCCCATGCATATACCGATCATAAATAAGTCATTTCAGTTTCTTACAGCTTTTTGTTTTTGAGCGAGACTTGGTTATCTGGATTCAGGGGACCTTAAAACGTGTATTTTCCTTGAAATCTCGAATTTGAAATTTTTCACGATCGCAATACTATACCTTACTATATATTTCTTATAAAAGTAATTGAAAAAAATAATGAGTTTTATTTTTTCCATGTTGAAAATTAATTTAAATAACCAAATTTTTTTTTCCTCTTATTCATATTTAAAATCGTAATCAAATTGTCTGTATTTGATATAGTAAAGAAAAATATATATATTTTTTTTTCCGAGTATAATAGTTGTGTTTTATATAGCAACAAGACCATGATATTAATATTCGAAAGGAAGCCGATCCTCGGTTCTACTAAATATTAAATATAACGATATAATGTTATTTATTTGTGTTATAATGTTAATAAAACATCGGAGCAAGGGCTGTTGCTATTTAGGCCGGAGGAGAAGAGGAATGATGCCGTATTTAGCCGGCCTGGCCATCTGTCCCCTCTCGTTATGACATATTAGTGTCATCTCCCTTCTCACCGGCTGTCTCTTTTTATTTATTTTATTTTTTTTTTTTTTGTATTTTTATTTCATACACGACCTGTTCCTGTGTATCTTCAACAAGAGAAATATCTTTTTAAATGGCCTCTTATCTCCTCTGTTTTTATTTAGCGCCTTCCAACGTTTGTTGTCGAGTCCGTGTTGACAATTAGTGAACGCGGCGACATTAATCAGAGGCAGAAGTAAAAAATGACGCAAAGGCTTCACATTCACCCGATGAGTTTCTTGATTGTTGCCAACAATTATCTTGCGGTTCTTAATATTTATATTTTGCTTGTAACTATAACAAAGATCAAATCGCAGTTAAAAATATTTAATAGCTCATAATACGCAGCAATAGTTTAATATCCCCGAGTAATTTAGTTATTAATTAAGAAATATTATTATTCGTTTTTTTCAGGTAGGTACTCGCCAACATGTGACGCTGACACGACTAGTAACGATTCCTAGTAACAGGATATGCGTGGAATGATCCTGTAATAGAACATTGTCCGTTCCAACCACTTTACGTAAATGCGTAAATGATTAAAATATTTTAAATTAGTATGAATTTAAGACCATAAAGATAACTACGCACGAGTATGTATGAACTTAAAGGTAATTTTTCTTGTCCCTTGTAACATTGTTACTTATATGTTTTCTTCTTCCTGTATTTTTATTACTATGAGGAAAAATTAGGCTTAGTTGATTGTGTATTTTATATATATTTTTTTATTATATTTATAAGACTCGTATCTCACTAAAAAAGTTTTTATGTTGTAAATTACACTATCAAAATGTTACAGTGCAAATCTAACTCAAATAAGAAAAACTGATAATAACAATATTTTATACACTAATAATTATTTGATTTTACACATCAAATAATTCCCACTATTTCATCCCAAGCTTCGTTTTTCTTTGTATTATTAAAAAAATAAATTGATAACCCAAATGTTCCAGTTCTTCAGTGCACTACAGTAGTCACCAACATGCAGCTACTAATTAAATTAAAAAATAATGTGACGTGTCTGCCTTCTAATTTGGCCATTTTGAAACATGTATTGTGTGCTAACATCACAAAATTTTTAAAAAGCACTATGGTACATAAGGAAATATGCATCTGTTGGCATTTTTACAATTGTAATTCTGTTTTTACAAACATTTATATTTCGACGTTTCCGATTTAAATCAAGGCCATTTTAAAGTATAAATTAAAAATTGGCAGGTTATGAGAAACATAGAAGAAATGTAGATGAAGATATTCAAATTCTTTAACGATAATTTTCATATATGATAAAAATTATATTGTGTTCATAAACGTGCATATCCATTCTTGGTAATGTAATTAGTTAATTGAAATTGTTTCATTTTTGAATAGAGTAGTGCGCTGTATAAAATAATAAAATAAACAGTTGACATCACAAAAAATAATACTGTCGCCAAAAATTATTTTTTTCACTGAAAAAAACAGGTAAAGTGTTAATTCACCATTTTAAACTAATAAAAAAAGCACTTTTAAGCGTTCCTACATCAAACTGGATTTATATAATGGACAATGTGTAGATCTGTAGCAGCATACTTTATGGTTCAAAGGGTTTGTTTTTAAAACGTAAATGAAAATAAATATTAATACATATAGCAATTTTATTTTTCCAAATTTCTTTGGAATAAATGTAATTTTTATATAAAATTGATTTGTGGCTAATTTGGAGTTGATTAACAATGGGGTTTGAACGAGTTATCTTTGTGTTCCTGTATAACTTCAAAGATTTCCGAGTTATAACTGGGATATTGTATTGTTTGGTAACTATATGATTGCAACGGCCACTTTGAAATCTTATCCTTGTAACCATTGTTTCCTATCGGCTTCATAAATATTACAATCCTCCACTAATTGTCTTATCCGTTGGATTGTGAAGTGAAGGATAAATTGTTCCCGGCTCTACGACTGGTTGGATAAGCACTCCCCGAGATAGCATCGCACAGGGGATTGTTCTTTAAATGTATTGTTATAGTTGTCGGTTAATAACGCAATTCGTTTTCGATTATAAAAAAAATGTTGATTAATATATAATATTTCATACATATTATGGCTCAGAAAGTTTTTTAAATAATGTTTGGGATAATGTCGTCCATTCTCATTCATCTTATATACAATTCAGTTCAATTATTCTTATTTATTATTATCTACTTTTTTTTTTTATTAATTATGTCTATACATCCATCCTATCTAATAATTATAGGAGTATATATAGACGTTTGAAGGTGTTATCATTTAAAAATGTGCAGAATAATAACTTATATGAAATGCAATCAAGGCCTCCAACATAAAAATGAGTGTCTAACAAATAATATATAATAGTTGAAACACCATTCCATATAATAATTACAATCATTCAAATCGTCCGAAACTCTCATTTTTTTATTTACATTCTGTTTTAAAACATTTATTTACTTGCAACAATTAATTTAGAATGCTTGATTTTAGTCTCTTTAACTTCTGAAAAATTGTGATAAAAATCGTTTTTCTTATGTACTGATAACATGTTCATTATTTCAATAATAATGAATATATTAATAACCAATGCTCATTATTGCAACATAGCTATACAGGGTGTTCCGTAAGTCACGTTTTTTTATTGAATAGGAAACGACAACTCAAACATTAATGAAACAAATTGAGTTCCAATTGTATCATCGTAAAGTAGACAAAATTTCCTTCAAAAAATATAGTTTTGGTTAGCTAAATCCATTATAAAGATACTTTTGGGTGGATCAATAGCTAAAAATTTTATTATTATTTTAAAATTACTCTTTACCTGAGAATATTTTTCTCAGCCTCCTGCTGGGATACAGATACCCAACATATAGGAAAAATTCTAATTTTATTATACTTTAATTTCATATAAACCAAGTCGAGTTTTCTTTTGGGATTAGTCTAGAATTGGCGCCTGATTTGGCAAAATTTGAGGTGAGGAATTAGGTTTCCCCGACAAAACAGTTTTTTTGAGACTGAAATTTATTAAATTCACTTTGCTTCTAATCAATAAAATAACTCGGTAATATAGAATAAAAAGCTTCTATGTGCAATAAATCAAAACTTTCCCCACAAAAATATCTATAAAATAGGTAACGAAAAAGATTCTGAAATTAAATTATTATGAAATGATACTGCCGCTGAAAATAAAAATAAAATAAATATTTACAAATTAAAATAAATAATGCTTTAATATTTAAAAAAATAAAATAATTTTAGCACAGCAATAACAAAAAAAAAATACAAAACTTACTTAAAATAAAAATATCATGAGCAACAGAATAAAGCAGCGACAGAAGCTGTTTTAAAGAGGGCAAGCACTTGTAGAGTCCTCTCTGGCCTTTATGAAAATTTATTTTGATAAGGATATTTTTAAAAACTAAATTTAGGCAACTGTCTCGTATAAAATATTTTACAAGCAGCATTATACCAGTGTCCTAATGTAATTTAATGATTTTGATGTACCGATGGTGTCTCCAAGAATTTATTCTGGGTTACTAGGTGTTTACCATAGTTTGTTGAGCAGGATGAGTGCGATGTAAACCAATACTAACGCAAGTTTTGAATAAAAAATGTTTGTTAATACACTCCACTCCGTAGAGCTATTTCATTGTTCTATTGAATTATATTCAATGAAAACACTATTCCTCTACGGAGTGGAGTATGTTAACAGGTTTTTTTTTTTATTCAAAACTGGCGTCAGATTTGGTTTTAGCGCTCTGAAAAAACCCTATATTCAAATTTTCTGGCGAATCTAAAAATAAAATTTTCTTGACAAAAGATTTCCCCCAGTACTTCAATTTTTTATAAAGATTTAAAAAATTGCTCATAAATCAGGAACTCTTTGAACGATTTTTACCAAATTTGGATCGTCTATAAAGGTTCTTAATCTAAGCGGTATGTTTTAACTGTGGTCTTCCTACGTGTTTTAGAACCACCACCATTCGCAAAAAACCTCAATTTTGTTATTATTTTGTTACCACATTTTTTTACACAGTCCTTCTAGATAACGCAAAAGCTGTTTATATCTATGGAGGGAAGAAACTCCTCCCTTTCCAACGAGTCAAAGAAAATCGAAATCGGATAAACTGAAGACCAGATACAGAGCTTCAAATTGAAACGTAATTTCGGGGTTTACAAATTTTGAACCCCCTCGAAACAGAAAAAAAATGTATTAGTTTTCGGTGCCCTTTATTTTATTAGTTATTAGAAAGAAAAAGGTCATACGGTCACCATGCTTTTTATTTTACATTAGAACAACGTTTCGGCCATCTTGGGCCATTCTCAATCTGAAAAAAACATTATTGTTTAGTCGATATTTATTAACATTATAATTATTTTTTCTGATATTATTATTAAAAAAATTTATTTCAATTAAAAATCTTATCATGTAAAACTTACTTCCTTTAATTGTTTATATGTAAAAACAAAACGTCATCAATGCATCAATTCCCTTCATTTTTTTATATCATCTTCCTATAGTAAAATATTACAACACTATTAATCTATTTAAATTTATTGCTGCAAATGTTATTAAAAACTTTTAAGTTATATAAAATACCTTCTTGAGTCAATGCATCCATTTAGGGTGCTGATTGAAGCATGACTTTAAGAAACGTTGTTCTAATGTGAAATAAAAAGCATGGTGACGGTATGGCCTTTTTCTTTCTAATAACTAAGAAAAAAAATGTTTTCAACATAAAATTTTTCGGTGCGCTTAATCAAAATCTGCCATAATTTTGGGTGTTAAAAATCTAACATTTTTTTTTCAATTTATTTGGCAAAAAGCAATACTTTTTTATTTTTCATTTAATATATTCTGAAAAACAAATGTTTTGGTGGAAAAACCACGACGATATAATTTTTCAAACTTGAGATAAAAAATAAAACATACTGAAATTGCTTTATTTTTTTTTCTCGGCTCCTAGGGCCCATTGGAAACGAACATGTCCAATATTTTTGGATGTAGAATCACCACAAAAAAAATTGTTTGAAATCGGTGACCCATTGACTGTACCCTCCCCTTGTAAGTCATTAGCTATTAGAAAGCCATCAGTAGTAATAACATTCTAAGATTTAGTACAATTAGTACGTGTTGTAAGATCCACAGATTTTTTATAAATAATATAATACAAGTAAAAATATTATATATAAAATTTTAAAAATATAATTTTTTATTCAAACATTAGATAAATTACACATATAAATATTTTAATTTTTAAATTAATCAAGAGATTTTTTCTAAATAATTTCGTCTATTAACTAAAAAATATCGTTGCTCTGTTTTGTGTTGAATTTTTCAACACCGATTATTTCTATAAAGTAAAAAAAATCAAACAAAACCCTAAAAAATTCATTAATTTATATTACAATTCACTAATGCGTCAAAATGTAGAAATTCTCAAGTGCCCACTAACGATAAATTTAAGGCCCTTTGAATTTTAGTTAAAATTACTTATTTTAAAATCCATAAAATTAAGATATTTGCACGATAAAATATACCTCCATTTTTTTATTGTTTGTAACAATAGATAGGCATCTTTTTGTTAATAGCTCATACTAAAAAATGCTTAAACTTTCTACGACTGATAACTGAATACTCTACTGAACGAGAGGTTAGAGACATATTCATTTCTTTTTTTTTTTTTAATGTGTCTTTAGTTTACCATAAAATTCAATATTGAAAACAATATTAATTCATTTTAGGACTTAAATCAACCTCAATGGTGGACGTAAGGATAAAATTACCAAAATAAACTAAGTATTATGTATCTCAGCTAGGAACATTATTAATTCATAATAGAATTTTCATATGTTCAGCTTCTGGAATTTGAAAAATTTTAAAGGCGTCAAATCTGGAAGATACAAACAGCGAAGCCCATCGACATCAGTTATGTTTGAAAATATGATAATATCCGAATATGCTGACGATTGATTCAATGGGAAAAATACTAGTCCTGCCTTGAGCGTTTAACTGCGAAAACTATAGGAAAAATTAAGAAATATTATTAATTTCGCTGGCCCTGACAGTCCTATTCCAAAACCATTAAAGAACAGTTAAAATTAAAAAGTCCATAGAGCTTAATGTTATCATCCCACATTCAATTTGTGAGACAATTAATGATCCTTTCATAATTTGACACATTTCCCAATTCGGTAACTCCATTAAAACACTGCCATCCTAGAGTTTATGTAAGTTAGAACCATCATTGAGGTTTGTGATCTCGATTCATTTTTTTTTTTTTTTTTTTTTTTCATAATGTTCTGATGAGGTAGGAAATTATTATTCACGGAAAATCTGAACTTGGAAGAAAAGTGCCACAATATGAAAATTTTTGTTATTGGGTTTTTTGGCTTGAAAAGCTTCCAGTGAATTATATTTCTTTGAGAATAAATGTCAGTTACTCTGACATAAATTGTAACTCTCAATAAATTGTTAGTTACTCTATTATAAGTTTACTGATCAAACATAATGACATCGTTCCAACTGTGATTAGAGAATACTTTATAAAAACTGTCTTGATAAAGATGACAATAAATTATTTTTTTAATGTTTTAATAATATTAATCTTATTAGGTGGCCAAGAAGTATCAACATTTTGCTTCTGTGTGAATAACTGAGAACATCATTATTTACGTTAAAACTATTTTGTATTTTAACACATTAAATAAAATATTGTGAGTTAAGTTTTTAAAATTCAATTTATTGTTTAGTAAAAAAGGTTTATTTTATTTATTTATTTATTTTTTTAAAAAATGCGTCTCTAATATAAATAAATTCAAAAGGAGCTTGTACTGTCTTTTATGAAAAACTCAATTTCGTTCATGATTCTTGAGTAAATGATCAAAAAAATGAAGATTGACTTTAAAAAATAAAATAAAAATGGTAAGTTGTTGAGGTTTTATCTGTGAATTGAGGGGCAGCGATAAACCTAAATAGGCAAACTTCAAACGCTTCATCTATAAAATTCTACTTTTCCAAATTGTGGCACCAGGCACCATTCTTTTCAATTAATTATATATATATATATATATATATATATATATATATATATATATATATATATATATATATATATATATATCAAAAGTCACTACAATGTGATCCTTGCGGAGGATGGCCGGATGATATGTTACAAGCTCAGAGAAAAAATTATCCACGAAGTATCTTGAAATAAAGTAGAGCAATAAAATTGAGCAATAAAATTCTTCTTCTTACCATATCTAAAATATATTGTACCAAAAGCCAAATTATCAATGTATATATTCTATTTATAAGATAAAAGAAAGTTAGTCTTCTTAAAATATGGAAACAAATAAATACTTCTCTTCTTTTTTTTCAAGTTTATAAGTTTTTATATTTCAAAATTTCATAGAATATATGAAAATCTTGTATAATAATACTATAATATAATAATAATACTTGTATTTAATAATTTTGACAATTTTCTTCACTTTTTAATAACTTCAACATTTAATAGTTTTAATACATAAATAAAATTACAACAGGTATAGTGAAGAAAGATGAAATACAACATTTTGTACAATTAAAGTTTCATTCGGCAATATAATATAGTATAAATAAATATTTCCCAAATTTGGAGTGAATCAACCGTGCTAAAAAAACTTGTAAAAATTCAAGTACAAGGAATAAAGGAGAATATAATGCTGAAACGCAATATGAAGGTGGATGAAATGTTGACAAAAATAGACAGTATATTCATAAAATTTCGATATTAATACTACTGTAAATCATTTAAATGCTTTCTGGTATCTAGCAATTGTTTCTTCAAAGTGAAATAAACACTCAACCACGAAATTAATTGTAAACTTGGAATTAGGCATAATTTTATTACAAAAAATAAATAATTGCATCTAACATTCAAACAGGAATTTCTAATCTTGTTACCGACCCGAAAATATAAATTTTTGAATTTTATTGAATGCATTGAAAATAATATATTTGCCTGGTTATTTCATTAAATTTTAGAATCATGACTCTAATTGAAAGAAAGTACTTTAAAATATCTAAAAAAAAAGAGACAATGTATATAATAAAGAGACAAATGTATATAAACTTCAACTGGCATAAGATTCCTTTAAAAACTGTTTATATTATAATTAATAATAAATAAATAAGTGATCGATTATGTTTTTTAATTAAAATTACAACCCATTATTACAAAATTAGCCATTCTGTTAAAACCATGTCTCGAATTTTCAAATATTTTTCTTTAATCATAACTTGTTATTTTCTAAACCATTATGTCATTAAAAGTTTTGAAACAACTTCAACATTTTTCGGAAAATGATAAAAAATATATTTAAAAAAATAATATTTGTAATTTAAATAAACTATTTGCCTCATTGTTTTATATTTTCCAAAGCATGATTTATTTTGTTGTAATTTTATATTTATATTTAAATTAAATTAAAATAATATATATATATATATATATATGACTGTTTGACTGAAATCTCAAACCCTGATGTTCTTTAATGAATAAAGCTTTGTTATAAGTTTTTGTTGAAATTAAATAACTTCTTCTGAACTAGTATGAATGAAATTGAATTTGGATTGGCTCTGTTATAATAAGTTGAGATCAGTCTGCTGTTAGTTCAAGTTATAGTTCAGAAGATATCGTTTTGAACCGGTTATATACGGAGATTACCGGTTCAAAACCATATATATATATATATATATATATATATATATATATATATATATATATATATATATATATATATATATATGGAGAATAACCGGTTCAAAACTATATCTTCTGAACTAACAACTTGAACTAACAATAGATTGATCTCAACTTATTATAAAAGAGCCAATCCAAATTCAATTTCATACATACTAGTTCAGAAGAAGTTATTTAATTTCAACAAAAACTTACAACAAAGCTGTTATTCATTAAAGAACGTCAGGGTTTGGGATTTCAGTCATAAAAAAGGTCCTATTCAAACGAATATAAAGTTGTCTAAACGACAATAAGTTTCACACAATAAGTTTTGCACACTTATTAAAATATGTACCTAGTGAACTTACTTCCACGGGTAAGTTCGTAAGATATTTATTGTACAGATAATCTTGACTATTTATACACGACGTATAAAGTTGACTATATAGACAACAACAAAATAAGAATGTACACCAATCAAAAATGTTTAAAATTTTAATCGTCACAGGGATATAAAGCAAAAATAAAACTGTGGGATTTTGTAAGAATATTCATATAACAAAGACATAAAAAGGTAAATGGCGCAAGCAGCAAATGGTTCTGTAAAGTAACACCAGTGATTAAAATTGATTGGATGATAAAGGTTCAAGTTACTTATTTATTTATTTGTATTTGGGAGAGGGAAATCTGAAAGATCGAGTTAATGCTCTCAATATGTTATGAATATTTTTCGAAAATATTAAACAATAGTATTATTTAATAGCACATAACATAAATAATTACTGTACCAATGGCATAGGCGACAGGAATATTTAAAAAAATAAATAAGATCAATAAAACGGTGTCTCAATTCATTACTACAGCATAATTCAAAGGAATTTATGACTTATTTAACAGTAATGTGTTCAAAAGAAAATCGAACCGGAAATATAAATTACTGGACGAAATATTTATTACAGCAACGCGAGGGAAATGATAATAAAGGACGTCCCTTAAAATCTGAGAGTTACTGATATAGGTAGGGGGTGTTAGCAGATGTAGGTACCAACAATTTTTATCTTTAGGTCAACCGGGCAATATCGTTTTACTTGAAAGCACAAAAATAAATATATGACTATTAGCAGAGAGGGCTAAAGGCGGGTACTTGATATGCTAAGCCTTACGGTGATGACTGCGGTTGTAACCATCTATTAGGGGTTAACAGCCGTAGTAGGCGGGGCGGAAATTATTGATCGGAGTCGGTGGGCGGGGCCGAAGCACTTAGCGGCTCCCTGGTTGGTCTCCGGTGCCACGCCCCTATCTCCCACCTCCCATCTCCACCCACCGCCTTCTGCCCAGTCCAGCAGCTCAGTCGATTCTCGGTCATGACAGGGGAAAGACGGGCGAGATGTTGGTGCCAGCGGACATGCTAGCTGCCCAGAGCAAAGTTCTTTACCAGCTGAACAAATACTATGGAGAAAGAGTGCAAGTGAGGAAAACTCAAATCGCAAAGACTGTAAGAGAAGTGTGCAAGGTTATCCAGGACGTGCTCAGGGAGGTCGAAGTTCAAGAGCCCAGGTTCATATCATCACTCACAGAATGCAACGGCAGGTTCGAAGGATTGGACGTCATATCTCCAAACGAATTCGAGGTTGTCCTCTACCTGAACCAGATGGGAGTCTTCAACTTCGTAGACGACGGTTCCCTACCTGGATGTGCCGTCCTAAAGCTGAGTGACGGAAGAAAGAGGAGCATGTCTCTCTGGGTCGAATTCATCACTGCCTCCGGATATCTTTCAGCGAGGAAGATCAGATCACGGTTCCAGACGTTAGTTGCACAAGCATGCGACAAGTGTGCTTACAGGGATTCAGTGAAAATGATAGCCGATACGAGTGAGGTGAAGTTGAGGATACGAGAACGATACGTTGTCCAGATAACTCCTTCATTCAAGTGTTCGGGGGTGTGGCCCCGATCAGCAGCACACTGGCCATTACCACATATCCCCTGGCCACATCCTAACCTAGTGGCCGAGGTGAAGACTGAAGGGTTCGACCTCCTGAGCAAGGAATGTGCCGCCATGCAGGGAAAACAATCGGCGATGGAAGGCGACGCTTGGGTCATGTCATTCACTGAGGTGGAATCGCGACTCCTGGCAGGTGGCTGCCGGCGGCGGTGCCTCAGCCTCCTCAAGACCTTGAGGGATCGACACCTCGAGCTCCCCGGGAACCCAGTGACCGGCTATCACCTCAAAACCCTCCTGCTCTACGAATGCGAGAAGCACCCTCGAGAGATAGAGTGGGAAGAGTCATGCTTAGGCGACAGGATGAGCGGGATCTTGATGCAGCTGATATCCTGCCTGCAGTGCCGACGATGCCCCCACTACTTCCTGCCGCACTTGGACCTCTTCAAGGGCAAGTCCCCGACGGCCCTCGAGAACGCGGCCAAGCACGTTTGGCGCCTCACCAGGGAACTCCTCACCAACTCTAGGGCTCTCGACAAACTTTGAACCATTAACTTAGACTTATTCTGTTTTTATACTTTATATGTGCAATATCTCTTTGTTTGAGGTTAAATTTATTTGTAAATAATTCACAGTGTTTCGTGAAATAAATAGAGATCAAATGTTATGGCAGTGTGTCTTCTTCCCGCCTTCAGAGAATAGAGTAATTATTTTTTTTTTTATATTTATTTTTATACTTTTTTTTACTAATACTTAAGTCATACCAATGCTTGAGCTATACCGAATAGCCAAGTTAAAAGGTATCACTGTTAACTACTAACAAGCATCAGATCTACTGGAGCAAAAGGTTAGATGAGCCGGCCTGCTGGTTGTATACTAATAGACCCAGTACAACCACAGGCTGCCAGGTCCAGTGTAACATGCAGTAGTAAAATGTTCCGCTCTTTATCAAAACCATTTCAAAATTGAAAAAACTGAAGTAAATTTCTAAAAAAACAAAACAAATGTTTGTTGGTTTATAATACAATAACATAAAAGCGAATATTTATAACCAAACAATTGTACACTGTTTTTACTGTAATATACAAAAATGTTCAATTCATACAGCTCACAGCATAGTTATATATTATAGATATAACATATATTTTTACTAGAAAACTTGATAACTTCCACAATTTAATTATTTTCACATTAACTAATATTAAAACAGCTGGATATAGATGACAAATCTATCGGAAATAATACTGAAGTATGAAGATAATAAGAAAATTCAATAAGAAAATGTTATAATAAAAAGTTCTTTGCTTTTTTTTTCCATCTTTTTTTATAGGTATTGTGATATTTTTATTAATTTCATAAATTCAATATAATGAAATTAGGATAAATTTTGGCACAAATAAGAATTCAGGTCTTAATATAATTTTCGAAAGAATTTAAAAATTGCTAAAATATCAAATAAACAAGAAAATCAAGTAAAAGCATTTGAATAGTCAAGTTTTAAAGTAAAGATGCTTTTGCCCTCTATGCTTAATTATAATTTTAATACATAATAACAAATATTTAAAAAATAGTAAAATAAAACATGTGTTTTATTTGTTCTCTATTTGTGATTTATTCTGTCTATGTAGAGAGAATTATAATACAATTTAAAAAAGACTTGAATGAAGAATGAAGAGAAAATTGGATGGATTAAAATCGTTCCAAGTACCGTTAGTTCAGAAGAAAGAAACTAAATTTTACCTTTGTTTTGAATTTTATGAATATTTCAACTCAAGTGGCTTATATATAATTTTGATGACTTCATTTAGAAATATACCTGATAATTATTGCTCTAATCGCCCACCTAAAACTTTTTTTTTTCGACTGCTACTTCTCAATTATAAACGAGATTGGATAAACTAATAGTTTTTGATTTAAATTAAAAAACGGGCCATTAATAAATAGGAACTTTTACTTAAATTATTCAATCCGTCATAAATATTTATAAAGGCTTAATCTATTAAACAAAGTATTTATCTGATATGTAAATTTTTCAATTTATCAAACCAAACGTATATTTAGCAATAGATAATTCTCGGTAATTAGAAAAAAAATTGGTCTATATAACGACATAAGTAAAATATAAATATTACGGCTTGTCTCTTCCTTAATAAATTCATTCCAAACATTTACATTCAATATATTATATAAAACAGAGTAATATTAGAAGTGAAAAAATAAAAATATTTTCTATTTTCCTTATAATTATAAATGTTTACTAATGCGTTATATAGCACATAAAATTTATATTTTGTTTTTAATTAACATAAAGAAATAATATTCTATTCTAAAATAACTTTTACTAAGAATCACACAGCACTTGGAAGCAGTGCCGGTTCTTCCGTCACTATCATTTAGGTACTTATCTTTGCCGCAGAGTACAGAGACTTTATTAACAGTAATCTTTTAATTATAAATAATAGTTTATAATAATAAAATAATAATGCAAACCGCTGATTTTCAGTTTTAAGAAATATTTTTGGAATAGAAAGTGACGGCTATACAAACCGGTTGTAAGGAATGATTTTAGCGACATTATACAACTGTTTCCATTATTTATTTAAGATTTATACAATTTGTATATTAAATGCAATATTTTAAAAAAGTTTAAATTAGAGTTGGATATTTTTTTACAAAAAATAAATAGATAATCTTGAAATACACAAATGTAGCTGATCACTCAAAATTAAATTTTCAGTTCATTTCAATTTAAAATATAAGTTACATTGGTTTTCAAATTTATCAGAATAACAAAAGAAAGCGGTCGAAGAAATGTTTTATTCAAAAATAATTTTAATTATAATAAAATAATTTTTCAAACAATATACTTTTTACTAATAGTGAGAATTTATTTTTTGTAAATATTGTAAATTACTTTTTTTAATGCATTTTTTAATTCTACATTTATTATGTATTTAATGTGTTATGATAAAGGCAAAACAAGATTTATAGTTCCTTAACATTCATATTTATTTTAATAACCAGAAACGGGCAAACCAAAAGAGTGGCCAAAAATTTTGGTTTTTAAAAATTTAATTTAGCATTTTCTAAATCGCATAACCATAGCATTATTTAGTATTTTTTTAGGAAAAAGAGCCATATTTAACACATAGCAGGATGTAGCTGGAAATGGAATGAATGAGCACATCTTTTTAACAATTATCAATATCTTATATTCAAAAGATAATCACCTAAATAAAATACCAATTAATTAAATTAATAATTTATAACGAAATTATAAAATATAATTCACCTTTTATTACTACATGAAATTAATAAAAAAACTCATAAAATAATTTCTGCCATAAGCTACTCACCTTATTCTATTAAAATTAAAACGGAAAACTTTAAAAACACAAAAATATAGACAATGATTATTTTTATCTGCAATTATTAAAATCGTAAAATGTCAATAAATATAATATTGGTATAATATAAAATAAACAATAAATATAATATGGTCCTGATGATGGAGAAGAACTCCGAAACGTTGATTATTCATTAATCTGATCGTTAATAAATTTTAATAATGTGAAGACTTTCTTTTCACTACCTTTTAATAAGGATAATATTTAATATCTGATACTCAGTACTTTATCGACGTATCCCCGTTTTTATTTATTAAGTTTTGATTAAAGTTAATTTTAAATATTATAAATAATAAACACCGTACAGAGGTAAAGTAAATTTCTATGAAATTTCATATTGAATAATAACAATATATATATATATATATATATATATATATATATATATATATATATATATATATATATATATATATATCATGGATTAAACTATTTGATATATACAAAATATTTATTAAAACGGACTCCAATGGTTAATTTACCGGAATAATGGAAATTTCTAAAGAACTGTCGGTTAATGTTTTAGATGTAGACAAAACTGAATGTATAATGGTTTTCCTGTCCGAAAAATAAAGTAAAAACTACATTATTTGTTCTAACGGTAAAATATTTATTTATATAGTTGAAGTACATAAATAGCGGGTATAAGAATGCAGTATACAATAGTATATATACAAAAATCTTTAAAAAAGTCGGTTAAAACAAATTAAATAACTCCCTAGTAACTTCTTCATTTGTACAAAATATATACAATATGATTAAAACTAAAAATAATGTGAAATGTGTAGGATAGATATAAATTATAAGTAATTTCTCAAGTATCAGGGAATCACTTCAGAGGGAAGTTTAAAATATTTATACTTAATCCAGATGGTAAATCAATTTAATAGTAATTATTTAGAATTTAATTTCGAGAAGGGTAGCGATTTTTGATAAAAACAAAACCTAGATACCGCTCTTCCGGGATCATGAAAATTATTGGGTGGGTGATATACAAGCCCGCAGTTCTATTATTTACCTATCAAGATAGAACTGAAAATAAGGGAAATGACCGTAAATTTCTTCAGTTCTAATCACTATGGGCTAATAAGCTATCAACACGCTGCAATTACATGGTTTCTTTCATAGCTTCTGAATTTATGGCGGAGGATGTCTAAGGATCATTATATTCGGTTTCTTTATGGGGCCGAGATCCGTCCATGGAATTAATTTTTTTTTTTTTTTTTTTTGCAGCAAGGAAACATCAAGGAATTGCAAAACCAGCCGCACACACGGTTATCATTACACGGGTTGAAATTTTAGCTAAAATAATAAATGATTATTTCAAATCCTCACTATAAATTCGTACAAACGCATTTCTACAAGACATCCGACTTCAATCAGTCTCAAAAAATGCTTGTAATTAAAATGATACATTTATATTACAATTATAGAAAATCTTAACGTTCAAAGGTCTATTATGGCATGTAAAATTATAGATGAATATAAAATAATCAGGTAGTTTTAAAAATACCATCGATTATAAATTTAATGTAAAATAAATTCTTAAAAATTCCTAATAAGATATGAGAAAATTGCACAACACAAATTTAATAATACCGTTATATATATTTGGGCAACAATAGTTTAAAAAACAAACAAATTTTGTAATAGTGGTTAATATTTATAGCAAATCAATTAAAATTCTTAATTAAAGAGATTATTGAGTCAAGCTGCAAAAAACGCAAATTTCTCTTTGAAGCCCATAACATTCTTGGATCTAATAATAATTAAAATATTCTTTAATCAATTTTTAGCAAATAAACAACCAATCACACCTTTTAGATTTTTTGACATTCATTGCAATTGACTAAGTTAATAAGCAAATCTTAAAAAACGCTATAACAATATCACTAGATGAAAAAAAAGAAAAGATATATCTCAAATTCTTTGATAATATTTTATAAAAAAATTATAGTCAAAATAGTAGTATATTTGAAAAACAGAACAGAAGTTTCAGGTTTAAAAAAAAATTATTATAGACATTGGTTTGTAATAGTGATACAAGGAAAAATGTGTCATAAAAAATCAATCAACATTAATATTATAGTTTGCTTTCACGATTTATTTCATTTTATGTTTTAATGCATTTTAAAAATCGGAATTTTCTTTACAATAATGGTCGGCTTTTTGTTTTAATATGATTTAAAAACTGGTTATTTCAATCAAATTATTATCACTAAAATAAAGTATTATGGTGTCTGCTCAATATCCACAAATTAAATTATTGATATGATAATGGTGCCTTGTTACAGTATAAACAAGTACCAATCAATATGAACTGATTATATAAATATGAAAATGATTCCATCAGTGCATTAAAGTCACATTCTAAATTCAGAAATTTGGATATAGTTTCATCTGAAGGATATGACTATGCCAAAATCCAAAAATATCTTTTAAATTACACTGATAATGAGTTCACCTCCGTAACTGAGTTTACTGGTTGATGCAAAGATTCCAAAATAGTTTTAATGTTTCTATTCTATAACATTCATTAAATATAAATTATAATGTGAATTTTAAGAGCGGTGATTGCTGTAAACGACAAATAGATGTTTCCGTTAAATTTTAAATAAAATATTTAAAAATAACAAAATTAATCACGAGAATTTTATAAACATCCTGGCGTTTAGTTAACACTGTTTATTAATTATATGAAATCATCTACAATCATTCTTTGGAGCAACAAATTTATTTTAGAGTGTTGAAGAAAAATATATAATAATTAACAAATATATAATAAACTACGGAAAAATATAGGAAGGGGACCTGATAATTCTATCTTAATTAAAAAATAAAAGTAGTCATTCATTAGTGGTAATACTTTTTTCATTAAACAGTTTGATATATCTTTCTTAACAGATATAATTAAAAATACATTATTGCCAACAGAAAGATAAATTAATAAATTACCATAACATAGATGTAAATTGATACCAATGATAACTGAAAGAGATATTGAGAATTCCTCGATCTAGGTAGCATCATAACTTATTTATTTAAAATTATTTCTAATATTACTTATAATCAAGTTTATATTTATAGTTTATATTTTTTATAAGTTTATATTTATAGTGTTTTAACCAAGTTTATAGTGTCGGTATGGGTTTGTGTATGACATTCTACATTTTTACTAACCAAGAAAAATTTCAACCGCATTACTTACATCAAATACATTAACATATAACATTACGGGGATAGTAACGAAAAATTGTAATATATTTTAGAAAATAGTTTTTCAACAAGCACGCGGATTAACTGAAAACTTATGAAAATTAACAATTCAAAACGATATAGTCTTCTTAATGATACACAATTTAAAAATATTACAGTTAAAGAAATTATAAGAACCCTTCTTGAAAACTACAATCAAAACGGAATTAATTTAGGATTTTATTTCATTTTAGATAAAATTGTTCATGTAATTCTTTCGCAAAATACCAACACACAATAAATAAACTTTCTTCATTCCTTTAAAAATATCAGCCGTAAATTTCATTGACGAAAATCATTAATGACAATATTAAAAGAAAGAAATCAATGGTATTAAAAAAATATTCTAAACATTACTATCTAACTCTTAAAATGGTTATTTTTGTAGAACATAACATAAGAACATAATATTCTCGTTTAAATTTAATTTCTATAAACAATCTTCCGTTCATAAAAATATAGACCATCAATATTATTCTATTAATAAAATGAAATTGTATCAATATTAATTTTAGCAATGATGAGATCTGAGGTACATAAGTATAAACATTTTTAAAATCAGCATTTTAATATTTTGAAATTTTGAAAACATTTAGAAAAAAAATCATTAGGCATTTTTTACTTATTCTAAAGCACTAAGAAAGCAATGCCGCAATAATTTCGTCTTAATATTATTTAAATTTACGTAATTAAATTGTTTCATAAAAAATATTTAAGATTTACCAATATAATTAAAAATCGGGGTAAAGTAATAGCCAAAGAAAGAAATTAACCAAAAGTCATAATACACTTGGGAACTTAAAACACTTATATATTATATTTATACATTTAAAAGACAAGAACAACAATTAATACTGACAGAGACAAACGAATAAAGAATCGTCGACTTGAAAGATGAAAACCAGAATTTTGATGACTTCATCAATAGTATACGTTAAAAAAAAACAACAAAATAGTAACCTAAAGTATTTAAAAGTGAGGACATTACTGAAATTATATAAAAACATAAAATAAAAATGGAACTTAAATGATCCATTGTTTTAATTATTTTGTTATTTCTAAAAGATAGATTTTACGGATAAGATTTAATGTTAAATTTAAATACAAATGTTGTATATAATTCAGCAAGAATTGCACCATAAAAAAATGTTTCTATATAATAAAATAAAAACTTTTCTATTTACATAAACACACTTCAATAATATATATATGCATTAGTAGAGGGAAATTTTTCTATGTGAAACTCTAAAATAATTTTATAATTTTTTTAAGATGGAAAAAAAAAAAGTTTTGCAACGCATTACCCCGGAATACTACTTTAATGTCCACAGTACGTTTAAGTGAATGTTTTTGCCATTCTATAAGAAAATAACACTAAATACCAAATAACAAAACTTAGAAAATAATCACTGGAAAAGACAGAATTAAAGAAAGTAATAAACAGCCAAAATATGTTGTCATTAATTTTTTTAATTTAAAAACATAAATAAATGAAAAGGAATCACACTTTAGGATAGTCAGTCTATGTTTTCCACCTCACAAAATATATATCTATAGATAAAATGAAGATATATACATTTAAATAAATTTAAGAATCCAAAAATATGGCAATAAATATATACGCTTATTAAAAAAATTACATTCATTTTATCTTATATCCGGCATTGTTTGCCGATAACTAATAATAATAAAAACTCAAAAGATCATCATCACATCCATTAAATAATTCTTCAAGACATTACCTCTAATTTTAATATAAATTAAAATACTGATTTTAAATACTAATTTGCATATAAATATGAGGCAATATTAACTTTTTAAAGATGTTATTTATTATTTTTTATTTCATTTAAAGATTTTTACTAGTGATTTTGAAACAAAAAAAAACTCTCTCCTTTCTATCAAGTATTGTAGAATCTTTTAATAAAACTGAAATTAGCAAATGAAGCTTTATCGGATTTTAAGTGATTTAAACTCAGTTACCAAAGCCATGAAAAATCCATGCACTTTAAACGAAATTTTATAAGTATCAATAATTTCTAATTTTCTTTCAGCATAAACCACTATTCTTTTTACAGTCTGAAAAAAATTGAATTTAAAAATAAAGAGCAGTTTCTGGGTACAATATTTAATGGCAATGTACCATGGATATAACTGATCCATACATTATACACTTTATTATTTTTTTTATTTCTGCTTGTATAATTATTAGAGTAGACAAAAATAAAGAAAAACATATGGCCATGGGCCCATCTGATGTTTGATATTCACGTCGGGGTACGAAACTAAACGTCGCCGCATGCGCCTGCATTCGAATCACACAAGGAGCAGTACCGTCTCATAGGTGCTGCCCTCTATAAAAGGCACCTAACATATAAACGGATGTGTATGTGTGAGTATCGCCTCTGATATTTCACAAAATTTCTATGAAAATTCCACATCGCCTCACCAAATGATTGTATGAATTCGATACCGATAAATTATACAACTAAAAATGGTAACGTAATCAATAATTAATTCCTTTACTAAGCGTTCAATAATTTACGTGTTGAGAATGATTTAGCACCCGTACTAAAAAATGTATACTTAGTTCACAAAAGTTTTTTTTTTGTTTAATTAACGGAAAATATTAGAAGAGAAAAAAAAATCATAAATCAAAATTGCATATTATTACTTCTTCTACTTGAGGATCAAATGAAATAAATGTTATTGAATTTTTCAATTAAATGTTTTGATTTTTACCGGAACATTAAATAATCATACAACGATTAACGAAAATTTCATACTTCCCCAATAGTATGTATGGAAAAATAAAATGACTTCAATTTAGAGACAAATTACATATTTAGAGTGAGAAACATAAACGGACCAAAGACGCTTTGGATGGCTTGAGACACATTCAAAGATTTTTCTTAAGAATCATAACTCAATAGACACTGATTACGTTTTTGGGGAGTGGCAAATGTGATCTCTGAACAAAACTAGAGAGCATACTTTGAAAACAGATTTGCCGAATTTTATTGTTCTATGAGGTGGAATATAAAGAAAGTGTACATACGGTATTCAAGGAATGGTCAGAAGAACTCAAGAAGTAGAAAATAAGCGAAGGACTATTGGCCTTAGAACATGTCATCTTAGCTCGTCACATGAGCCTGGAGAGTTTGAGATAAAATAATAATTTACAGGATTTAAAGAAAAAGAAAATAAATAAACTTTTTAAGAATGATAGATTTTGAGTGGTTAGGGAAACGCAGTTATTCCAATAAATGCCAAATACCTTCGGTTACTTTATATAACACTTCTACGAGAGAAAAATTTAAGCTCTAATTTTGATTAAAAAAGACTTTTTCTGCATTACAATAGGCCTAGCAATCAATGGGATGGTGGATACAAATTTCTAACAAAAAATCTAAATATTGTTAACAATCTGGAATTTGTCAAAGTGTAAACCATAGTGGTCTGCATTAGACCAACCATACTATGGTTTACATTAGACCAAATAAATATTGGAAAGCATAGTATTTATCAATTATTTAAAAAAAAATTATATGGTAATAAATGAGAGTAAATTGAAAAAAAAAATTCTTGTACTGTATATAAACCATAGAAAATAAAAGATGGACAGGCTATATGCGACATTTAGAAACGATACAAATTATTTTGAAATATATTAATGCGGACCATGTAGCCATCACTGACACTGAAAACTTTGTCATGATCCGAATCCCACTTATTTATAAATAAAATGTAATATAATTTATATTGAATCAGTCAATGAATGAATTAACAAAATAACTTTATTCTGGGACGAAGTCTGCCAAGAATAATTATAATGAACAGAGTTTATGTGCGTATATTGTTTATAAAGCGGCTTGATGCTTACAATAACAGCGCAATTGTTGAATTATCTAGCTGTAATTGTTATTATAGAAATACACAAGTTTTAAATCAATGCGGTGGTTTGATTATGGGTAAGATGAAGGAATAAGTGTTGTTTAAAGGAAATATATCACTTCTGATAGATCTGCATACATAGTGCAGGTCTGGGTATTAAATGAGGTAATCAACAGAAACTAGCAGAGATACTGATAATGGGGTAGAAGTACATTTGGTAATAGCAAACATCTGATAGCATAATAATTCACTTTACTGAAAAGATCAGATATAACTAAAAATAAATTAGTTTCATTACAGCCCATAAATGATACGTCTCATTCTTGATCTAACGGTATTTTAGGAAAACTGTGAGGTCAGCACTATGCTCCAATATCCTGATTAATCCGATCAATAATTTCAGATACTTATTTCAGGGCAGATTTGAGTTGAGAACAATAATGGGTCTCTTCACGCTCCACTGTCCGCTAAAATATCATCTCAAGAAGATGAAATCAGTGGATGCCGTCTTTGCCTAGATGACCAAGTAATATTCTGTGAGAACGTAATTTCCTTGTCTATCTACGTGCCTATCTAACTTTCTGATTGTTTCAGGCATCTCGATAGGATTGGTAAATGGGGTAATGATCAGTATATACGTGAAATTGTGTGCGGCGAATGTAGATAGAGAAAAGGAGAAACACTGAAACACCACGTGCTAGTCGAAGGGGAGAAGAAGCAGATTTATAGGGAATGATAACAGTTTGAGAACGATGAGATAGGAAGGAGAGTAACCACTTTAAAGCACTATTTGAGATGGGAAGGTTTTGGAGTTTGGAAAGGAAGATCTAAAGATAAACTGAATCAAAGGCTTTTGAAAAATAAATTAGGATCAGGATAGATATTTTATATTTATCTTTCGAGTATTGAAGGTCTTGAGTAATTTTCAATAAAGCAGATTGTGTGGAATATTGGGATCGAAACGCGGAATGGAGAGGATTGAGAAGATGTTTTTGTTCAAGGAAGTTAAGTTGATAAAGCACTAATATTTCGGGAGGCTTGGATAGATTGGATAAAATGGAGATAGGCCTGAAGTCAGAAGCTGAAGAGGGCACTGCGCCCTGGTTCTCCCATTAAACAAAGCTCCTGCAGCTTTGTTCAATGGGAGAACCAAGACTCTTTTCCAGGCTTTGGGAAAAATAGAATTTTTAAGGGAAACATATTTGTGCAGGAGGACAGGAAGTACGAGGGAGAGACAAAGTTTAATAATTGTTAAAGGGATTACATCTGGGTCATAGTCGTTGATTCTGGACTTATGGACGGCAAAGAGCAGGTCATCAGGAGAAACGTGGAGGAAATAAAAATTGTCTGGATTGAAAGGAGTTTTGGGGAGGAGGTGAACAAAACAGGAGTCTAGTTCGTCAGGATCAACTGAATAGTGTGGGCGGGTTTTAGAGCTTATAACTGAGAGGTTCTTAGGGATTTTCCATTTGGATTTAGGGTTGGGAGCTATGGAGAAAATATTGTGAAAGTATTGCGCCTTGGCAGGACCTTAGGATATCTGCGTTAAGATTCGGAGGGATTTTTAGGAGTAGTGCTCTGAAATTCTTACAAATCTCTTCTTTCTTAACTCTCTGATTTCTGGGTTGAACCTCTGAGTGTGAGGGCGTCTGAAAGTACGAGTTTTATTAGGTGCGTGACGATTAAGGAAGGGATTGAGATTTGAGGAGAGGCATTTGAGCATCCCATCGACAGCGAAAAGAGTAAATAGGTTCTTAGGAGAGGGATAGTGAATCAAGAGAGGGGCCGATACTTTCAACAAATCAGTCAATCGATTGTAAGATGTATGAGTATGTGTATTGTGTGTGTATGTGTGTGTGTGCGCGCGTGCGTGTGTATAGGGATTTATTATTGAACAAACAAAGTATTTTATCAAATCTGATATATTTGCATACACATTACAAGTCTGGATATTAAATAAGGTAATCAACAGAAACTAGCCGAAATTCTGAAAAGAGGAGAGAAGCACATTTAGCAATACCAAACATCTGATAGGATAATAATTCAACTTATTGAAAAGATCAGATGGGCCCATGAAGCATCTGTAAAACCACTTATCTGGTATTAACCACTAATATTCTGTCAAAAGAAAATTTTGCGTGACAAGTAAGAATTCGAACTGGTCTCGTCTCACAGGTGTTCAACCAACTAGGCCTCTGCGCTCTCTACAAATTCAGAAAGACACTTTTAAATACCTTAGGCCCACAATTAAGCTGATGAAATGAACAACTTACACAGTTCAGACTCAGGGCCTGGGTGTAACAAGCGGGAATATATCTCGGTTCCCTACTACGAATATGTTTTTGTCATAAAAGTATCCTGAGATACAGTTGCGAGACTTGCTCGCGGATATGATCAGGAGATTTAAAAGATTTGCGTAAAATAACTAGAGCGAATTGGAATCACAGATTAAAAATATGGAGGAGAAAGATCATGCAAAATCTCGACACTCATCTCATGGTGGATATTCGATACATTAACGCGGATAAAATTTGTAAATAAGGAAGTTAAAATGAGAGGGAATGCCTCTTCAGGACTATGAGTGGCACAGAAGTTGAGGACAAGGGATGATGTGAGAGTCCAAAGATCGAAAGAAATATTGCAAGATAGCTCGAGCAGGATTCTTAGAGATTTTAGAGATCTACAAGGTCTGTAAAGAAGAATGTAAAATCAAATAATTCCTTCTAATTTTCACTGAATTGTTTTTTCTAATGATTATGAGATAAAGACATAAAGATGAATTAATTAAGCAAATATTGATCCAAATTTCAACGTTTGTACCATCCGTATTTATAAAAGAAAGAACACCAAAAATATGTATTTTAAATGATGATGGTAGAACTATTCGGGCCACTGCATCATAGCTGTATCTTATATTAAGCTGCATGTATATTAAATGAGCTACATCAAATGGAATCCTATTCCCTCCATCGTTCGCTATTCTCTCCCCTTCCCACATTTAACTCCCGTCTCTTCGTCCTTTCGCTGAAAATTATAATCTCCTTCCTTCCCTAATCAATTTAAAATTTCAAAAAAATAACTAACTTTTATTTTTATTTCATATTAATAATTCTTTTTTTTATTTTGGAGAAAACATATTGTTAGTATTTTTAAGAAACAAAACATCATTATTATTATTTCTATTACGAAAAATGGGAAGTTTATTTAATATGTTAAAAGGTTCTGGCTGAACTATTAGGGCTACAACATTTATCTGTCAATTACCTTATCTAAGGGTCACAATATGTTCGAGATTAAATTATTTTCTAAATTTTTACTATCGAAGCCATTGTAGATATTTATCATTAGAGAGAACAGCCCGATAATTACATATTTATTCCTTCTAAAGGAGGAGAGAATCAATCTTATAAAATTTCATTTGTTGTAAAAACTATTAATGATCGGTCGGCAACGATAAAAATAAAATAAACCGTGGCGTGCGATCATGACAGTGTCACATGATTCAAGGAGCGTGCAGCAACTAGTCCGTGTTTTGATTATCTATATCTAAATCAGAAGCGGCCTGGCTCACTCATCCATTAGCATGGTTCTTTATGAACATAATACCCCGGTTTGGCTAATTCAACCTCCGCTCGGTAATATTTATATGTTTGTTACCCAGAAACATTGAATAAATTAAGAGAGCACTGACCAAAAACAAAGACAAATATTTTAAAATCCTCCTCTTTTTTCACAAGTCACGTTTAAAATATTACAACATTTATTTAGAAAGAAAAGGAACAAAAATATTGGATTGGTACAAAAAGTAATACAGGTTTTTGATATTTATTGAAAATATGCCATACCTTTACTTTAACAATATTTATATTTAGTAAAAATAATTTACACCTACACACTTTTTCCAATGTACAAGCTGATTTATCCCAGCAGGAAAGAAATTTGGATCCCTGGACAAAATGAACTCCCGAAAAGCATTTGTAATACCGCCCTGGTTTTGAAGTTTTTCTCTCGAAAAAGTTGTTCAGGTGCTAGAAAAAGTGGAAGTCAGTAGGAGAGAGGTCAGACGATAGGGTGAGTGTTGAAGGATTTCGTAGCCCGACTCGCGCAGTCGTCGTAGCGTTGGTTGTGCAACGTAGGGCCGGGCATTATTACGGAGAAGGATCGGTCAGCCCTTTGCAATTAGTCAAAGCTGGGCAAAGACCTCCCAGCTTCCGATGCATGACATCAATTTCTTGACAATATTTGTCGGCAGTGATAGTCTCGCCACGATTGAGAAAGCTAATACCGACAGTAGACCACCATACTGTGACCATAACTTTTTTCGGATGTGAGTTAGGCAATTACCGCTGCACTGTACACTCATTAATGGTACTCTTTCCCCACACTTTATTGATATTAGGAGCAGTTGGCGCAGCACTATGTCCTAATTAAAGTTTGTAAAAATAAATATGACGAAAGTCGCTCTTTGACATTTTCTTTTCAAAGGCTTTAAATAGATCGATCAGTATGATTTTATTGTTTGAATTTTGGATGAAAGAGAGGATGTAGAATAAGGTTTATTATGATACATATGGAATTAACATTAAGGATTTGTTTTATGCTCACAATTGGTTTTAAAACGTAGCAAAAGCAGAAACCTGCATTACATTTG
The DNA here is from genome assembly GCA_948150685.1 of Rhaphigaster nebulosa. Classification (NCBI taxonomy): domain Eukaryota; kingdom Metazoa; phylum Arthropoda; class Insecta; order Hemiptera; family Pentatomidae; genus Rhaphigaster; species Rhaphigaster nebulosa. The sequence goes on from OX411307.1 coordinate 154,588,579, forward strand.
CGTCTCGAAGAACCATAGAGGGATGTTTAAAAGTAAGGTGTGGGCATGGTATTTTTCGTATCTGCCCATTTGTCATAAGCCTACAATATCCTGCCCCACAATATCCTTTAATAACTTATCGCTTATCCCTAAAAACAAATCCAATACCTAGGATTACCTGGACAAGTGATTCCTCATATTACCTAGAGTGATTCCTTAAATTACCTAGAATCCTCATACAATACTGAAACGTCGAGATACTTCAGAGAGTTTCTGACTACTTCGACATTTACTTGACGAGCGCTCAAAATGTTTACCAATTTATATACGTGACTATATTTAAACATCAAATTCCTCCCTTATTCAATTCTTACAATCTAAAATCTTCCGTAAAATGAAAGTTCCATATTACATCACATATAAAACTATCCATAGTGACATTAGTGTATTATATTTCGCAGGTTTGGCCCGAAATGTATACAAATCTGTCCACTATAAAACCCACACACACGCAAACCGACTAATTCCTAACTTGCTTCCCAATATATCTGTAACTTCTGAAAATAAGATGGCTTCGGAACCTTTAAATTTAAACCTGACATTGGATTGCTACCAATAGCTATTTTCTGCACAAGTCATTGTCATCTTAATCATCATATGATCACATACTTCTTTTATCCTCGATAATTTTCACACATGTAAAATAGATAAAATAAAATTGGAAACGTTTGAGTTATGCTCAATTCACTATTTGGGTGTCATATTCGCATTCGCAATACCCCTTCCCTGCAATAATCTCTATCTGCGCAGTCATCCTCTGTTAGACATCTAGCCGTCACATCATCCCGTCACATTCTCTATCTACAGCTTCCGAGGTCTTCCACGTCTTCTCCTCTTCTCCGGACATTACTTAAACGTTCGAAGAGGACAACGCATTTCTTCCATTCGCATGACGTGTTCGTACCACATAAACTTTCTTTCACTCGTGTCATTTAGAATGTTGGATTCAGCCCCGACTCTATTTCTCATTTCCCCATTTGGAATCCTCTGCAATCTGGATATGCCAAAGCTTTTTCTCCAAAAATCCATCTATACAGCATCCTAGAGACTTACATCTCTAGAACACACAATTTATTCGCATATACCTTTGCCATCGTCGAAGACTCTGACTCATATAAAGTTGTTCCAATTACGAAGGAGCCGCATATATTTTTTTTACTCCAGATGGGGCTTATTTGGAAATACGGAGTTGAACTTTGGGCCTACAAGAAACATTAAAATTTCTCCCGAAACCAATTCTTAAATTCCAATAACCTTGAAAAATCCATTACTCCTTATTATGCTAAAAATAAAATTATATATATTTATTAATAATTTATTAAAATAAATAAATAAATAAATATATACATATATATATATATATATATATATATATATATATATATATATATATATATATAAAGATCTTACTATCTTATATATTGCAAATTTGGTCTTTCATTACAAACTCCATACCCACTAGTTCAAAATCTGTCCGAAATTCCTCAGAGGCGTCTGATATTCTCGTATATACAGACAGATCTAGAAGATATACAGAATATTCCGACATTCTCTCCAGGTCATGGGCGCGTATTACTGCGTCATTAGTTGCGTCTAGTGGACAGGCTTTATTAATAGCTCAGTTAGTGAGTTGTGCTGATAACATCTCCGCCCTGATACCCATCGCCACTACGCACAGCATATTATTGATCTAACAATTAGTGATCCGATAATCAAACAATTTTTACTCTGATTATTTGCACCCTAATATGTGATAATGCTCTTCGGGACTCTACAATCCACAATAAGTCTCAAAACTGCCAGTGATTTTAATTATACAGGGTGTTCCATTAGTAATTGGAAATATTTAAAGAGGTTGTGGCATACCTCAAGGGTAACAAAAAAGTTCATATGGGCCATGGTCCGATACTGTACAGAAAAGCAAGAAATTTAAGTTTTGTGTTGTGTTTTTTTAAATAAGTCACGCTTTTTGTCGAATAGAAAGCAATCACTCAAAAATTATTCAAGGTGATTAAGTTACCATTGAAACATCGGAAAGTAGACAAAAGTCCCTTTAAAAAATGTAGTTTGGCTTAACTAAATCCATTGTAAGGGGGCTTTCGGGTGGATCTATAGCGAAAAGTTTTATTTATTTTTTTAAGCCACTCTGTACTTGTGAATGTTTTTCTTAGCTCCCTGCTGGGCTGCAGATACCCAACTACAAGAAAAACTTTTATTTTTATTAAGTTTTAAATTCGTATAAACGAAGTCGAGCTTTCTTTTGCCATTGGTCCGGAATTGGCTCCTCATTTACCAAAAAGTATGGTGGGGAATTATATCTCCCCGGCAAAGGAGTGATTTGAGAATGAAATTTATTCAATTCAATTTGTATCTAGTCAATAAAATAGCATAGAAATACAGAATAAGCTACTTCTTTGTGAAATAAAACAAAACTTTGCCAACAAAAATATCTGTGAATTTACCAAAACAATTTTGAAATTAAATATGAAATAAAACTGTCCCTGAAAATAAAAATAAAATAAACATTGACAAATTAAAATGAATAATGCTTAAGTACTTAAAAGAAGACAATAATTTCCCCGAAGCACTAACAAAAAAGTTGCAAAAAATAGATAAAATAAAAATATCAAGAGCAAGCGCATATGAACTTATCTTATTGCTCTTGAGGTCTACTATAACCTCTTTAAATATTTCCTATGACTTATGGGATAATCTGTATATAATCTAAAAATCGTTAGTGTAATTGTTGAACTATTGATAAGCATTTCATCAGTTTTCAACGACTATGCAGCACTACTTAGGAATCATTATTGTTCATGAATCATGGAGCGGAACGAATAAGATGAAACAGTAAATTAAAAACTATAATAATAAAATAAATAAAGATCAAAGAATGAAAATGAAAGGTTTCCAACTTGTAAGGGTTCGAAGCCATATTATAAAACTAGATTTAATTGCTGGCCACGCTTTAAAATAGACAATATTTCAGAAAATTCTTCGAATAGAAAGAACAAAGGTTAATCAGTATGAAACAATATGTATAGTTTATTATATAGTATTACATAATAAAATTATATGTTTGGTTTAATTTTATCATACTATTACCGGTCTCTCTCAAAAATCATGAGGGACTGACTACAAAGGAACATTAACACATCAAACTATTATCTTTATAAAACGACGACCTGTACTCCCACCGAACAATCCGTAAATTTAAAAGTAACGCTGATAATGAACTCAATTTTAATTTATCATCAGAAAGCGGCTGGAAATCGATGTATAAGATGTCTCCACATTTCAATACAAAATCAAAAATATATCCCACAAAATAAAATAATTCCTTAGAAATCCGCCTCCCCCCCTCTCCATCCATCTTGACACAGCTGTTCTATCTGAAACTTTATTAGCTAAACTAACACTAAATCGCTACAAGTATCTAAAAACAAATGCCTACGAATTACAATAAGATATCTAAGATACAGACCTTAATATGATTTAAAAATACAAGAATTCATAACAAATTAACCCAGTCAGTCTTTAAATCATGATCCTATAATAATTGAAACAGGTAATTATTCAAAAACGTCTACCCGCAGATACAAACACAAAAAAACAAATGATATTCTGCATTGAAAACTGTCATGTAAGTGACCGAACCTGTCTATCCTTTTATTTCTAAAACAGATTCGATTTTTATTTTTGTCTTGTTTATTTTATGGTAATAAATTAATTATATCATTTCTATCTAAAAAGTTCTGTTAAATTTTTATTGTGCAAGAGTAAACCACAAATAAATTATTAATGTATCATTGTAATTCTCAATACAAACTAATAAAGACTATTTTAAAAAATCAAGTACAGCGCGCGCTTCACATAACTTTCACGCCCTACTCGAAATAAAAAAAGTATCCACGGAAATTCCATTTAGTTTCCATTAAATAATGCAAAAGTGGAAATTATTAGCTACAACAATCACTTAAGTTTATGAGTTTTCCGTCACTCTCCATTACCTTAAACGATTTTATATTAAATATTAATTTTTCTATCATAATATCTTTAGTTTTCTAACAGTATATATCCAACATCTATATTAGAAACTACTATTACCTCCGGAAATTTATTTTCAACCTGGAAAATATTTCTCTTTTTTTCTCCTTTATTTAACTACCAAATTCTTTCATAATTTGTATTTATCCATTTTTATTACTACTAACAATAAGAGACGATTAATAATTTCAAATAGACAAAATCAAAGACACTATAGAGGAAGCCATTTTGAAAATTCGGCAATTATGACCTGCCAGATAATTTCAATGAGGATAATACCTAGCTGATATTGAACACCATTTAATTGTACATCGATATAACGAGTTTAATCAAAATCGTCAGAGCCGTTTTCGAGAAAATTGTAAAAATGTGTAAAATCAATTTTAGCAATAAATAGATTTTATGGAAAATGTTACTGTAATATCCCAGGCATCTCTTGAATACGTAATTTCAGTTTCGTATTTTTCGTTTTTGAGCTAGCCTGTCTACATAAACGCACACAGACACAGACCATTTTGCGAGACTTGGTTGAAATTTTCACGATCGCAATCCTTCCTCTTACTACGTATTTTGTATATAGTAATGTTATAGTTCATTAAAGTGTTCAGAAAGCTACCGCCGCTCATTACAAACCCTAGACGTGGACAATACCATTTCTCGAAACCTCTGACAAAAAAACCATAGAATGGAAAATAACATTAGCGGGATCATGACAAGATCTGCAACGGAATTCACTCAGCCCTTTCAAAATAACTAAGTAGCTATTTAAAGAAAAAATTGAAGTCCTAAATTAGGCGATATTAATTTTTTGAGGAATGAAACGATGTTATCATATGAAATATGCAATCTATTAATATATTTTTTCTGGTTCGTCCATTAGAATCAGATGTATGCAACCAACTCACTGTCCTTTGAGGAAGAATGATATTATTCATTTATTCAGTTTAAGGATGAGCTATAAGGTCGACTAGTGAATAATTTATCAATAGCCATAAGGTTTCAGTTCCTGCCTAGCTGCTATTTCGTATGACTCCAGCGAAGGCATGGAATGAGTGTTGTCTATTTTTAGTACTTACAAATCAATAACTAGCTAATGAGTGCTTTCTAGTGTTTATAATACAACTGTGAATTAGCGGAATATATTTCCATTTTGACATTTCACTGATACTAATTGGCGCGAGCGCTCCATGTGGTCCAAGGTTCTAGATAACAACATTCACTTGCAATCATCCTCTAAGGAAAAATTAGCTATGAATGAGGAAGTAGAAAATCTTAAATAGAAAACGAAAATTATGGATAGTAGGAATTATTTCTAGTAGATCATCGTGCACCATAGTTCTCTCTTAGAATCAGAAACAGTTTTAGAATTTGAGTTCAACTGCAGCATTGATTTTAATGGAGAAAACTTGAAAATTTGTGGTTTTGGTAAGGAGCCTCCATCGATATGACAGACAAAATTTACAAGGCACGTTTGTATAAGATTATATCAATAAATAGTGAACAAATTTTAACCGCTAACCGCAACACACGGTTAGACAAAGTTATAACTCGATCACGTAAATAAATGGAATAAAGGAAGCGTTCGCAACAAATTCTAACTGCATAAAAGAAAAAAAAAACCTTCATTTCTGATCAAAAGAAAAAACAAGATTCATTTCCAGATTGAACCCCCTGCTTTTCTTAAAACTGGAAGTGATTTAAATTTGAATGCGAAATTCGGATAAAACGCATTTCACAATCCATAGAATATGGTTGGAGCTTTATTTCCTGCCTGCACTCCACTAAAATCCCTACACTTTTTTTACTGATTACTGAGGATTTTTCATAATATATATCCATAAATAGAGTAGAAACTATTATTAGGAAATTTAAGTTGTAGGTAATAAATTACACACACACACACATATCTATATATATATATATATATATATATATATATATATATATATATATATATATATATATATATATATATTCTAATTATAAGTACACGAATTATTTTATTGATCTCACAAGAAAAAAAATAAAACCTTTATTTCCATATGGAGAAGGTAATAAACCAAAGCAATCAAATCAAAAACCTATGTTATTTTTATAAACATTTAAATTATAATTTTATATTTTAAAATTATGTGAAAAATAATGTTCATTTTAATTATTGCCCTCTCCTGAAAAGTTTTGTTTTTTTACCATTAGGTATATTTTTCTTCAAATCCACTCAACCTATCAGCTTAAAATTTTGTCCTAATGTAGCTCTCACCACTGAATGAAGGGATTTTCAAATAATACAACGATTCATGATTTACAAATTAAATAGCAGCACAAATTAGACCAAACGAAAAATGTAAATTTCAACAACATAGATAACTCTTTTTTATTAATTAAAAAAATCCTTCGTTCATTAGCTGCAATATTCCAGAAATAAAGACATGCTAAATTTCATTTAAATGGATTTAGCCGTTATTGAGAAAAAAAGTACTTTTGTTTACCTGTAAACAAACCTCTCTCAGTGATCTTACAAGTAAGCTAGAAAACGAACTCCTATTCAACGAGAGAATACATTTAAAATCAGAAAAAGGTCAGTAGGCAATGTATAGAATATTCCCTTATTTTAATTTGAAAAAAATACAAACCGTCTCTCCTGAATGAATTCAATCTTTACCAATTAAAATTTTAAGATTCACCCTTACTTGCACCTACCCCATGTATAAGGTGCAGATACTTCAAAACAAATGTTCAAGAATAGCCAATAATTATCAAAACTACAATAAAATATCAAAAGTTCACAGAGACTTGAACATGATTTTATAAAATATAATTTTAATAAACTAATTATAAACATTCCAACATGGAAGGTAAATAATTATGAAACCAACTATGCGAAGACTGTCTCGGAAGTGTCAGATGGGTGATATCTAGCGGTAATTGTTGCATATGCGAAAAACACAAAAGAAAGATTTTTTTTTTTTTTTATCAATTTAAACCATATTACTATTTTTTAACACACGAGTACTTTTCACCAGCACATAGGAGATTAAATCTCTTTTACAATCAAATCGAAATAACAAAACGGAATGTTAAATTTTAAACATTATTATGCGACGTAATAAAGCTTGCCTATTCTTTTATCTTTCCGAAATAGAGTTCTTGATTTTATTGTTTCGTTTTAACAACAAATGAATTCTATCGTATGAAAAAATGTATACTGTAGAAGGGTCGCTATCACAATACCAGTTGTAAAATTTTTTAACAATCAACCATAAGAATGTTTATATTTTTTTTCTAAAAATGAAATAAAACGCAACCTTGGCCATCTTTAAAGGAAACAGTTAAGTGACTATCCCTTGACAAGTGGATAAGGATGAGCGTTGGGTTGTGCAGCGGCTGCGGCACATGTTGCAGGGTTGGCGTGAATCACGAACACCGGCTATGAGACTAATATATTTGTCTCGTATGCATATCTTGGCCCCACTTTCGGCAGGCAGGGGTAAGCTATCCCTATTATGAATTATTTTTTTCCACGTCTTGTCGTTGAGAATTAACTGCATTAGATGTAATCGTTTCAACGGAGCAATTTGTATCCATTTTGAGGGATAGGATTCCTTGTCAAATATTGTCCGCTTCTTGTCTGATTAAACTTGCAATTACTCATTCTTATCTCTAGTTAGTTTTTGTTTTTTTTCGTTTTCGAGAGCATTGTAATCGCGCTGCGTTGACATTTATGAAAAAGCGAATGCGTCGTTTTTGGATCTGGTTGTCGAGGTGGGCTTGTAGGCGAGTTTGGCAGATTTTATCTCGCTGTGATTCATGTTTATCGCCGAGGATCATATTAACACGGCTTCTCGCGGGTTTGGGACACTAAAAGCTGGAGAACAAGTATTATTTATACCAGAAATTTCTTTTTGTATTTTCTGTATTATTCCTTAATCACTTTAAGGTAGGTAATTATTATTCAAGGTGAAAAAAATAGTTTTAAAAATGATTTTAAGTTAAATATCAAAATATTTGTTAGGATTTCTTATGATTTTTAGAATTATTTCTTTAATAGCATAATCAAGAGGTCTGTACTGATACAAAGATTGTTGTATCCAATGCTTGCATTATATTTTGTGTTCTTTAGTTTGCCTAGTCATCATAATCATTGCAGTATTTATTATTAATCCTATTTTCTTTCATTAATAATTTAGCGGTTTTTATTAAAGCAAATTATCCTAAAATGAATTAGACTAATTAAAGATAAATTTCAAGTAATATATTGGATAATCAATATTTCATATATTAATTCAATAAAGTTCAAATTTAAAAGAGATTATGAATTGGTAATAAATTTCGCAAATTACGAACAAATTAATTTTCTCTCGAATACCACATAAATTGTGAATTATATTCATATATAACAATTTACCCTGAGTGGGCGATTAAAATAATTTAAGGGCCTTCAAATTTAAGATCCTTTGGCAACTTCTTAAAATATAAATTAAAATAGCCGATATATTAATGATATTTTATAACCAAATAATTTATAAAACATTATTAAGTAACGAACAATAAAAAAATCCGGTGCGGTGCTCACTTCACGAACCACCACCCTTACTTTGAGTAGAAATTAATTTCTAATCGAGTAAAGCTAGTGAAATTTTAAACGTTTCCATTTAGTTTCCATGGAAATTCTATTTCCATTTATTTTCATTTTTATTATTTATTATTCCATTCTATTAACGTTTCCATTAAATAATATAAAAGTATAAATTATTAACTACAGCAATCATTTATGTTTATGCGTTTTTTTGCTAGTCTCCATTACCTCCTACGACTCTACATGTTAGATATATTTTTTTTTTAAATTTCCGGCTTTCAGTATATTATTACTTTTATTTCCATAAATTAGTTTTTAACCTGGGAAAATATTTTTTCTTTCGATAATTAACAAATTCTTTCATAGTTAATATCTGTCCATTTTTAACACAACTAACAATGAGAGACGATTAATCATTTTAAATGACTTTAGGTAGGCGCTTTAGAGAAAGCCAATTTGAAAAGTCGGCAATAAAGCCCTGTCTGACTATTTCAATGAGGATAAGACAAACAATTTGATTGTACATTGATATAACGAGTTTAATGGAAATCGTTAGAGGCTTTTTCGAGAAAATTGTAAAAATGTATAAAAATTGATGATATAAAATGGTAGTTTCGCTAAGTCAATTTTAGCGAAAAAGTTGCTGTAACATCCCAGGCATATCCCTACACCTTGAAACGTATATTTCCGTTGAAAACTCGGGTTCGAAAATTTTTCACGATCGCAATATTTCCCCTTACTACATATTTCATGTATGGGCAAGTGACAGTAAACATTAAAATAATGCATCCATGCAAGGTATAAATGCCATGACCAGGTAGGGGCTAAAAATAAATATTAGTAGATTACACACACAAAAAGTTTGTTTAATAATTATTTAAATACATTATACTGTTGTAACAATTGACTTTAATTTTTAAATAGATAGAAGTAGGGCTGTACTCTAATTTTCATGTACAACCCAATTATTAAAACTATCGATAAGATAAATTGCATCTCTCAAATGTATAATAAGAAACAAGAATGAATTAAAAATCATAAAATCTGAAAAAAAATAAAAATTCAAGCAGATAGCTATCTATTGTACTAAGCACCAATAGAATTACAATAGTTCTAAGACAAGCCATGCTGGTATAGTACCAAGTTGTCTTGTAATCAGTTACTATTTTGGATTTTTTTTTTCTTTAAAAACAAAAATACATACATATTATAGTATTATTATTAAGTTTACATGTGATTTTTTTTCAATAAATGGTTTTTATTTTGTGATATTATTGATCGTTTGTTTGAACAAAACCTACTATACTCTTCAGTAAACATGATTTAGTAGTGTGATATGGGCGACAATTTCTTGAGCTCTAGTCTATTTGGTAATTATATTACCAATCCCTTGGAACGCAGTTATTGAAGAATTATTATATAACGCTAGCATTCAATGATATGATTCAACGGTATGGTTGTAGCCTTACTTTATTTTAATTATGGAATCTTCCGAAAATAATCTAATTCAAATATTTTTCATTGGAGCAAAAAAAATATCATTCGCTGTATCACCAAGTCAAAACAATTATTATTTGAAATAAACCCCCTCCCCCTCCTCCCGCCCAAAAAAACCAACGGCTATTAAAATGTGCAAAATTGTAAATAAAAAATCAATAAATAAGATTAGTATCTCTGCAATGGAATTTTATTGCTATCAACGAACGACACCGAGCGCCATAAGTGTAATTTTTAATTGGCATGAATAAAATGTAATTGAGATCTCATTTAAAAAAAAAACAAAAAACTGTACCACTAAAATTAATGAAAAGTGCTTTCTTGGGTCCAATACTTGGTACGTACTGGTTTTTTGATCCAGTTTCTTGACCAACGGTTATATGTACCATGACGTATTGTAATCATCAACTACGATTAATCGCCAGGTTTTTCTCTTAACACATTGAAGGACCGTATGTCCACTTCATAGAGGATAGGTGTGCCCTAGGAGGGTCTCCCGACCGTAGAGTCGACCCACGTCTGATAAAACAAAAAATAAATTTTCCGCCTTCCCCACTGAGCTACCCAACTCCCCTAATATTTGAAAATTAAAATTAAATTATTGTTTTGAAACTTTACTTTTAGCGTTATGTTGTTTAAAAGTAATTTAAAAATTACTCAGGCTTCCCTAAACATAATGAAGTAATAAACGCGTTAAAAAAAAAAAGTCGAAGATGGTGAAAACGGTGGTTAAGAAGCCAAGAACCTAAACCACTCATCAGATTAGAGCCAAGACCTGGGACCGTGGATCAGTTACATTTTTTATTCAAGAAACGAATTGCTTTCTTATGGCTGCCATAAATTGTAAGAAATCGCCCCCAACGACCGGGGTGGCTCTCTACATAATTAGGTTGAGGGGGTGGTCCCGGGGGAAATCCACGTCGAGAGCTTCCCCTCCAGCATCACTAGGCCACTGGACTAAATATTGAATGGGAACTAGAGGTTCCAGAAACTTACCTACCACCCTTAAAGAAAATCATTTGTTGGAGGACGATGGAAAAATTAAAATAATTTTGATTTTAATACGTTGTTTAAATAAGATATACTCATCCCCATGGTACAACGATAACACTTTTTATACGATGTAATTATGATCTTTTTTTTTTTCTTTTTTTGGAGAGAAAGTTAAGTCTGTACTCAAAGCCTAAAATAAAATTTAAAGGATTGGATTATATAGGCCATTATCCTAATACTACGATTCAAAAATTAAAAACTAAAAACGCAATGTTTTTACAAAGAAACATTCCAAAATAAAACTGAAATTGCAATGTTTTAAAAATTGAAAAGAAAATTATCGCCCTCTTTTTCATCAGAAAGAATATTAATTTAAGCTTCATTCATATGCATATTTATACGAATAGGTATACCGTGTATGTCTAGGTCAATAGAATATTTCAAATAGTTTTGATCTTTTTAATGGGGTTCCACAAGGCTCAGTATGTTGCGGTACATGGCGCCAAAATATGAATTAAATAAAAAAAAAATAGAACTAAACTTAAGAGAACGTTAATTTAATAATTTAATTAATTACAGGAATATTTAATGAACAATTTATTGTACAATATATATATTATATATATTATATATATATATATTATATATATATATATATATATATATATATATATATATATATATATATATATATATATATTATATATTAATATTTTCAATTCAAATAGTAACGCATATATGTTTTGATTTATATATTATACATGATATATATTTTTGGATAGTTTGATTTGTAATTATTTAAAGAAAAATACTCGTATTTTTAAGCAAAACATTTAGGAAATCCCAACGGAAGAAATCGTTATCAAATATTTGCTTTAATTTCGTATGAAGTAGAATATTTAAATTTCCGCTAAAATAAAATAATTGTAACACTAAAAGTAAATTCTGAAAAAAAAATCAATATAAGCTTAAATGACTGATCAGTTATTTTTTCACGACAGAAAAATATTAAATGTGAAAAAAAAAAATTACTTTGCCATTTATGGTAACATAGATTAGTGTAAGATGGTTTAAATATAACCATTTTATTTTTTAAACAATTCGATTTCTTAAATAGCCATTAAAAAAAAAAAAATTGTCGAATCAAGAAAAAAATAAGTATTAAAAAACTAATAAATACTCACTGACCAGAAGATAAGAAAATAGTAAATAGTTCTTACCTGAAACAAAATTAAAACAATATATAAATAATATTCATCAGTGATCTTAATTACTTCTAAAAAGAAATAATTAACAATTAAATAGAAAATATATAAATAGTTCACTCAGTGAACGGTAATTTAAATATTTCATTAATTTATTAGTAAATAAATTACTAATACTTTATTAGAAATAAATTACTAATAATTTATTAAAAATAAATAAATATGCTGCGAAAATATAATGGTGCGTATTAAATATGTTAATATGATGCAATGCCAGAGAGATGAATCAAATGAATGCTACTATATTTCCGTTAAACAGAAGAAAAGAAAAATAAGGGAATAAAATTAACAATGATGATGAAATGTAAGCATGTCAGAAAAGACTATCACCAACGTCCCAAATGCCATGCCATTAATCTTAGCAACCAGTCGGCATAAGCTTACATGACGCCATATTATCAACTCCAACAGAAAAAAATCGGTTTAACTTATTGAGACGTTTCGACAACCTAATGATGGTACGAAAAAAATTAAGTCTCAGCATTATAAATTGTTTTGATGAAGAAATCGTAAATATATATTAATCAAAGCACCTTTCTTCCTAATAGAAATACGCAAAATAAATAATTAAGGATAGAATCGTTTTTTTATTACATTTCTAAAATGAGGGCACTAGAATTTATGAACCTGTCCAAATCGCTGTTGATTCGAATAAATGTAGGGTACTCGTACCATTCGTGAAACACTTATAATGAAAAAAAAAAGTGTTACAGATTATAGGATATGGAGGGAGAAATATAGGTATTATTTCGATTACCCAATACTTAAAATTAAATCAATCCATCCAGAGCAAAAGAAATCTAAAGGGTACAAAATCCCTGTTATTGCACCAGTGGTAGACACTACAATAGATAATTTTTTTATTATTATTTTTTTTAATATAATTCCAATGCTGATAATATTGTAGAAAAAAAAATCCATACAAAATGGTAGTCCATGTTATGGGTGATTGACAAAATTATCCAAAACTCTTAATTAACTTATCTCTCTCTCTCTCTCTCTCTCTCTCTCTCTCTCTCTCTCTATATATATATATATATATATATATATATATATATATATATATATATATATATATATATATAATTTTTTTATAAATATTCAGTATGTATAATAAAATTAGCCGATGGTAACAGTAATAAAATGGATGTATGATAGATAGCCCTTTGTGTTTCAAGGTAATAGCTCTTATTTACGACTATTGGTGATAGTTTTTATTTTGTTCTTTACTACTTCTTTCATTAATTTATAATTCTTTTTTTTTTTAATTGTTTCCTTGTAATAATAGTTTAACAAAAGAAAATTCAGATACATTATTTTTCAGAAATAGTAAATTACTAACTAAAATACACATTAATTTAGAGTGGTGTGTATAAAATCAATGAAAACGAGACCCTTTAGCACAAATGATTGTCTAGTGCTTTTATTATACAGGACGTATTATTTAAAATACAAGTACGAAAAATTTGTATAATATAATATTACATAATAATATATTTAATGCATATTATACAATATTATTAATAATTGATTTGCAGAATGATAAAAAAAAAATTAAAAAAATATTCCGGTATATTATATTTAATAATTAATAAAAAAAAATTATAAACAATATTATTAATTTTATTTTGTTTTTTTCTGTTCGATGATTGTGAATTGTAAATGAATATGGCGCATGGTGCCGAAAGCTACTTGTTTATAATGCAATAAAAAACTGAGACTGATATAATGGTTGTTTCCTTTAATTAATAAATTATTATTAATTTTTTTCAAGATTTTTTTTTGGATTATACACTCATATCATGAAGCGATAAAACAAAATGTAAAAAAAAAACTATCCTGTAAAATTAAATTTTTGGAGCAAAGATAGTTCTGCTCTGATGAGGCGATATAACAAAACAGCTTGTGTGTCGACATGCCTTTAGTTCGCTGCCCACTTTTTAGTTCATGTGATGCTATTACTCAGAATGTGGAATGTATAAAAACTTAATGGCTTTTATACACGATAAGTCTGTACCTGAAAACTCGTAGTAAGAAAAGCATTATGAATGTTTCGTTAGTATTGATTCACGTGATGAAACTACATAATTCGTTTAAAAATTGATAGTGATGATATGTTAAAGAAAAAAATAAATGTAATGACTGAGCTTAAAAAGAAAAAATAAATGATAATTTAGTATATACACGTTTTTACTTTCACGTACCTGTATATGTAATATATAGTAAGGGAAAGTATTGAGATCGCGGAAAAATTCGAATTTACCACGGAAATACGCATTATAAAATCAGCTGAGTCCAAATTACAAAGCCACGCAAAATGGCCTCTGTGTGTGAATGTGTATGTGGTAAATCTAGCTCAAAAACGAAAAGTAATACGAAACTGAAACTACGCATTTATAATAGGTATGTGCCTGAGATGTTATAGCAATTTTTCCCTCAAAATCTACTTGCCGGAAGTGCCACTTTATATCATAGGTAGTAGTAATACAAAAATGGATAAATATAAACTATGAAAGAATTTTGATAATTAACTAAATCAGAAAAAAGGAGAAATATTTTCACCGGTCGAAAAAAAAATTCTGGAAAAAACAGTAGTAATATAGCCGCATAATATACCATTGGAAAGCTGAAGATTTTGTAAAAAATGTTATTGAACTCATAAAGTCGTAGAAGGTAATGGAGAGTAACGAAAAACGCATAAACATAAGCGATTATTGTGGATAATAATTTCCATTGTTATATTATTTAATGGAAACTAAATTTTTCCATAGAAGCTAAATGGAATTTCCATGAAAATTAACAGTAAACCTTTAAAAGTTATTTAAAATACAGAGGAAAGGGAAAGTTGAGTGATGCGCGCACAAGATTTTTTTTTTATATCCCAGTCAGAATAATTAATATTAAGAAAAATAATGCATTGTACGGTATAAAATATAACTGTTAATCTTTGTGATATTTACATATAATTTTTTTTACGATTATTACTTGAAACGAATATAAATGTTTACACAATTTCCTTTCGGTATGCCACAGCTAATAGTACACCTTCCCGCAACCAATCGCGTTTGACTTCAGCGATTTTAAAGGGATGTAGAAAAACTTGTTTTTATTTTATTATTACTCATATTCATTAGGATGTGTTCCAATTCACAAACTCTATTCTCAGGACTGAATCTTCAATATAAAATGAATATGCACTATGTCCCTGAAAAAGGTATTTACTCATACAAGAATGGTCTACACGAATCTAAATTTCATCAGAGGATATGGAGACTCCCAAGAAACAGGAAGTCAACATCCCAATATATAGGATCATTTGTTTTCATTTAAGCCTAAGTCAGGCACCAATTTAGTAAGAGCTTCTGGTGGGAAGGGGGGAAAAAATATCAAATGAGGGCTTCATATATCTTAGCCCTTTTTTTCTTCTTTTTTTTTTTTAAGTTTTTCACCCCTGTTGGGTAAGAAATTGGTGATGGTTCAGAGTTGAGGAGGGGTTCCCTGGTGTGTCCCAAATGGACCGTTAACCCAAACTGGTGCGCCAAGTGGCTCAGTTATCTGATAGGACCTGAAAAATTGCCTATTTGCAGGTAGCAAACATCGATATCAGGTAGGGCTGCTGCCGGTGGGAGAGGAGCATCTGGTGCTAAGTTCCTACCGCAGGGAACGGTGCGCGTATCGCGATTAGAAGAAAAATGAAAGGGACAGAGCTATGCTCAAACAACTGACAATAATAAATAGTTCAAATATGATAACATATTACTAATAACATAAAAATATTTCATTATAATACGAAAAATCTACAGGAAGACTTCCATACAGGCTTGTGTGAACTCCATGGTCAGGATTTTAGAAGGTAGTTCAGGTAGAATATTTTAGAAATCAGATACGTGAATTCCTCAACGGGACAAATAATAAATTAACGAAACAATTATCACATCCCACCTTAGCTGGAGTGAGAACTTAGTCATATCGTTTAAATTAGTCAACAGTTTAAATTATTTTTATTATTAAATTGTGAGGTAAGTAACCTGTAATAATCAGTTGAAATTTGATAAAAACTTCAAGCGCCGTTTTCTCAAAAGAACAACTTTTGGAGTTCAGCCGGTTTTCTTCCAAGCTATAATTAAAATCTCCTAAACGATATAATCTATACGTTTATAATTTAAACGGGACTCGTCTAGGTATTAATATATTGAAATAAAACAATCGTATAATATAACTTGTTCTAGTAAATAAAGAAACATTAATATTCAATAATAATTCCTAATTGTTTGCTGTTTGAGTTTTTTTTATCAGTTTTGTTTTTAATTTCTCTATCTTTTAATCAATTTGTTTTATATAGTTAATTGTAATTAGATTTCGTAATTTTAACAATTATGATGGTTTTAAATTAAACACAGAGAAAAATCAATGACATGGGTTGTTAAAAAAAAAAAATGCTAAAATAATTGCATAAATAAATTAATACAAGCTAATAAAAATAATTACAAATAAAATAAGCAAAGAGATCTTTAAACGGCAGAAGTTTAAAAATCCAATAACTTATAGTAATAGGAAATAAAAATAAATTAAAATAGCCTTTCAAAATAATTTCTGTTTCAAAATCATTGCCGAAAATGAATGATTCTTCATGGGTTGAGAAGGATATCGTAAAAATCCTATATAAACATAACATTGCCAGAAAATCAATTGATCAAGACTTTCAATCCATCTATACGTCGCTAACTTGGAAGAAGACCGGCACAACTCAAAAATTAATGATTTTCCAATTTTTGTGTAATCATAATCAAAGGGAAGGTTATTTTTTGATGATGAAGAGAGCCACAAAAAATATTCATCCTGTGGCCGCTGGAGAGCAGTTCTTTTTTAAATAAAACTGTCACAAGTCAAACAATTCAGGTCTAAAAATATTTTTGGAATAAAAAAAGTACTTAACACAAGTTACCTCCAAGCATATACTTGCAAATGGGTTCAAGAAACTGTTCAGACAATTGAAAGGAAACCTGTAATAACTAGTTGAAATTTGATGATGAAAACTTCAACCGCCGTTTTCTCAAAGCTATAGCTTTAGGAATTGTGCTGGTCTTTTTCCAAGGTAGCAATATACATTATTAAGGTGGGTATGTTATGGAAGAACTAAGAAAATATAAATAAATTTGGTGATATGTATAGCAACTTCGTCAAGTTCATATTTAGAAGCACTGATAGTAGTGGATAAGTCATCTATTTTATTTTGGCATTAAATAATATTTTATTTTGACATAGAAATTATGAATTTCGAATTCTTTATTATCATTTTTTCTTTCTTCCAAGTTTTTTTATTGATAATTGTAAAATATGAGTTGAAAATTAGAAGGATAGAGAAAAATAATCATTTATTTTATAAAACTAATTTGTAAATAAAACAATAAAAATTTCAAATGTAATGATATTTATAATTGTAAATTAATATCATTAATTATTTCAGGAGAAGATCGAAGCCTATATGAAGAAATAAAATGAAGAAAATAAAAACTCTGATATATCAAAAACTATACAAAGATAAATCTGGTACTTTCAATGCAATTTGTCTCATTAAAATAAATTACAGAGAATGGAAATTATAAAAGTAATAATCGTTATTTTAATAGTTATGAATAATATTACACTTGCAAATAAATAAATTAATATTTTTATATTGAATTTGGAAAATATATTTTACTATTTTAATAAAATAATGAATTTAAATTAAAAAAAAATAATATACATGCTATAAATAATTTATTATTACCAATAATGTAAGTGTTTCAACCTGATCCTACATTCTCCATTAAAATTAATTTTATAGGTCAGGATAAAATTGAATGAAGTCCATATTACTCATTTCAGAAGAATGAAACTTCAGAGAATCAAGAATAATTTTAAAACTGAACTACATAATAGAGAAACTATGGATGATTAAAATGACCTCAGTTAATTATTCTCAACGTAGATGCAATTATAACAAAATTACTTCATTTTGCATCATAGCTGAGAAAAAAATTGAAATAATAATTTTTCAGAGGACAAAACCTAATATTTCCACCTCAAATTAGATTTTTAAAGCAAGTTATCAATTATACATAGATATTTTTTAATTTCTAAATAAAATATTAGACTTATTTTTACAACTTGGCAATACAAAGTAAGTTCATATTTCGAAAAAAAACAAAACAACAACAGTAAATTAAATTGGATTTAATGAAATCCATCCAATAACCATTTAAAAAAGAAAGCAGTCAACGTTAATTTTCTTCTTCAAGCTTAAATGAGAGTCGCCAGAACTAATATTAAGCGACGTTTAAAACCGGACAGGCTGAAAGGTAAGATAAAAATTTTAAGGAACCAAAAAAACATAAAATGAGCAAAATAAATAAAATCTAACGTCGAATAACTGATTGCTAATGAAGACTTGGGGTACCCGATGTTACTTAATACATTCCCAACGAACCCAAGGATGGATGAGGAGTCATTATTTATAACTAAACGGCACAACATCTAAATATGAGATATGAATACACAACCAAGAACCCAAATGAAACTAGACGTCAATCCATTTATCCCTCTAGCTGCAACCTGTTTAGTCCCTCTAAAATGGCTACTAGTTTAAAGGAAAAAAAAACACGATGAAGAAACAAATAGATCAAAGATCCATAAATGAAAGGTCCACGCTTGAGGATGGTGAAGCATCAGGACTTTTTAAGGAATCTCTTAAAGACCATTAATGAATGAAAACGAAAACACAAAAGAAAAAAGGGACAAAACAAAGCTAAAAGCATGTGATCATAAATTTAAATCAAGAGATAGCACATCACACATCAACAAAAAAAAAATACAGATCGGGTATATTCAAAACTCAGTGACTCGTATTAAACATAAACATCAACTGAATGTTATTGTGTTCAAACGTTTTACATTCACTTACCTATATATGAAATATATAGTATGGAAAAATATTGCGATCGCAATAAATTTCAAATTTGAGTTTTCAACGGAAATACACGCTTTAAGGTCCCCTGAGTTCAAATAGCCAAGTCACGCAAAATGGTCTGTGTTTATGTGGTAAGTCTAGTTCCAAAACGAAAATTCGTACGAAACTGAAATCGCCTATTTAAGGTAGGTATAAGCCTCTGATGTTACAGCAACTTATTCACCAAAATCGGCTCACCGGAATGGTCACTTTGTGTCATTAATTTTACACATTTT
The DNA here is from genome assembly GCA_948150685.1 of Rhaphigaster nebulosa. NCBI lineage: Eukaryota > Metazoa > Arthropoda > Insecta > Hemiptera > Pentatomidae > Rhaphigaster > Rhaphigaster nebulosa. Next base: position 154,608,220 of record OX411307.1, read on the forward strand.
GTTTAATTTTCTCGAACAAGGCTCAAAAAATTTTGATCAAACTCGTTACACCAATGTACAATTAAATGGTCTTTCATATCAGCTCGGTCTTATATTAATTGAAATAGTCAGGGCTTAATTGACGAAATTTCAAATTTTCTTCCTCTGAAATACTTTAATTTTTTTTGTTTGAAATGATTAAACGTCTCTTATGGTAAGCAGTAATAAAAATGGATAAATATAAACTAAGAAAGAATTTGTAAATTAACTAAAGGAGAAATATTTTCCCAGGTTGGAAACTAATTTCCGGAAATAAGAGTAGTAATTATATACCGCTTATATTATATATATATATATATATATATATATATATATATATATATATATATATATATATATATATATATATATGTAAATAATATTATAATAATATAATATTATATTATATATTATACTTATATATTTTATTATAAACCGCTGGAAAGCTAAAGATTTTAGAAAAAAATAATATATAACACCGTAGAAGGTAATGGTGAGCGACAGATTGTTGCAGCTAATAATTTGTCATTTTATATTATGTAATTTTAATTTCCATGGAAAATAAATATAAAATTTTAAAATTAATTTTCAATTTGACAAACCAAAAATATATGATGAACAGAATTGTTGCACCCCGATAGTTCAAAAAACTATTTTATTGTAATTTAGTGAGAGAAGCCGTGAAAAAGTACATGCTACAAAATATTTTACGTGATGTTAATGTGAGTTCTTTGATGTGTTTTTTTTTTAATAAATAATTATTATTATTATATATAGTGTAGGGAGTAAAAGTTGAGTGATGCGTTGTGTAAACGAAAAATTAAGAAAAAATTGCATAGTGAAAATGCAACTTTTCTTAATTTTTTCGTTCATCAACCCGAGACGAAGTTAGCGCAAATAATGAAGTTCGCATTTATTCAACAATACCCTGTTATTAAATTGTTTTAAGTCAAATCGTTTCACAAACAGGTCCGAGTATTTCAGTGGTTGCTGTGTTTGTTCACAATCGTGGCTAATCTCTCGCGTCCAATATCACTAACTAGTCTAGTTTGAATACGAACAATTTCAATTTATAATAATATTCAATTTATATTAAATATTTAAAATTTGAATTTTTTCGTGCTAAATTCGCCGTTTGATCCTCTGTGCGACCGTTCGATTTCGGTCGCTTTAAAATAATTCACATCAATTATTATTACCGAATTATTAGAGAAATATTATTGCCCACTTTCAGAGTGGGGGTAAAGATATACTTTTGTGATTACATTTAGGTATATTATTTTCTAAAAAAGAAAAAATGCCTAATTAAAAAAATAAAAAAGCCAAATCGTCACCTTTTTTAACCAACAAAGAGAAAAACAGTTCCGCTCATTAAAGATCGTACAAATGATATGTCAATACTATCATTATAGGAAAAAAAAAAATGACCATCATCAAACAATTTCAATCGACTCATTCAATTAACATTTTTTAACAATAAATTGTCTCTATACGATGTAATGAGCGATAAATATATAGAATAGGCGTAAGCGTAGTTGACTAGTTTTGAACAATTATGAGTTAAAACAGAAAAAAAATAATATATTTTAATACTTCAAGAATAAATATTGAAAATAAAATAAAAACAAACTAAAAGTCAATTATAAGTTCCTTTTATCTATATAATATTATTTCATATTGAATTTTTAGCTGTAGTTTTATCACCATTGAAATTTCATCATAATTTGAATACATTTTGAATAACAAAACCAAAATTAAAACATACATCTATGAATAATTATTTTAGTGTCCACAGCTAGGATTCACAAATTTTCAAGTGTCCACACCATTATCGAGTATCGACACATTTTGGACCATTCGATTTTTTAAAGTTCAAATATATAAATTTAAGGTAAGGAAACATAAAAGAAACAAATTGTGTGAAATATAACTCCATATTTTTCTGTAATGTCCATAACAGTAAACATTTTTAAATTTGTTAATTTTTTTTAGGATAACCAAGGAGCATGGTTAGGATAATATATAAACATGTTGGATTTCGATTTTATTGTTTTCATAAATGTACAGAGCTCGGACTATTCCCTATTGAGATAGTATAATTATCATAATATTAAAGTTATATATTATTAATAATAATATCCAGTAATGTTAATATCCAACATGCAAGCATCATAATATTGCGGTTTTACGATCAACGTGAATTGTACTATACTTTTTTTTTGAGATAGAAAAAAAACATACTACTTGTTGGTTACTACAGAAACATTTTGAATCTTTTTATTATATATATATATATATATTATAATCTAGTAAGAATTATTTAAATTATGTAAAGGATCATTTCAAAGGTATAAACTGAACTATATAAAATATAACTCGCAATTTTGATGCTTTGTTTATAACAATATAATTTATAATTCAGGTTGGATACCACAAGACAGTCTCAGTTCATCTTATTTATTTTATATTGAATAACATGAGGAGTTTTCAGTGTCCAGCACCATATTCTTCTCTATTGAAGCAATAACATTAAAATTGAAGAATAAAATTTAAATGTATATACAGTGTAATATGGCAATTATATATTTGCCATGCATATAAATGAAAATACCTTTAAATCCCTAATCCGACACAAAAAAGTTCGTCATTTGAAACTGTGTCTGGATTTTTATTCCTAAGTTGCAACTCGTATGAATGAAATTGTTAGTGTAGTATAACCCATTGTAACATTTTATAGACTCCTTTTATTATTTCTGCTAATACCATTTTAATTTTTGATTATCTGACTCACCATCATGGGAAAACAGACACTTTTTCTGAATAATTATATAATTGCATATTATATTATATACACGACTCTAACTGGAATTTCCAATGGGATGGTGTAATTGTTATTATGAATTACGGAATAGGTAGGAAAAATAAAACTTTAGGACGAATTCATATCGGGCACTTTATTTATTCGTTGCGCTCCGAGGGCGCTCCTTAATCGCAATAAACAAAAACAAGCAATAAACAAACACAAACAATAAACAAAAAAAAAATGGTTTTAATACAAAGCTCCAAATTTCTCTGAAGGCAAGTAATTTTTTTTGGAAAACTATTCAAATAAATATTATAGAGAAGTAAAATCATTTTGAAATGAGCCAATATTCATTCCAGAACGCTAAGTATTACAGTCAGTGGCAATAATAAATAAGGCAGTATCAAAAGTAAAAAAAAAAAAAAAAAAGTGTTTTGGACAATCTTTCGGTTATTTGTTTTATTAATGCATTTTAATTATCCAATAATTAAAACAAATACAAATAATAGTTCAATTAATTTTTTTTTTAAATAAGACTTTTTGCTGTATTCTTAATTATAATTGTCATTCTAATACTCAGCTTACTGGAATGAAGGTAGATATTTCTAAGATATTTTAATTCTCTAGAACGTTTACTTTAATAAATTTCTAAAAAAAAAAAAAATGGTTTATTTTATAGAAATTAGAAACTTTGTATAAACATTGGTTTTTTCCATTAGTGCCCGCGGGACACTTCGGATCAAAAAAGAGCCCGATACGAATTCGTCATAAATTTCCTATCAGAATTCGTAAAAAAAATTACCCCATTCTATTGAAAATAAAGGAGTTAAAATCGCTGGAGGAATCCTCCGGTAGGTTACAAAGTCGGCAATACACCTCAAACTAACTTCAGATTACCCAATTAGGATCAACCAAATTTCATACTGATATTCTAAATAATCTATAATTTAAAGGGGAGTGAGCATGTTATCTGCGACACCCTGTGTGTGTATATATATATATATATATATATATATATATATATATATATATATATATATATATATATATATATATGTGTGTGTGTGTGTATGTGGAGAGAGAGAGCGTGAGGGTGGGAGAGAGTGGTTGCAGCAAGAAAGATCATTTGTTTGTTTGATATTCATTCACAAATCAGGCAAAATCCTTTATCCTAAGCGACCTGAGTACTGGCATAGCCATGACCTCTTATTCATCTTTTTGGACAACAGTTGTCACTGGTAAGCATACCATCAATATTGCATTGTATTAACGGATATCTGAACAAACTAGAAGCCCCACTCGGCGAGAGATGAGCTCCGAGAGGAGATAAGTGCTTTTAGAGGCAGCTGGTCCTAAGGATCCATTAGAGAACTGCGACCACCTGGTCCCAAACCTCACTACTTTGTACCTTTACACTAAGAGTACCAAGGGTAAGTGGCTAACACCCCTCACCAATCACCAATCTTGTAGCCATCATCAGTAACCACTTTCACAAATTATTAGATTACCCTGATAATCACTACCTCTCCAGGGTACAGTCAAGAATTTCTTACTTAGGCGAGGCACATGCCGGATATCAATTCATTATCTTTAATGTTTGCGTTTTATTATTAATATTTAAATATTTTGTATTTGAAGAAAAAAGAAGTACTAAAAAATGGACCAAATATTAAATAGTTACTTTTACAGTATAAGCCCCCATGACACCTACACATTCTCCCCACCTGTTCTTTTCTCTCTATCTAATCTCTGATTGCTAAGGGCCAATACAGCTTTAGGCGATAGAAATTTTAAACAAAAATGAAAGGTTATTCATAAAATAAGTTTAAAAAATAAAATATAAACGCTATTTAAAAATATAGTCCATTGAATGAAAAAAAGTTTTTTAATGTTATAAATAATAAATGCTAATTTCGGTTTTAAACTTCCTTTTCTTTTTTATTATTGATTACCTTTCAGAATTTTTTTTTCCTGTAGTTTAGTGCCCATGAAGATCTTTGGCCACTAATAGAGTATGTGATTGGATGTCTTGGAATGGTGTGCTGTATAGTTGATGCATCTTTTTGGCTGTTGATGTGAGATGTGCTTTATTTGATCTTCATATATGTAATTTTAATGTGTATGTCCTGACAACACCTGAATTGGCGAAACGTTGACTAATCAGTTGTTTACCGATATTTTAGAGACTTAAGGATTAATGTTTGGAATCTTCCAATAGTATCCAAGCAATTAATTTATGTCTCTTTTTGAGTTTTTTCTGTCTTACATTAATAAAATTATTTTACAAAAAACAAATAAAGCTATGAACAAAATATTTAAAATCAACAACATGGATTCTAAATTATTATATAAAATTGATCAAATTAGCACAAAATATTTAATATATTTTATAAAACACTATCGGCCAATGTTTTTTTTTTTTATAAGTGACATGAATTTGAGTAACTGAAGACACTTGACTAATATATGTAACTACATTGCTTATAGTCAATTTTAATCCTGAACATATTTAACCAGAAATTACAAGGAACAAACCGAAAATTACAGATTTTTTTCCCCCCGCTTTCATGAGCAAAAACAGCAAAGGAATGAAAGCATTATAAAAATGGTGTGAATAATATTGAATAGAACAATTGAAAAAGTGGGAATCTGTATTCATGTTTCCAACGTTCCAAAAAGTAATAAGGATGTCTTCTGAGATGCAGAGGAATTCGCACGGACCCCACACAAGGATTCCCTGGATCTGCATGAAGGTATCAAATCTCATATCTTCCGTTTCAATGCACATTAGGAATTTTAAATCCAAAATTTACAATTAAAATGAAACGTTTTTAAAATAAATTAAGCATTTATCCGTTACACAGTTCATTGCGATACGATAAAATCATGAGATGTTACAAATGAATTGTCTAATTAATTTATTAAGAGAATGCAGCCATGACTTGTTCCATAAAAAAAAATAAGTTCAAATATTTAAGAAAATAAGAAAAGTAAAAATATTCCGATAATGAAAGGTGAGTAAAAATATGGAATAAACAATTTTTTTTTTTGCTTCAAAATGGAAATTAAAACTGGACAAAATACTTATTAATTTAAATTAAAATTTATTTTCTTCTATCCAAATATAGTAGGAAGTTCGTTGATGACTAAAAGGATGATTTGCCAAATAAATATTTTATTATGTTCATATCACCAGCATACATATTATACATGTCACAAGACAGGTATGAGCGAATGTCCACGTTGTAGCATCAATTTTATAAAATGTGACAAAATAGTTATTTATCTAATGACAATTATATGCAAGCCGTAATTGATCAACCTTTTAAAATTGAATTAATTTACAACCAGATATTATAATTGATTCTAATCAAGCCAGGAGATACAATTTATATATGCTCAATCACCTCCCCGCATGCCACAAATAATAAGATGTTTACTCAAATAAGTAATACTTACATTAAACTATTAATACTTACAATCAATATTATGTTATTAGCTATACGCTGTCATTACAATTAATGTAAGTCAAAAGTTGAGACAGGCGCGAAAATATTCATAAAGAAAAAACAATTATTGATCACAATCATACCTCCTCCTTTTTAGGAAAAAAAAAACATTTTGGTCTTGATATATTCTCGAACACTCTAACTTTTTTCTAGCTCAATGAAATTTTTTTTAACAACGATAATTATTTTTCTCTTGAGGGTTCAATGAAATTTTATCCAGTTAAAATAAATATATAATAAATACTAAATAATAAGTTTCCATTTAGCTAAAAAAATTATTTCAAGAGCGATATCATAGTTAGTTCGCGTAGTAATAATTAAGAACAAAACCGAGGCATGAAAATTACAACAAAACTCAAGAACTATGTTCAATGATAATTGAGCTGAAGAAGGAAGCTTTAATTGAATAGCATGAATAATTCAAAACCATTTGTACATAAATTATTTAAAACAACTTAATAATACACATATCAAGAATATGCAAGTCCAAGATAGAGCAAGCCCTGTTTAAACTATAGTAGCACCAAAATCCATGTGCTTAACGACTCAAAACAATTTTCAAGATTAAATAGAGAAAACGAGAAACAATTAATGTCATATTTTCTCTTTATTATGAAAATTGACGACAAATAATTGTGTATGTTGATTAACGTAGAGTACATTTATTGACTCGACGGTGAAAATAATTCTTAAGAAGATATACAATATACTATGGTCGGCGCATGTTCTGAAGAATCTCAACTACATCAATATATCAATCAGTATATGATAACCCTTCACGGGACCGTAGGAACGAGGGAGCCAAGAGGGCAACTTGCCCCGGGCCCCAAGGCTCAAGGGGACCCCGATTCTTCAGGTTTGATTTTTTTTTAATTCTTTCCTTGAAATATTTCTGAGAATTCAAAAAGTACTAGAAACAACAGTTATGTATTAAAAAGAGGAAGAAACAAAAACTAGGAGATTTTAGGATAGATATATTATTATGTGGGAAAATGTCTGGGAAGTAAAGTGATGAGTAGGGCATTCAGCTTCAGCATGGCCAACATTAGAAATTAGGAAACCAACCATTTCCAAAGTTCCTAGTTCTCCCTATCAGTAGCGGATCTAGACTTAGCGGGACCTTGTGTGATGCGATATTACGGGGGCCTCCTTGGTTAGAGTAGAGGCCTGTCGGAGGGTGGGGGAGGGGTCGGGAGCTACAGAATAACCCCCCTCCCCCCCAAGAGAAAGGGAGGTATTCCTTTCCTTTCAAACCTGAGGTGGAGTTGCTCTTGGGCTTTAGTCGTAATCCAATATTCTGTCTGACCTTAGTGTAAGTACAGGTCTGTTGATTGTTGGAGAGAAAAATATGTGCGGCTCACTGAGAGGATTCGTCCAAGGATTTCTTCTTCAGTACTGTTTTCAGTTTGAGTTCATTAGGTTGGACGATTGAACCCAGAATAAAGCTCTCTATCTTCAGTTTTGCTACCGCAGTGCTTACTGAATTGAGAAATGAAAAAAATGTTGTTCAAAGTAATCATACAAGGATTTCGTGCCGGGCCTCAGTACTTCCTGCTACCCCATTGGTCCTTCAATTTCATTTTTAGTCCAAACGCTGAAAAGGACCCAGTTGGGGGTCTGTTTATCTCTTCAGGGAGGTCAAATGGATAGCTGTAATTTAGGAAAAGTTTATCAATTATTGCAAAAAATCTTTTTTGGGATTATTAAAGTTTCTGATCATTTGAATAGCTTTAGGTTCATCACAGAATACACGTTAGCCGAGGCCATTGGGGCGATCACCCCACCTTGGTCAGTTACGGCCCCGCGATATGAATTTTTAAATTCCTTACTGCTCTGGAAAGGAACAAGTGGATTTCTGGTCAGCCGTAAGAGATTGGCATAGAATCAGGTTGGAACTTTTCGAAATAGAGCTGTCCTCATATCCCAGCTATTGTTGGTAAGTAATACTTTGAGCCTTAAAGGGTCTGATATTATGTCACATTTCAATGTCCCCTGCTACATTCCGTTATACGTGGCAAAGCATCATCATGGAGTAATTGGCAACGAATCCATTGTAATTTATGATGTAGAAGCTACGACTCATTATAATGAAGGGATAAGAAACTACGCGATTTAACTATCATTAATGGATCCTTGACCAACAACACGCAAAGATCCAACCACAGGAAGTGATTCCATTTCATCAGTCTCTGACTATGACTTAGTTTATAGACGACTAACCACAGAGTATTGAGGATCGTCATTATGGCTACAATAAAATCAAGTTTTAACGACCGGCTAATGGCCATGACATCCCCGCACCCTACCTCCCGGCAACTCCATCGAATTCCACGGATATACATAAAAATGGATACCTGAGCCATCGATAAACTTACAGGATGAGATATATCATAACCAGTTTGAGAAATATAATATATCAAAATTATACCGATTACTTATGCATTATATCCTATTTTAGATTCTGTCAGATTTTACAACAATAAATAAACTAAATTAATTTCGCAACACTAATAGTTCTTATCTAGGCACTTTAAAGCCTTTTATATAATTAAAAATAAATAATGTTAACAACGTTATATGTTTGCTTAAAAAACTTGAACAATATAAATTTTAAAAAATTACTAACCGAATTCCTTAATTCAACACAAAATTTTTTTTCAATTTTTATTCAATTTTATAATCATAGCTCCTATAATCTATAAGTACTTAAATTGATAAATTTTAGTTAAGAAATTGTTTCAGAAGTTTCATTTTGCTTTATGAGATATTTATTGATTATATTATTCACAAATTATAAAGATTTATAGAAAAGATGAAACTACCTAACCGCAAACTTAAGAATTTGAAAATATATTGCCAGTATTTTGTATTTATTATTATAATCTAAACACCAGGATTGATCAATGGCTGATAAAACAAAAATATAATTTTATAATACATATATTCGAACGCTAAGCCCGGTAGTTTGGGAATCCAATTCTTCACCCACTGAATCGTACTGAACTTTTTGATCTATTTTCATATCATATAGGTAACCGTTGGCAATAAATTTAATGATAGAATATAACTTTCATTATTTGGAATTAGTGATTCGAACTTACATGATGTGGAATTAGGGATTCTAAATTACAATTGTGATATGTAATTGATATTTCGGTATTAATTATAAAACATGTTAGTGAAACAAGTTCAATTAATGATCGTTTTTTTACTTCCTTGTACGAAGTAAAGGAAGTATTGTAATTGCGAAAATTTTCGGTTTTCAGATTTCGACGGAAATATCCATTTTGATCATCACTGAATCCATTTTGACTAGTTTCGTCGTGGCGTCTGTACGTACGTACGTTCGTATCTCGCATAACTCAAAAACAGTTACCCATAGAAAGTTGAAATTTTGTATTTAGAATTGTCCTAAAATCTAATTGTGAACCTCCCTTTTTGGTCACTGCTTGAACACCGGAAGTGGTACCTTACTTGAAAGTCGTAATTGATTTCCATCAAAAATTATATTAAAATACTATGTAAAACATCTCAAATTTGGTAAATAGGGATACTGGATAGGCATACTGGATGTTGGTCTAAATTGGAAAACCGGAAGAGGTACTTTACTTGAAGGTCATATTAGACTTTCATAAAAAATTTTATTAAAATATAATGCAAAACATCTCAAATTTGGTAAATAGGACTTTAAAATCGATACAAATGTATTTACTTTGGTTAAGATTCGTGAGCCGAAAAGGGTACTTTACTTGAAGGTCATAATAAGCTTACATCAAAAATTATATTTAAATTAAAAGAGAAATCATATGTTTTGGTAATAAAAGTTACAAACGCAATTTATTTTCCAATACAATTAAACATTTTTATTACTTGTTTTAAGTGTTAAAATTGAGTGTAAAACACTAGTTTTCCTCCCCATTTGTGAGATCAACAAGTCTGCAGCATGAGAATGAGATATTAGTTATCTCGGTTTTTCCGCTTAAAATGTCGATTTCTAATGCTCTATCCAGTGATATTGACAGTTTTATTGTTGTCACAGAACATGAAGAAATATCTTGGAAACTAGTTACCTACTGAAGGAAAACGACATATAATAACGGAATGAGACCTCCAGTAACAAGAGTGTGAGTTTTTTTTTGTGTGTGTATGTGTCAATAGATGGATGTCGGGACGCCGAGTGTCATTTTTACTGCAATCTTCGGAAACTAGTAACCAAATTCAGTATCACTTTTTGAGCCACGGATTTATAATTTAATAGGCGTACAAGGAGGGTCATGTGTTGCCCACATCAGATATTTTTAATTTATTTTTCAGATTAATTAGTTTTAAAAGAAATTTATTTCATTTGATTTATTAATTTTTCATAATGTATTGTTTTTTGTTTTGTTTTCTCCCTGTGACAAGGCAACGTTAGCCACTTCGGCCATTCGTTTCCGCGCAGCCCAATATATTGTATATATGCCAATATATAAAAACAAAACTATATATTAATAATAAAAATAATAAAATTGTTTTGGGGGATTTATAGTGGTCCTGTTTTAATCTATGGTTTATTAATTATATATGTATATATATATGTATATATATATATATATATATATATATATATATATATATATATATATTTATTTATATATATACCAATTGAAATACGGTGATAACCATTATTAATTAATTCGATTATGAAAATATTTAGGCTTACCCCCAAATATTTGAAATACTGCTTAATCAAATGACAAATTATGCAATCCTTATTCGATTGATAAAACACAGACTATTGATTGATATCATTTTATATTATTACATCAATAATTTTATCAAGTAAAAATTTAATTGATCCATTCATAATACCATAATGAATAAAAACATTATTTTTATCATAAATTCCTTTTTACTCTATCAGCCATTGAATAATTCTGGTGATTTGAAAGAAAATACAAATACTGGCAACACATTTCCAATCAAATTTTCGTGTTAGCGTTTACGAAGTTTCATCTTAAAAAATTGGGGGACATTATCTAAACATTCAAATATGACTGAGATAAAAATAAAGTTTTAAGTCGATAACCAGTTTTTAGTAATGCTAACAATCTTTTTATGCATATTATATAAGCACATAAATATATAAATAAATAATTTAAATATTAATGAATATTGAAATATATCTAATATATATATATATATATATATATATATATATATATATATATATATATATATATATATATATATATATATATTATATAAAGGAAGAAATATAAATGAATATTTAAATTCATATACATAGATATATTATTTTATATTGTCTTACATAATCAAGATTCAGATCTTTATTTCATATCTTTTGTTAGTTCATTTATTAGTTTGTCGTTTTTTTTTTTTTCTTTTCCCTTAATTTGTTCCTACGATTAGAGTTAAGATGTTTCCTGCATTATTTTGATTCTATTTATTATGTTTTAAAAAAATATCATAACTCTATAATTAAAAAAGGGAGATGTAGTAATATGTTCACAGGCCATATATTAAAATTTAAATTTTTTTATTTTAATTTTTTGCATATTTTATATATCGTCGGCTCATAATCAAAACCTCCTAAGCACAATTTTTCTACTTTACGGATTTTGACATAGATTTATTATTTATTCCCCAGGAGGGCAAAGCAACTTATGTCTATGTCGTCAAATGAATGAGGTATAAGTGATTTTGTCACGAGATACCATAGGTCAAGATATCAAAATCTCTGAAGTAGAAAATTCGGATTTAAGAGGTTTTCATAGTAAACCGACGATATTTCTTTAATTTTTATTTTTATTATAGTTATATAATGTTTTATCTGATTTATTTTTAATTCTAGTTTTGTGTTTATTTTTATATTTAAGACTTTATATATAATATAATTTTTCTAATAAGAAATAAATAAGAATGTAAAAATCAAACTATAATAACAATGACATTCATTTGCAGTACAAATATGATGAATCAAATAGATTCCCTCCATTCAGGGTAACTGAAAGGAGTATATTAATTTATAATTAATTATAGATTATTTCCGGCGATATTTATGATGACAAAAATAGATGAAGCATTATCGAATTTTATATTGAAATGATAAACTGCGGCAGTATAATTTTATTCCTTTCATATCGTACAGAAAAAAATTGAGATTTAATCAACAACAAAAACAGAAAAATGAAATGTTTCTGGCAATTACCTAAAAGGTAATCAATAAAAGATGTGGTGAAGGGATCTATCAACCTGTACAGCTCTAAATGCAGCCTTTCATCCCAGGTTACACCTGATTGATGGTTCTAGGTACCTATGCATTTAATACCTGAATAAAGTAGCCGTTTGATAAATTGAGAGCCCTGGGGTAACATTTTGTAGAACCTGACCAATAAATAAATATCTAGCAAATAAAAATGTGGATAGCTGAAATATTAAAAAAAAAAAAATAATAAAAAAAAATAATTCAAACACGACTGACAACAGGGCCTATCTCAAAATGTCACTTTGGCTGTCCTAAAGTTTGTAAAAGCTCGGGATTTTTCATTTTATCGCTTTTGATTTTTTTTTTCAGCACCTCAATCCGTTCAAACCATTCAGTTCGTCTCAAAGCGGAATACATTTTGAGATATTTAATGCTTAAAAATAAAAAGTTTGTAAAAAAATTTATTTTGAAATGTTCGCGCGGGTTGCATTGTGTCCGAAGTGAATTTCGAAAATGTATATTTTGATTATTAGGGGTCCTTCGCACAACGACTAGTCCTACATGGTAGCAATGCAAAAAAAAAAAAATAGAAAAAATAATTTTAGTGCGTAACTCCCGTGACATAAAAGGATTTTTTACTTTTTAAAGAACCTAGAAAATCGAAAAATCGTAAAATTCGCCAAGTTAGATTTTGCAACATTTGACACTGGTATAACACTTATGTAGGGCCCAATAAAAAAGTATTCAGAAAGTCTCAATCAATGAGAAAAACAAAATCCCATTGATTTAGGAAATGAAAAGTTGTTGACAAGACCTCCCAATGACAATTCTTACAGGCACCTTTTTAAAGCCAGAACATAATATAAAATGATTTATTAAATAAAAAATGCATCTAAAGTGCCAATCTCAGGATTAAGAAATTATTAAAAGAGGGAAATTGATGAATTAACAAAAAATGATCTAATTCATCATCGTTATTTTACCAAGGAATATAATGGGTTCAATTACAATTATTTTCATTCTACAACCGGAATAATTTACCTATCCAGGTTAGAAACTGGAGAAAATATATTTATATGTATAATATTTATATAAAAGAAATAATACGACTGAAAATTCAATTCAAACAATATTTTTCCCACGTAACTGTTTCATAGCTTTATTAGAAATATTTTGAATAATACGATTAAAAAAGGATTAAAAAGCCGGTTCATTTATTAATAATATCATCTTGTAATAAATAGGTGCGAGTTTCTAATGCATCAATTAGTTATAATGATGGTGATTAGCATTTTTAATTGAAGGCGAACCTGATTTTCCATGTATTGCTAATTAATTACCCAATTTGATAGTTTTCTTTGTTAGCGTGGGGTAGAATTAATTGTAAGAAGCGTATATGCGTGGGGCCTAGAATGGGAGCTAAAGGGAGATTTCCTCAATAAGGGAGAGGCCAAAAGACCGGTTTTTGCATTAATCTAGATAAAAACTGAAAAATCTGAATTGCATACCGGTTTCGTATCTCCAGCTATTCCGGCCGGCTCTTACAGAAATGGCCCTATGTCATGTCTAATTAAATTATCTTAAAATAGTATCGCTTTGAAATGTAAATAGTTTTACATAATCAATTAACAAACTGGTTTAATTATCGGAATGGCTTACAAATGCCTAGTGTCTTGCACTTATCATTTCATCAAGAAACCTTAATTAGTTTTAAAAATATAGAAAAATAAAAAATAAAATGTATTCAAATCCAAACCGTTTGGTGAAGTATTGTACATTTTCTAGTGCAGTGTGAAAACAGAGCAAACAAGTTCATTTTCATTTCGTACTGACTGAAGTCATCTTCTTTAGTTAAATGCATTATATATAAATATATATATATATATATATATATATATATATATATATATATATATATATATATATATATATATTATATAATTTAATATATAATTGTATTTGTTATTTATTTCATTTTATTTTTAGGTTATCCATCTGTCTTTAATTCCTAAGTTTCTATTATCGTACTTTCATAAAAATTCAATAATTTATTATCATTGTATAATCAAATTGTTTTTTGTTTCTTTTCTTTTTTTTGGTTTTTGATATGTTAATTTTAGATAAATATAGTGCAATATCATAATCTGTTATAAAAAAAAATAAAATAAAACCTTGTATTTTTTTTTAACACTGAAATGGATATAAACTGTATACCTCATATTTTAAACAATTAAATTTACTTTTCTAAAAGACATTAAACAAACTGCAATTTTAAGTTATTCAACATACCCTGCATTATTCCTGAGCCACTAATTGGTGAATGAGTTTCCACATAACTTTTATTTGACATGATCCCATCGAGACACCATCATAAAATTTGGTATGCGCATTATTTATATTATGCAGATTAAACATTATAACTAGGAATCGACCGATATAGAAATTTTAGCCGATACCGATATTTCAAAGATCGTTCGTTTCTCTCCGTCGCACAGTTAGCTATCTAGGAGGACAAAAGCAACTTTCAAAATATGATAAATGTAATAAAGCATCCTTCCTATGAATAGTTGGTGACCTAAAAAATGCCCTAGTATAGTCTTAAAGTTTATAATCTTAAATGCTCTCGCTGTAGGGTACGGATTAGTCAGGCATGAGCAAGCAGGCAAACAGTCATTTATAGTTGTAACTAGTGTCAGTGTGTTATCGCTTAAGATGACTTCTGTTAAATCAGGTAATTATGTATCTTTCTCACCAAATTAACATAGTTTCTACCAATTTAATATTGATTACAATTGGTTTTCGAAAACGGCTATGATCAAAGATTTGAAAATACAAGCAACACTTCTATGATCTGTAAAATACAAATACACTTCCGTGTATACTAAGGCAATTTTTTTTTTTCATTTTGTAGCATTCAAGAAATGTTCAGCAAATTTTTGCGCAGTTTTGCGCTAAGCACTGTTTTTGTTTTTTTAATCGAACAAAATTTCTGTTTTAAATGTTTTGAACTGTGGGAAAAATTTTCTTCTCATGAAAAGACCTCCGAAATTTTAAATGATATTATTAATACCCACAAAACTGACGTACTAGTTGATAAGACTTATAATGATTTGAAAGATATTGTAGCCTGATTTTCGTTACAAATTTAAAGAACTTTTGAAAAATACTCAGAGAAAGAAATCGGTTTTTAAGAGATAGATAGATGGCTTATTGAAGCAAATTTTCTGGACCTTCAGATGGGGAGCCACCGGTCAAATCGAGGTTTAGCGGGAAGACAGAAAAAAATGTCTACATGCTCTAAAAAAACTAAGATGAATCTAATCAACGAATCTAATCTAATCGATGAAAACTAATCAATTTCCGAAGGTATAGCTGTTGCAGCACAGGTTGTATTTCATAACTCCGGCCAACGTGATGCGAAAATAGTTAAACTTGTGGTGGACCCACAATCATCATTAACAGCCACTAACATTACGAAAGTTTTAAATGATCAAAGATAAAACTAGTTATGATAAATGATCATAGATAATAAATTTCTAGCTAATACTCCGAAGACTTAAATGTATAAAAATTGATTAAAGTGCTCCAATGTGGGCGTAAACTATGTAAAAAAAAAAAAAAGAAAGATAAAATAATCGAAGATAGTAGAGTCCTGAAGAAGCCTTGCGGCAATTGTTGGTTGTATGTTAAGTAAAAGGCTTAAAAAAAAACTTCAATAAAAGTCAACAGTATTTTAGGCAATGTTTTTCGAAATAAACATCATCATTCCATAACATCCATCATTAACTCATTTTATTGACTGAAATAAGGTCAAAATAAAATAATAAAAATCAATCAAAGAGGAGGTAACAGATATTTTTTACTTGGCCTAAAAATAAAATTTCGCTTGAAATTCCCCGCCATCTAAATTCTGTCGCCTGCGGCAAGTGCCCTCTTTGCCCATCCTGGATTCGGTTTGCAGAGGCACTCGGTTCATTTCTAACTTGTCGCTAAGCGATTATGACGGACTTTAGTCAGAGAGAAAAAACCTACGGATGTCGATCCTGAGGATGAGGAATTAAAATCAGTTTTCTTTTTATTAATATTATTTCACGATATTTCTTCAAAATTCTATCGTAGCCGGGCGTTTCTGCAGGTCTGAACGTTGGTTGTGTTGTGTCGTATCATGCTAATTTGTGCTTCATTTTGGTTATGTTTACAAAGTGTGTAACTGTTTAAATTAAACTTAGCGGCGGAATTATTATTATTGTTGTGACAAAACCCATTTATAAAAATATTTTGAAAAAAAAAAAAAAAAACGAAAGTGGAATTTGCAAAATCTATTTCTTAGGGTGGCAAAGCAAAAACGGCCAACATGTCCAATATCATGTATTGAAAAACCACCCAGTGGAATATCGTCAGATAACGTGTTATAATAAAATGCCACAAGCTGTTACCACATACCTGAATCTGTAGATGCAGCAACAACTTGTAAAAATAAAACATATGAAAAAATTATCATGTTTACTTTTATTTTCATAGTTATATTCTATCGCTTGAATTTTTTTTAACGAATTCCTGTAGGAAATTAAACTCATTGATTCTATTGCCTATACCTCAACTTAAGAAGAATAGGAATATACATTTCTTAAAAATTTGATCCATTCATTGCTACAACATGTATACCTAACATATATTAAAAAAAAAATCATAATTTCGTTTCTGTGACTAAAAAAATAACTTTTTTGGAAATTTTTAAACATTTTAAGATTGGTTCGGTAAAGTAAAATAACCTACCAAATTAATGTCCAATTAATTCTGAAAAGAATGATACCTTTTAAGAAAATAGTTTTGAAGCTATAAGCTTTTGAAAGTTTGAAAAAACCGTTGTTTTTTTTAAATATTTATAATTCAAAAACGAAGAATGGAAAAAATCTGAAATTTTGCATTTTTTTTTTTTTATCTTAACTGATAGAACTCGTACTACATATGCATATAAAAATCATTGATTTCTAAAACAAGTTCTAGGCCATTGTTTGATTTGACATGGAATGGCCCAAAAACCAGTACACTTTGGGCACTACCAGCATTTATTTTTGTATTTGATAGTCACTTTCACGGGATAAATCCGAGATTTTTAGTTCCCTCTTTCTTTTTGAAATGTTTCCTAATGATTAAAATATTATTTTAAGATGAATTGTAAGTAAATATTTTTTTTAAATTTCCCAGACTCGTGCAAAGTAATTACATAAGAAATAAGAGTGGGTTGAGAATAAAGGAAGCCGTTGCCGGGCCCAACCAAGTGAGTGAATGGTCGAGGAATGTGCTCAACTTGCCCGGCTCCCATCCCACGCCCAGTTCCTTGGATTTGATCATCTTTTATATCGAAATAACAATAAAAAACACAAAATATTTAACTAATAGAAAAAAAAAGTAGTGAAGTTCTTTCTTAAATTCGCTATTATTTTTACGGATAAATCCATTTGTTAAATATCAAATCTTATACTCTAATAATAATTCCAGCTCAACAGATACGTTGTGTCTGGACGAGGGATTATATAAAATCCTCACAAAATCCTGAACTGGCAATATCACCATTAATAAAATGGAAAAATATTCGTGTCGTTATTCTCAATTTTTTTCTTCTTTTTTTTTTTACAATTATTCGTATGTTTCATTTTTTAATTTTATTTTATTATCTATTTATAACTTCATAAAATATTAATTTTAATAATAATAAATCATTCATTCTAGCACATTAAATCTGCCAAATGTCATGGAATATACAATATTTAACTCAATAAATGTCAATATCAAATGAACTCTCACTTTGGCTATCCTCAGATTTCTGGAAGCTTTTTCCTTTTTTCGGTTTTTCTTTTTTTATTTCAACCTCTCAATCAGCATACAGTTCGTCTCAAAGCAGATTACATTTTGAGATATTTAATGTTTAAAAAGAAAAGGTTTGTAACAAAACATTTCTTGCTAAAAGTTCACGCGAGATCCTGCCCGAAGTGGATTTCGAAAATTTTCCCTAAATATTTTAAATTGAAAAAGTATATTTTGATTATTGGAGGTCCATCGCACAACGCCAAGTAGTCCTTTTAAGTAATAACACAAAGAACTAGGGGAAAAAATCAAGATTTTAGTGCGTAACTCTCCTGACATAAATGGTTTTATATTTAAAGAACTTCGAAAATCTAAAAAATCGTACAACTTGCAAACCAAATCAGATTATGCACTCTTTAACACTGGTATAACACTTATGTAGATACCAAAGGAACCAAGGCTAGTTAGTTTCCATAAACGTGAGTTTTTTTTAGATTTTAAAAGGATCACTTTATTTGAGAATGACACAAATGATCACTCAGTAGAGTAATCATTAAAAAAATAAATAAAATAAATTTTTAAAAACGCAGTTTCGTAATACGAAAACAGTTCCTCCTAATATTCCCTAATTCTTAATAGGATTCGTTGTAATTCATAAATATATATTACTCTTTTTTCTGTTTGAACAAATGTAATAAAAATACAAGCCATAAAACGTCAAATTGCAATCAAAACATTTGAAATAGGTACGATTTTTTATTTATTTATGTCTTTACAACTTATCAGCTAGTAAAGAAAGTAGTTAATGATTAACGATTGTAATCCACATTTTCTGTTTTTTTAAGATTGTCAGTTGGTTATATTCCGCCTTAATAATTATTGGCAATAAGTATACAAATGAAATATATATTTTATATATATATATATATATATATATATATATATATATATATATATATATAAATATATTTTTTTTACAATAAAATATAATAATTTCATGGATTAGCAATAGGTTATGAAGTTAAAAAATTAAAAATAAATGCAATTAAAATTTTAATTAAGAAACCATTGTGTGATCCACAACAATACCTGACAATATAATTCAATAGTATCAAAGTTTATTTATGCACATGAATTACATACAATATCAGTTATGCAACAAAGTAGAACAAGAAAGAGCATATCAATATTAGAAATAGTAACTGACATGATAAATGAATACCATATTTTTCTTTCGGTAGTTCTTTATTTTTTATAAGAAATCCCCAACCAACTTTTCGAAGCTTTTAAAGGAAATAAAAAAAAGGACAAAAATCATGGAGTAGTACAAATTCAATAGTAATAAAAAAAAAAAAAAAAAAAAAAAAACTGTTACCGATTTATCATCTCGATAGAAATTTCATGATAATAAATTATTGGTTTAGGGATTTTAAATGCAGTTGTTTTTTTACTAAAAAATATGTCAAATTTACGAGCTTTTTTTTTGTTGTGCTAATCAAAATGATTAATTCATTAATCCATCGGAATCTACAACCTCGGATCATTCATCAAGAAGATGGACCCCGTGAATAAAAAAGAAAGCCTGTTCCTTAGAACTAATTCATTCATCAAGACATTTCATTATTTCGTCATAAAAATCGCAGTGGTCATCTGATGGTCTGATTGAGCTTGAATTGGACAAATTTTATTAGGAATAAGGAAAAATAAATTCATTGGTTATACCTTAAATCTACGAAATATTATGTTATTTTTTTTTAATACGGTTCGATTTTTTTTTTTTATTAAACTATTAAAATTAGCTTTTTTTATCTGACGTTACTAAAATTAAAATTAATTCTTCATGCTGTGAAAATTTTGAAGCATAAACAATTAATTATCTATTAATATCTCGGAAGGAAAAACCGTGTTTTTATAATTTTCAAACAGTACAATTAAAAGAGATATAATTTTTACAAAACAGTTCGAAACCAAACTATTAAGTTTTCATAAGGGTATATACAACTTTTAAAATGATTAAATTTAAGGAAAATTTCCCTTAACAACTTCCTCACTTTATTCACCATTTTTTACAACGTTTCGGGCTTTTCTAGCCCATTTTCAAGTGAGCTAATAAATATTGCACATCAACTATAAAGTATTTATAACAACCAAATCAACCATTCGAAATTTAAATATACATATGCAATCAACATTCAAAAAATTCTATATATAATTAATACCTTCAAAATATTCATCTGTACATAAAACCATGTCTGAAAGAGAATTCGCCAAATAACTACTGAAATGTTTACAAAAATTAAATACTTCATTAATACTTCTTCAAAAGGAGGCAATTGTATTCAACTGCAAGTATATTAATAATTGTTATTACAATGATTATTGCTGAGATATAGGGTCTAAATTAATAATTGATTTTAACAATATTTGCTTTAGAACTAGGATGACAAATAGGAATTTCCTTATACGAATAATCTCATATTGACAAATAGGGATGAAAAAGTGAAGATAAGGTAACGAATTTTTTTTTTTTTTTTTTTTTTTGGGGGGTGGTGAAGTATTGTAAATTTCTGTAAACATTTGACTAGTTATTTGGAGAATTCTCTTTCAGACATTGTTTTAAGTAAACATGAATATTTTGAAGGTCTTAATTGTATATAGAATTTTTTGATTGTTGATTGCATATGTATATTTAAATTTTTAATAGTTAATTTGGCTGTTATAAATGCTTTATAGTTGATGTGCACTATTTTATTAAATGGGCAAGAAAAGGCCGAAACGTTGTGACAAATGGTGAATTAAGCGAGGGAGTTGATGAGGAAAATGTTCCTGAAATTTAATAATTAAAAAAAAAAAAGAGATAATTTACGAAAGCGGTGAAATAAACGAATAAAAAACACGTGCGGTATACCGGTAGATCGACATTTTATAAAGAGAAAGGGAAGCCGAGAAGTAAATAAACAATGTTAAAAATGAGGCGAGCTCCTGTTGTATACACTTAAAGTTTAATTTTCTTAAATAACAGGAATTAGCCTAAGAGGTAACTGGCGTTATACACGGCCACTATGGTTAATTGTTACCCACGTTTTCAATTATTGCCCATTAAGGGACCAAAGTGCCATCAAAAGAGATTTCATTGGCTAAGAACCATTATTACTCACGACGTTTCACCGATAGCAACGGTCAGGGAACCCTGCATGCAATCCCCTCATTAAACCTCACAAATATTGTGCTTTCAACCGTAAACAAAATACTTTTATACAGCTTTGTAATAACTTTTATTATTTTTATTCCATAAGTTCAGTATTATGAGTACAAGGCGATATCTTATACGAATTTGAATTATATAAAATAATAAAAAGAGGAATAATAAAAATCTGAACTGAGACTATATAAAGATAAAATTAAAAAATAATAATTAATAAATGTTGCGAATAGATTTATTAGTAATTTTTACTTTAATTAATTATATATGGTTTAGTATAATTAATCTGTGTTCTAGGATAAACCGATTAGATGTCGGCTGCTGGATCAAGAAAAATATAATATCAAGCAGGACACATCAGCTTATAAAAGAATAAAAATTGTTTTAAGAGATCTTAATGAATCGATACACACCAAAAATAGTTCAAAACTGATACCAAAATGTCGGCTAGTGCCCCAGGACAAAAAACATCTAAAGATAACCAACCATGCATTCATTCTGTAATGAAAATTATATTGGATATAATTTTTTACCAAGGAATAGGAAAAACTGTTTAAATATCTAACTTATTATTGTAATTAAGACATTTTAAAAGGATAATTTTGTCTATTACCCATAACATTATGAGAACTATGTTTTGTTGAGTAAAGTGTAATTTTATAAGCATTAACGTTGAATGATTTTTTTTTTTTTTTATGACATTGCTCAGGGAGCGGGACAGCTCAGTACTCCTATTCTTCTGTTTCCGCGTTCGAGACCGGCTGCGACAGATAATTATTTATTCTGTTATCAGCCGTGGATCGGCTGTGGGGTCGGGAGACCCTCCTGGGGCTCACCCAGCCTCTATAAAGTGGGTACCCTTAATCGGGGGGAAATACTTTGCGGTTGAAATGTGATCTCGGCCAAATCACCTCCTAGCACTGATGTAGGCCTAAAAACAGTACGGTCCTTAGCAAGTACTGAAAACAAGACCCTTAATGGGCTGAAGTGTTAAAGGTTTTTTTTTTTTTTATGACGCATTAATTTTATTTAAAACGCAAAATAAAAACCTGTACGAGTATATATCGGTAATTTATTTTGGTTCCTACTGCTAGTGCATGTAGGTGTCCTGTAGTTAGATGTATTGGAATTTGGAAATTTTAAAGAGACAATTACAGATAAAATTTTGGACACTTTGGTTGTTTTTTTTACTTCCTAACCAAATTCATTTAATTTATAATTAAAGAACCATACAGCAGGAATATATTCTTCTATATAAAATATCACTTCAATTTTTTTTATATGTATACACAAAAACTCATAATTACAAAATCAACATTCACCCTTACAATCCTTGAACCAAACTCCTCCCCCACATTTGGGAGCAAAATACTCCAGGAAATCCCACTGCCCCACCCCAGTCGCGGCATTGGTCCTGAAAGCCAATGGAGGCTGAGTAAGGGCGCATAAGCCGAAGACATAAAAATCATAATTGGGAACTTTGGTCTGCTAAATAACCAAAACCCAAAAGGTTTTACTAATTATTCTGTGGTCTCCACCGTTATCAGTTAACGTTACGACTAATATCAATTTTATTTATTTGATGTCCTTTATGTTTGTGTTTGGGATGCACAAATCCAGAGTTAGGCGCGCTGTAGAAGAACTGGAGAAGGTTACGGAGGCGGTAATGTCATAAAAATATGCTTTATAATTCATAACAAAGACCCACCGAGTTTCATCGCGTTATTCCAAATACTCTGGAATCTGCAGGGGATGATTCTTGTCCGCTGGGACACCCTGTATATATCAAAAGGTTTCTTAATTATATTATGCAAAAACAAATTTTATTAGCAATAAATCATGTTCTGAAATTTATTTATTATTAATTTGGCTAAAGTAAATGGAGACAGCAAAACATATCCCATTTGGTATAAAAATATCACAAACAGTAAATGTCAATGGGATTACGATCTACCTTCGGTAGTCCAATAAATCACAGCTCATCACGTTTTACGTTTTTTTTTTTTTTTTTTTTGTAAATAACTTTTTCAATTTACCTGTCTCGAAAAGTAAACCTAAGAGAGGCAGGCTCCTATTTTGCATAATTAGTCGTGACGATAATTGGGAGAGTCTAATATTATTCAAACTCTTCCTTTTTTTTTTTTCTTTTTTTTTTATCCCTTCTCTCCGTTTGTAATTTAAAAAACATACGCTTATTATATTTCACTTAACACATTTAATTTACATAGCAATTTATTATGTAATAATAGATAATTAATATTAATACACATGCTAAGGGGCCCTTCAAGATGAAGACAGGCTATGATTAGCCGGAGGGTCCATCCTGGACGAATTACAGCCACGCTCGTCTCTTTTCGTGCAATCCTCACTGTGCGAGCATCAATGGCACCTCATTCCGAAATCAATTCCCTTTTTAAATAATGTATAAATTAAATCGTACCCTATATTTATCGTAATCCTGAAATAAAATGAGAACAGCTACCGTTTGACTGAAAATGAGCCAGAGTAATTTTAACTAATCAAACAAAAAACAGTCGAGTAAGGATAAATAGCACAACAATTATAGGCCAAAAAGTAACGTTATATAATAAATATAAAATTGCATTATTCAAACATTGAAATTTTACTTTCACTTACCTATACCTATATGAAATATAGGGTAAGAGAAAAGCATTGCTATCGTCAAAAAGTTTCGAATCCGAGTTCTCAACGGAAATACACGTTTTAAGGTACCCTGAGTCCAAATAACCGTCTCGCAAAATGGTCTGTGTGTGTATGGTAAATCTAGTTCCAAAACGAAAAGTTATACGAAACTGAAATTGCGTATTTAAGGTAGGTACAAGCCTCTGATGTTACAGCAACTTTTTCGCCAAAATCGACTTATCAGAAGTGCCAGTTCATATCATCGATTTTACACATCTTTACAATTTTCTAGAAAAAGTCACTAAAGATTTTGGTCAAACTCGTTATATAAATGTACAATTAAATGCTGTTTAACATCAGATAGGCCTTATTCCCATTGAAATAATCTGGCAAGGCTTAAATGCCGAATTTTCAAAATGGCTTCCTCTAAAGTGCCTTTAATTTTGTTAATTTGAAATAATTTACCGACCCTCATTGTTAGTAGTAATAAAAAATGGATAAATGTAAACTATGAAGGAATTTGATAATTAACTAAAGGAGAAAAAGGAAAAATATTTTCCCAGGTTGAAAACTAATTAACCGTAGAAGATAGTAGTGACGAAAACGCATAAATTTAAATGATTATTGTAATTAATAATTTCTAATATAATATTAAATAAACAATAAATTATTCCATGGAAACTAAATAGAAAATTTTAAAACTTAGTTCAAGTAGCGTTGTTAGTGCAAGTTGTGTGATGCGCACACGCACCAGATTTTTTTAATTATTTTCGTCTATATATCAAATGAAATGAACTTGGTGAGTTAATAATGGTAAAATAAAGTTTCTGCTTCATTTGTAGTCTCATTCTCATCATAATAGGAAATTGAAAAATGAAATATTTGTCTCGCTAAGTAATACGTTCGAGGCCGTGATTGCCCAGCGTGTCTGAGAGTTCGGAGCAGTGTGGATTCAAATCTCACCACGGTGAATACACAATTATTCCGTAGTAACCTCTAAGTAACCGTGAGGTTGACTAAAATTATCGATAATGGGCTGCAGTGCTTTACTGTGCATCAATGATTAGGCATGTTATAGTAAAAAAAAATTAACACACCATTCAGAACGAAAAATGAAAAAAAATAAAAGCCACCAACTTCCTGTATTTAAAAAGTGAGTCAAAAGCTAATGCTGTTTTTTCTTGAAATATTTTATGATTATTTTAATAATAATACTATCTTTATTTTATTTTATTTGTTTACACATGTTTATACTATTATCGCACCATGCAAAAAAACAAGGCCAAAACTAAAAAAAAAAACGAAAAATTCTAAATACACACTATCCAAATAATAAAGATAGGAAGGAATTCAGGTATTGTATAAAGAGATTGATGTATCCCAGGTTTTTTAAAGGTTATAAAATATACAATAAAGTATTAAAATAAATTATTATTCATCCCTAAGAAAAGAAATCGCCCTCCCCCCTGTATAATTTTAAATTTTAAATTTGGCCAATAACGGTCATTAATGATACAGACAAGTCAGTGCTCAAGGACGGCCTAACTCAACCTGCCCGCTCAGTCCCACCGCACAAGAAACCGTTTTTGTATTATTGAACTTTATAATAATATATTAAATAAAATTAAATTAAATGTAAAATTTAACTAGCAAGAGAGGGAAACAAGAATAAGAATTAACAAGAAATTATTAAGAATAATTAAGAAATAAGAATTAACGAGAAGTTATTATGATTATTGGTTAATAATCAAACATTGAATTTAACATTCATCAAACGTACCACATACCGGAAAATATTTAACACAGGGTGGTAAAGTATCGGTGCTTGGACATAACGATAATTTAATTTACTATAAATAGATGAAAGATTATGCCAAATAAATTTCCAGTAGAATCAGATATCAACGCTCTACAGGACCGAACCTTAGAGTTTTTTTTTTTCAAAATGATACTATCATCTGACATTTAATGGACATTTCGAATTTAATAAACAAAATCTCATTCGATGTAAGATAATTAATTTTTTTTATAATTCAGTAATCACAATTAATGTATTCATTTTGGGCATGAAATATATTAATTTCGCGTTAAACTGAAATACAATGATATCCAACTTTCTGATGTTAAAGTGAAGAATGAATTATCATTTAAATATATTGAGCTATATTTACTTCATCACATTTATAGTTAACATATTTCAACGTTTGGGCCAGACTTCAGGCCATCTTAAGGTATGTCTAGAAGGACTCAAAGTATATTAAAATTTCAATTACATTTACATAACATTTCACAATATTACTAATCGACATATTGTTTTATTCTAGCGTATATATTCTGTTTTATTTAATATATTCTTATGTATGCACCATCTTCACATTAAAAAAATAATAAATAAAGACACATAGAACTAACCATAATAACCCCCTACATACTCTGAGTCTAAATAAAACCATTAAATGGTACCCTTATAACTCCACAAAGTCAAGTAAGTTTTAACAATACATTATAATAATTAATAAACAACTAACATTACAAATGAACAATAAAGAGTACAGATAAACCTGATCTAATGAAAATGGACATACAAAATTTTGTAATTTTAATTGCAATGGCATATAAATGATTAAAATTAGACAAGTATAAATTATACATAAGTTACAACCATTGTAATTGGCGTTAATCCTAATTATGGTTATACAATTTTTATGTATTTCAACTTAATCCAATAATTAATAAACAATTATATAATGATGAATTAACCAATTGAATTTAAAGATGGCGTATAAATTTAAAATGAGAATATATGGTATTCAATGAAACAGAATGTATTGTGAAATGTTTTGTACATGTAATTGCAATTTTAATATATTAAGTCCTTTCGGATATAGTTGAAGATGGCTTGATATCTGGCCGAAACGTTGTAACAGATTAACAATAAATGTGGTAAAGCACATACAGCAAAATATATTTATACGATGATACCAATAATAATGCTTCTTATTTCATAATAAAAGATAAATTACTCACACATAACCCATTTGAGTATATTGAGCTATCACATCACATAAACACCACGTTGACAGACGATATTTTGTCTGTTCTTTTTTCTTCAACCAACGTTCCAGATCCTTCGGCACAAAAGAATTACAAGACTTTGTCATCCGGCGGACTGACTGCCTGTCCCGAGCCCCATGTGGTACTGACATATGTTGGCCGGAGAACACTTAAATAAATTGTCATCAAGGTAAGTAATGTGATCCGAATCGCTGGATTGCATTAGGCTCCGCTGAGTGTTATCATTGCCCACTTGATGGCACAGCAATTGAATGGGTGCGCCACTCTTCTTGTATCACTCATGGGGTGAAACGGCACCCCTATCGGAATGACCTTATCCACTTCCGTGTAACAAGCGATACACTTCTTTATCGGCTCGTTACATAGACAAAAAAGTAAATGTTATAGGAGACATGTGCCATCAAAATGACTTACTGGTAAGCATCCTTTAAAGGCCACACAAAAACTGCCAGTATAAATGTGTGTGATTTCTACTTTTCTCTGATACATATTTGGTAATATGGAAAATCTTTTCTATTTTTTAACTGGTTTTAATATAATATATATCCATACGCATTTACATCTATCATGATAAATATATACAAATACATATTAAGTGTTTTCCTATAGTTACACGTTTTTATTTGGCCTCCAGTAATCCAAAAAACCACCATAATCCGACATATCCCGATCTCATTTGTGTAGGACTAAAGAGACTCAAATGTACCTTTATAGAAACATTATCCAAGAATACTGTAGTTTACGCAATAATATGGAACTTATAAACATATAGAATTAGTTCAAATGACTTGGCAATTATTCTTACATAGAATCCCCAATTAATCCTTGCTAGTGTGAGTTAAGTTTTTGCCTAATAGTGCGAACCTTCTTATAGTTTGAAAGGTACAAATGAGACTTTTAAACTACAACTAAGATGGATGTCCAGTTTGAAAGATTTTAAACAGTTGACACATCATTTTTCATTAATTTAAGTTTTTTAATTTTTCTCTAGAATTATGATTAAACGCGAACTCATTTCGATGATATTCTTTAAAATCAACTGTAATCAAAGTGACACACTACCCAAAAGGTGAATATTAGATTAAAACTTAATCACACATAATAAAAAGCCCACATCTACAGCCCCTCCCTAATTTGTATGTGAGTTTGTGTTAGAGAAGTGCCTTTTGGCGGTATCAACTTTTTTCTCTCACTCCTGCCCCCCTCCCCCCCCTCCCTCCACTATTATGATATATTCAATTTTTTATTACAGTTACTAAAAACCATTAGATGCACATTGCATGGACTTTTATCACGGTTATCCCATTAGGGGATATTGAACCGCAATATTTAAAAAAGAGAAACAAAATTATAATTACCTAAATTTTAAAAAGAAATGAAACTCATATTTCTTACAGTTTGACAACAAATTCTTTAAATTAGGAAAACAATTTTTAGGTAGCTTATTTTAAATGGAATAATTATTTTTAATTACTTTTGTTGAACAAGAACATATATAAATCAAAATAATAATGACTAAAAACTACTATTCTTGGTAGATATGGTAGATATACTTACATATTCTGATTGTTGGTTATTCCGATTTTGTTCACCTAAATTTTAACCTGTCGGTCTTAAATACTCAAAATAACCGGTTTTTGGTTGAATTTTTTTTCGAGGGACAATTTTATTTAGAGAAAACAAAATTGGAATTTCGATGTTTTGATTCAGTGAGTCCCTTATTGCAGCAAAACTGTCTGTTTGCCTTTTTTCGTATCAACCGATATACCTTGTCGTCAAGCTAGAGAACGAAAATTGACTCTATGTCCTGACATCGCTGCTGTGTTTATTTCAGCACTAAATTTTGGAGACAAGAACTCCTCAGTTGTTCTGTGGCACGATGACTGAGAAACACGGTAAAAAAGAATGCTAAGGAAAGCCTTAAGCTGTATGATGGTATGACAAATCATGGTAGGGTTTTAAAGAGGACGATGAGTCTCTTCGCCTTCCAATTTCTTGGTCAGTAAGCAAAAGACATTTATTGAGGATATCATCCAAGAAAAGACAGCTCCAAGCGTCTATATATAACAATTTATCAAGTATTGTATTCCATATGAACGATTGTACTTAGCTCCTAGATATTGTAAAAAAGAAAATTTGGATTGGTAGGCAATAACCAAAAAAAACACGTAAATGGCAGACTGGGGTCTGGAGGTAACTGTTAAAGGTAACTTAAGTGTTAAAGGTAACTTAAAATACGACCTTAGGGACTGAGCGATGCTGCTCACGTTTTAATTTCTTAAATATTGTGATTTAAAAAACAGCCAAATTCATTTTCAATGGCCGGGAAGAAGATAATAACTTATTAGAAGATCTAGACTTTAAAAAATGAGAATTTATGACAGGAAACGCTTGATAATTATGAGGAATGTCTCTAACAAGAGCAAGTATAGCATGAGTGGAAGTATAAATAAACTTGATCTAATTTTAAAACTTATTCTCCAAACATCTCTTGCACCGCCTTTAATTTTCATTTCATAGGAGCGCCAATAGCTTCGATAATCTACATGACAAGCCGAGTGGTTGTTCCAGGGAAATAGATAAAGAAACAAAGGGGATAGGAGGGATAAAAGGGCCGAAGAGGTATAGGTAGGATAAGTGTAAAAAAGGTGGATAAGAAGGCCGACAGAAGATGCGGCAGTAAAAAGTAAAATAAAAACATTGCTAGGTCGGTAGCAGGGATAGCCAACTAATCCGCTCCTTCTAGCTAACGGCTTAGGTACGCCTCAACCTTCTGCCTCTTCCAACCGACGGCCAAGAACGGAATTCTAGAAAAACTAATTAGAATAAGGCTGTCTTCATGCTCCGAAGTCGAAAGAACATCATATACCTCAGTATTGCTACGGTACACACGAAAAAATATAAGAATTTTTTTTTCAAATCTAAAATTCCTTGTTATTTTCAGGTCAGTTGACATCGTAGCAATCGATTATCTATTTTTTCAATATATGTATCCATGTTGTATCGTGAATATATACAAACAAGATTATCATTAAATAAATAGCGGTTTAATTGAACTAAATGTTCAGTTGACGTACGCATGGTAAGGTATCTACTTAAACCTTGGTGAGTACCAACATTTATTTAATCTTTGGTCTTAATTAATTCATAAATGTTTTATAATACTAATTTATATTACATTTAATTTAATATGTATAAGTATTTATATGTATGTATTTTGACGACATATAATTTAATATCTACAATAATACCAAACTGTATTTTAAATTGCCGATTTTTGAATTTTTGTGAGTTTTTGGAACTGAAGATGAATGTATAACATTTGAAAATAGTTTTCAATAAAAACAAATTTATAGAAGTGGCAAATCATTTATCAATCTCTAACTAAACGTTGACTAAATCGCTGCATTGCTCGGACTTTAAGGTTATCTGGATATATAAAAAGAACATATGTTTATTAAATAGGTACAACTCAAGATCTGTACAAAATCAGATAAAACATAACATAGGTACGTGACTGAATAATGTACGTTACACCCATGCGTCGAGATGTGCCATTTATATTATTACACATCATTACCAAACACAATATTAATAAAATATAACATTCCAGAATTTTATTAAAATTTAAATAAATACACCATGAATGCAGTGATAAAAAATCAAGCTCAATCAAATTTGTTGTATGCCATTGATAACCAGGTTTTGCAATTACAATTATTTGTTCCTTTATCACAGTCATCGAATCAACCAACCATTTCATTAGAAATATACTCTGATTTAATTATTAACGGTTAATTATTAACGAGTAATCAATTTATTCAGTGAAATATGATTAGTATTAGATATTTTTATCGCTTCGCTGTAGCTTAAAAAATATTTTTGCACGATTTTGATATTATGGAACATTCGTTGAAAACAAGTCATCTTGGGAAAAGTTGTATCAGCGCTGAATTGAAGTTAGTTAAATGCACTTTAAAGTTGTTTACAATGATCTTGTTTGTAACAATAGCAATTTCCATCATCATATTGTTTGAAAAATTGTATCTCGGGAAATATTGAGCGTACAAATCTCTAGAAGGAATCAAATTATAGCAAATTTACTCGACTTTAACAAAGATAATCAACAATAAACAAATAAGTAAGATTTGTTCATATTTTAATTATAAATTAAAAATATATTCATAATGTGTATGATAGACGATTTATTTACAAGATATCAAGCAAAAAATGAAATCAAATTGAGGGTTTTCTCTCAGGTAAAATTGCGCGCGCCCAAGTCAGTAACTTGGATATTTATTGTAAATCCTAGCTAAAACAGCCTACCAAAAAATCAAAAATATACGACTGTATGTATTTATTCTTATTTATTTTTTTTTCCTTCGGTCTAAGAGGTACATATAATAGAAGGTATAGGGAACCGAATGGCGAACATACATTATTTAGTTTAACTCTTTTAAATTTTAATTTTTAAATTAAGCGAAGCCAAACGATATAAACTTCCCCGTGATCACATACCTTAAAAACTAATAAAATAATTTAAAAAATCATTTGATCAAGATTTACTGGAAATATTTATCGTAGGGATAATAAGATCATAATTAATTGTACCCTTTAATACAGATAAACGAAAATCGCATCCCGATCAGATTTCCAAATTTTGACTACTATTACATTCATTAAACTTAATTTTAAATATATTTCAGCCATATATTTTTTTATTATTTTATACGGTTTAAATTTTCATCATTAAAAGTTTATATACAATTTATACTGTTTAATATAAAAAACGTTAAATTATTATAATTATAATAATAATTAAATTGTTCTATTCTATTAAAACGTTTATCTTTAAATTTTTAAACATCAAAAATCATTTTAAATATTTCCTTTATAATAATAATTATTATTGCAATAATTTTATTTTCCAGCATTTTTAAGATAATGAACTCTATAAAAAGCTATTATTTTAATTGTATTAGAACATTAATATTATTTATAAGGCTTATTGCATTAAAAATTAATAACAAGGTAATTAGAGAAAAAAGACCATCAGTGTAAAATGGTTCAGGTAATCAAAAAGGCTCTGCTGCACAACAGTATACAGTAAACCAGTATACAGTAACTATTAAAATAAAAATAATTTATGCAGTCCTGCATAATTACAATGAAGTAAGTGATTGTATTAAATGAAATTGTGAAATAAATAATTTATTTTTTTCTTTCAATATTATTGGTCGTAAATTGAGTATGTCATTAAAGTTGATCAATTTTCAAGATAGTGCTATAATCTATGAGAGACCACACTGGTAATTATTTACTGATCATGAAGAATACCAATTAGCATAAAAAGTCCTTTTACCAAGAGATATCAAGTCTAAGAGAAACGGTTAATAATAGAAAAATTACGATGATATGAAAGTCATTATGCTACGAATAGATTTAATAGATTAGAGTTTTGTAAACAATGAAAATAAGACAGTTTTAAACTTCGACGATGTTTGCTTTAGAGGGTCCTTGACCCTTCAACACCTAACGAGGAATTCCTATAGCTAAGCCTTCATTATCTTTCAATAAATAACATCTGAGTCTGCTTTGTTGTACCGCATATAATGATGGAATGGGTGGTTAAATTTTAAAATGTATGCAGGCTTAAATAATGTACCTTTCATTAATTTATGATAGATTTATATTATCTATAGCAGGGTTTTCCCAACTCGCGGGCCGCGAAAGCTGATTAATAAAAAGTTATATTTAAAAAATTTCGAGAAAATTTACGAAAAATATTTCATAATTCGTTCGAATAATTTTTTTTAGTATGACAGAAATTGATAACCTTGTCGAATAATTGATTTTTTTTTTTATTTCTGCCATATGTCAAGATTAATTTAAATAGACTTTCAAAGTTTTAAAAAAATTTGTTTTTCCTTTTTATGCTTGGAAATCTTCCATTCACGTATTGAGACATAAGTTCAGATTTTTAGTTTCAATATTTATCGCAATAAAAAATTACTAGTATACCCGAGCGAGAACTCTCGCATTACGTATCTTCTAATCCCTAATTCCAAGTATAAGCGATATTAGAGAAATATATTTATTGGTATAAACAATATAATATTATCAAGAAAGTTTATTTAACACACACATTTGGTGAAGCTACATAGTTTGTAATGACTATGTTGAAGTTACAGTTCATACTTAATAAGTAATTAGCTTACCCCACTGGAAAGCATCTGTTCAATTTAACAGTTAGGCAATTAGATTACCATTTTCAATGTGTAGTATTTATATTTAGCAGTGCCCTTTAAGGTTGGACATGGAAAACAATATATATAATTTCCCACTCATTAAAAGTTTTTGTAAACAGACTCAAATTGATATAAAGTTGCCATGACAACGGCACGTACGCAAGATGGCAAGAGGCCGTGCGGACCTATATCGTGCATTATCTCGAAAACGGTAGGTTTTTAAGCTTTAAAACGCTGGACCAATAAGCTCCATGGGAGCTTATATGATCTTGATGCCCGCGTCAAAATCTTTAAAACCCAACTTATCCCGTCTCGATCCGCCGACTCTCAGTCATCAAAGATTTGAAACCTTCCAGTTTTTTCATCACTTTTATTTAAGCCCTTGTAAGATTTTAAGAAACGAAATCAGGATTCGTCACTTCTCCGTGAAATTCCTTTTCTTTTGATACCTCATTCGTCAAAATCCATCGCTCCTGAGAGCCGGAAAAGGGATCTATACTACCGTAATAATATATAGTAGTGATTTTTAGTTTAGATATAAGTTTACAAGTTAAAACATGATGACTTCCTTCAAAATGTGATTAATGTGATTAGAGCTAATTTATAAAGAATGCCTTGATAAAGATAATAATAACTTATTTTTAGTGTTGAAATAATATTATTCCCATGATATTTAGGTGATAAAAATGTACCAATTTCGCTTCTGTATGAATAATTGAAAATATCATTATTTATGTTAAAAATATTATTTAGTACTTTAAAATACTAAATAATATATTTGTAGTTGATTTTTATTTTTAAATCCGATTTATTGTTTAATAAAAAAGTTTTTGTTTTTTTTACATAAAATATGTCTTTATTAACCATAAACTCTAAGGAGCTTGCATTGCTTTTTAATGAAAAACTACCACAAGTGGATTTATAATTAAATTAAAAATGAAGAATAACTTTTTTTTTAAACAAAAAAAAAGGTAAGCAGTATTGACTAAGAAAATGTCCAACATGATGTTTTATCAGTGAGGTGAGAGACAGCGATAAACCCAAATAGGCCACACTTCAGACGCCTCTACTGGGAAACTCCACTTCTTCCAAATGAACGATATGCAATACAAATCTTGTTGACAAACGATGAATGAAGTGCAACATAATTTTTCATACTTTACACCATTATTACTATAGTAAATTTTATAATGAATTTCAAGATTAAAGTGGCTAAAAATAATACAGGCCAACGATGAAAAAACTTTTGTAATGAAAAGACCTTATTCCAATAGTTTTCAGGGTGCTGAATCCAAATATGATATTAAAAAAAATGTATCACTCACAATACTTCACATTTTACAGTTAAATTTATTAAATTAAGCGATTTTTAAAGAATTTAACAGCTTTAATATTTAAAATAAATAACTGAAAAACTAGGTCTATTGGTGTGGATGAAGTTGGTAGCACTGCAGAAACACATTTGCTGGCCAAAAAAGGTTGATTCTTTTTTCTGTTAACAGCTGATGTTTTGTTTACTGCCAACCTAACCTCACTTTCACGTTTCCTGTACATGTGCTCAGTACAATGTCTAATTGCGGTTGTAAAAACTCTGCTGACAGTTTTTGTTATATTTGTGGTGTGTTTGCGATTAAAAAACACCAAAGAAACATTACAGACTTTGTCAAAAAGGTTTATCTATCATACTTTGGAACTAAACTTGGTGATCAGGAAAAATCTTGGGCCCCGCATAAGGTATGTTATATATGTGTCGAAGATCTAAGAAAATGGTCAAAAAAGGAGAAAAAAACCTTTAAATTTGCTGTTCCTATGATATGGAGGGAGCCAAAAAATCATTCCGATGATTGCTACTTTTGCAGTGTCCATATTACTGTTGATAACTCAAAAAACAAGAAGGTAATAAGCTACCCTAATCTTCCGTCCGCCATCCGACCAATAGGGCACGGTATAGATTTTCTGGTCCCTGAACCACCAGATGATTTAAATTCTATTCCAACGGAAGTATTTTCTGATGTACAATCGGAGTTAGATGAACAAGATGATGAAGAATTACAATGTTTTATAGAACATGTAGAGCCTAAACTGTTTACTCAAATCGAGCTTAACGACTTGGTCAGGGATCTTGGCTTAACGAAAGAAAAAGCTGATGGCTCTAGACTAAAAGAAAAGAACTTGTTGGCGGTTGGCACCAGCATTTATGTGTACAGGAAGAGAAAGCAACAGTTTTCGAAGAAAACTATGGGTGATACAAAAAAACTAAGGCCAGATTTAGATTCAGCATTTAAAAATCTATAAAGATCAACTATTAAAGTTAAAAAAGTTTTCAAAAAAAATTTGTTTGTTGGCCTGTGTAATTATGTATAAAAAGAATAAAAAATGAAAAACATTGAATAGATTATTGTGAGGAAATTATGGGACTTTCTTTTTTTTTACTATTTTAATTATAAAAACTTTTTTTTATATTAATAACAACAAAGTTGACTGTCCTGTGTCCTATTAAAGGCAGTTCAAAAATATGGCCACTGCGATGAGAAGTATACGATGCGAGACAGACGTGTGGGCAGAGATTGAGTTTCTGTCCGTGTTCAGGCAGTTTAGTGCCGAAATACACGAGCGTTAAGTATTGGGAAACAATAGACTTCAAAAACGCCTTTGATACAGAAGTTTTAAATGATTTATTTTTTTTCCGGCAGGCTAACAAGAATTTATAATTATATACTTAATCGGATTAAGTAATACTTATGTTCCTTAATAAAATGCATTCAAGAGCAAATGCTATTAATACTAAATAATCCAATTTCCACGGAGTTTTCGAATATATTATTTTAATATTTTCCTTGATTTTAGACCGAATGATCTATCCAAATACTTAGTAATATGGGTGTGTACATATATGGGATTATAAATTATAACATAGATTACAACAAAAAAAATGTAACTAGTAATTAACGGAGTAACTAGTAATCTTTGTGCAAGAAGAAAATTTGCACTTTGATTTATCTGTTAATAAATAAAACATCCATTCATCAACTCATCAACATAAGCTTTTTTATTTCATTCTAACATAAGTAAAATTCGAAGAATCATTAAATACTTTAGAATAATACATATAATATTTTAAATGTCTTAATGTATTAAAATTATATTATAACCTAATGAAAAATTTAATTTTAAAGGACGTTTTGAATTTCCTCAACGAAAAACGAGATATTACAACATTATTTTTTTTCTTTTGATTACTGTAAGTAACAATTATATTCCGAAGTCTAACGTTTTTCTATACGAAGGCTTAATATCATATTAATTGTGTTTTTAATATTTCATTTTAAAAAAAAGCAATAAATGATTACAATTAACTAATTACAATTAATTACAATAATTTGATAATTACAATTAATTGATTAAAAAGCAATAAATGTTAATGTTTAATCCAAGCTATTAAAAAACAAACGATTTACTAGTGCATTTAAGCAAAAGATATAGCAAAAAAGGTTTCATCAGTGATAACTAATTTTTAATCAGTACTCACGTAAGTAGTAATGAATCTCTCTTACCTGAAAAAAGAAAGACAAAATTATAAATATTTGATATTAATACGCCAACTAAAACAAACACTAAAATATAATAAACCAACTAAAAAAACAGTTAAAAATATAATAAACCATATATCAGAGCAAAATATTTCTAGCAAAAGTCATATAAATACAAAACAAGCACCTGTGGTTTAAAAAAGAAAATTATCAAACGTTTTGGTAACAAAATGTGAAAACAAGTTGAGGCCATTATTACCATTCTTTTTTTTTTAGTTTTAAATTTAAAAAATATTAAACATTAAAATCTGCAATATCTAAGGGAAAAAATTTAAAAAATATTAAACATTAAAATCTGCAATATTTAAGGGAAAAAATTTAAAAAGAAAAGGAATATGAAAACATTACAATGGATAAGTGTACTCAAAGTTATTATATTTAAATAGGTTTAAGTAACATAAATTATTTGAATCCCTTTAATAGTATCTGTTTTTTGTTTTTTTATTGTTATGTTAAAAGGTTATATCTGACAGTAAAAAATAATAACCCATCGATAAAAGAAGTGATAAAAGTACCGCCAATAATTGTCTAAATGTATAATAAAATCCTGAGCTAATTTCACCGAGATCCAACAGCAAAAGATTACTTATCAAACACACAACCTATAAACTTTGTTTATTAACTTTGTGATATTCTAAGTATAAATATTATATAATACTTTTAGCAAGAATTAGAGATGCTGTTTATTTAATTAATTTACTTTTTAAGTTAATTGAGAGTTTCTTTGTGGGATAATTTTGTCAATTACCCATGACATGAAATAACATTCTATGTTGATTTTTTTCTGTAATTTTATTAGCATTAATTTTTATTTTTTTTAAACGATTAAACTATTTAAAAAAAACTGGATTGTTTATTTTTGTGTCAACCAGTAATGATGGAATGTGTCCATTTCTGGAATTTGGAAATTTTCAAGTATCCACTGAAGAAAAATTTAGGGAATAATCTAATTTCTGGTTAGATTTATTAAATTGAAGATAAAGAACCAATATAGTAATAATAATAACAAAATGTCAAGCGAACCCAAAGGCTCGATGCAGATACACACCTCCGTTCACTGACCACCGTCCAAGCCGAAATCCTTAAGATCAGCCTTAATCATAGACCACAAATACTTAATTTCTCTACGTATCCCCTCCTATATCTATACCACCGAAATTCTCACCGTTCCTGCTGCTAGCCTTATATTTCATCTTATCCGTATTTATTTCGAACACTAGCTCTTTACCGATTTTCATCAATGTTGTTGTATTTAATTAATACATTATATATAATATAGCTAAAGTCTTTATTAAGTCTGTATAATTTTCAAAGGCTAAACAATACATTTTATAACAATCATTTATTTTTCAAGAAAAAGACACCATTTTTAATTCTATCTTCTTAAATTCTTTGGCAACGTTTTGGTCGATCATTGTCCATTTTCAAGCCTTTTCATTCATCTATCTACAATTACATTTTTTTAAATTAGCTACATTTCTTATCCAAAACTTTGATTACTATATACAATATAAGTGTTATTTTATTATATTACAAGTCTATTAACTTACATTTTTTTTTTAAAATTAAAGACATCTAAATTCTATAACAAAATAAATGAGAAATAGCTAACGATAAATAATGAATAAATCATACTTGTTTATAATTCCTTTTAATTTTAGCATAGTAAAAATATACTATTTGTCTTTTTATTTTCATTTATTTCTTTCATTATTTAAACATTTCTATAAATTGAATACCAAAATATAGTATTATTAATTATTTAAGTTCCAGCAATTTTAAAAAATATCGAAAATAAAACTTACTAATTTTCTTATAAACCTCTCTTACATACAGAAACTGTTTCAAGTCTGATACTCCACTGACCCAGTTAATCTGTTTTGTTATTTTAGTTAATTCATCTAGATTCTAACTATTATTAATTGTTCTGAATTTTGATTAAATATTTTAAATAATTAAATATTAATTTTATTTATTGTACCAACATATGTTCATATAAATGTTCATGCTTTCTTATTTTATTGTAGAATTTCCATTTTGTTAAAATCGAATTTATGATTTTTCTGTATACTATATTTTGCAAGTACTTATATTTTGTTATAGTATTTATATGTCTTTAATTTAAAAAAAAAAATTGTAAGGTAATAGACTGGTAATATAATAAAACAATACTTATATAGTATACAGAAATCGAAGTGTTGGATAAGAAATATATCTAATTTTTTTTTTAAATGTAATTGTAGATGGATGAATGAATGAAAAGGCTTGAAAATGGACAATGATCGTCCGAAACGTTGCCAAAGAATATAAAAAGACAGTATGAGTTATAAAGAGTATATTTTTCTTGAAAAATAAATGATTGTTATAACTAAATCATTGTATAATGCATTGTATGCATATATGCATGAATGCATTGTATAATAATAAATACTTAGCATCATTGCAGTAAATACATAAATACATTCATTGAATACATTATATCTAACTATTATATAACTATTAGATAACCTTAAGGTGATTGCCCTATTGTCAGCTTTCTTTCGTTTTATTTAGGTGCTAATCTGGACAATTAACATAATTATTAAAAAACGTACATTAATTAATTTATCTAGCCAAACAAAATTACTGACTGTAAATATTTATAATCATTATTTTAATATCACTGTTTGAATATAGTCACCTATCAGAAATTAAATAACACATTTTTGAGAAAAGTGGTGTTGAATCAAATATGGAAAATTTTTGCCTCATAACATCGATACAGTGTGAATTTTCAGTGAGAATTTTCTTTAAACAATTATATAATATACAGAACCAAAGCTGGTTGTATATTATAAGAATTGTTTTATTTTTAAAATTTATATATATCACATTAAACTGTAAATTTAAATAAAAATGGTAGCCGATCTCTAGTTAGTTGTAAATGATTTACTAAGCTGTCAGCATTTGTCGGCCTCTGTTGCTTCAAGACAGCTATAACATAAATTTCATTGCTCGCAAATACATAAGTGATTATTTATTGACCCTCCTCCCAAAGGTAAGTCATAGCTAGTGTATACAAGGCAGACTACTTCACTGTAATATAAAACCGAGGGTAACACATTCAGGTATCAGAATGTCCAAAAACAGGACCAATACACCAAAATCTAGAAAACTCAAACATTAAGAATATATTCGTATAGATTTAAATGTGGACAGCAGGGGTTGAAATTAACTCTTATTTTTCTCTCGAAGTGCATAAAAGCCATAAAATGATTTTGGCATCAAAAAATAAAAGTCATCATTCGGTTTTTATATTTGAAATAAAAAAATAAAAGCCAATGTTAAACTTTTATTATTTTAGTAGGAATATAAAAGTTTTTCGAATATTTTCGATATTGAGGTTCATTATAGGATTATCGAATAAAAATACTATCGCCTTTAAGATCTCAAGCGATTTATGTAAAAATTCAGTTCCATTATTGATAATTTATGTATCATAAGATCTTGGTAAGAAAGCTATTATTATAAAACTCTTATGACAACCCAATAATGGACCTCAATATCGAGGATATCCAAAATTAAAATTTATCGATAGGCGAGCGCGCGATCGTAAAATCGATAGTATTTTCACAATAAGCGCCTTCGATATCCTAATAATGGACCTCGATATCGAAGATATCCAAAATGTTAATATAAATTGATACATGAGCGCGCGATGTTAAAATTGATAGTATGCATAATAAACACCTTCAATAATCCAATAATAGACCTCAATATTCGAAAACCTTTTGCATCCTTACACAAGTAATACAAATTTAACAATGATTTTATTTTATATATTTTATTTTATTTTTTGTATGGCTTTTATTCATTTCGAGAGAAAAATACATTTCAATCCTTGGTAGCCAGTGTTAATATAATTAAAGACAAAAGGTAATGCAACGCTGAAATGTGATACCAACATTAAAATCTATATAATGTAAATAGATAAGTGAGATAAATGATTCTATAGTATATGATCTACAATCGAAACAACCACTTCTTTTTTTTCACATCATTTTTTCTTTCTTTTTTTCCAAAGGATGGGTACCGTTGACAACTTGCATAAAGGATGTCATATGGCCAAGAGCCTACGACGGAAGCCGAGCTGGCTGGAACGACATAAATACATTTTGTTTTGTGTTTATATCAGTGCCACCGCTCATCCATAAATCGGTAGCTAAAATAAGAACAAGTAAAGAAGAGGCTCCTTTATGGTTATTTATTAATGGCAGGGGCTAAGAGAGTTTAATAGACCCGATTTGTTCCCAAGGGGTTAGGTAATGGGGATTATATTTAGCGGAGCGGATGTTTTGTCTATCGCCACCAACAGTTGGTTGTAAATCTTTGTATCCCTCCACCGGCCGAAGAGAGGCGGTCTGGAGGGGAAGGGTATATGAATAGGAATGTAGTTTTGAAGAGAAAAATAGGCAAAATCCACCTTTTTTTTATTTATATATATATTTTCCAATCCCGATATCAGAGTTTTGAACCGGTTCCACAAATTGTTTTTATAATAAATTCTGAATATTCTGAATTCTGAAAAAACAAATCTACACATTATTGACTTTAAAACAGGAGAACCACAAGGAAACCTACTGAATTCTATGTTTGTTTCTATAGCTACCAAGAAGTTTACAATACTAGACGCAGAGGCAAAACGTACCTGGTGTCGGACACACAAGCTTGTACTTGACATATAAATATTATTTGTGTTCGATTAATAAGAAAAATTACATTTTAAAAGCCGTATATTAACACGAGTTGTTATAGATATAGATAAAACTTATATATTAATGTTTTTACTATAAATAAGTACGGTCTAAAACCACGTTTACACGGTGGCAGTTTTGAGCCGTGATAGTACTGTCCCGACGTGAGATAGTGTGGCAGTGCTGCAATGCAGCCCTTGTGACAGTTGGAAAAATGGAGGCTATAGAAAAGTTGACTGAACACTTGCAAATTTGCAGGTCACCATAAAAACTAAATTATATAGTTTTTATTGCTCTCCAAGGAATTAAATGACGTAAAACGTTGGATACAATCAATTTCAAGTTCAGCAATAATAGAAACATCAAGTGAAACCTGATAGAGTGACAAAACTATCGCGACCGTAAATGCTGTTATGACGGCAACTGTCAAATAGCTGCAACTGTCAAAGTTGTAAACGGGCCTTAATTCTAAACAAGTTTTATTCACAATGGTCTGTATGCTATGTTTCGACTATTTAGTCATTTTTAAGCACATTATATTATAAAATAAAAATAATACATATTATTTACACTTGTTTTTTTTATTGAAAAGATTTCAAGCTACAAACCAATTTTACCTAGAAGGTTCCATCAAATGTTTTTAAAAATGAATCGTTACTTATGTTTTTTTTTAAATTAAAAGTCAGTCAATTATTTACTTTTTAAAATTACTTTCATATAATAACGGTCTTTCAGTTATGAATTAGTAAAATGAAGTCTTACTACGCAGAGCATGCTTCTATTTCTCATCTAAGAAAACTTAACAACTCCAATCCTCCTCCCCACCATTATATTAGCTTATAATTGCATATTGCTCCATCTATTACATCCCAAACTCTTCAATCACATATCACAAATTTTAAAGAATAGTTTCAAAACTGGAGGGTTAAAACAAATCACCGTTACTCTTCGTCGTAAACCTAGGACTTCCAGCCCTATTGTATCCTTTAATAATTTTACTCTTTTCCCTTTTGATCTTTTTCCTGACAGATCCGCAACCTGGGACTTTATCTGTACCAGCGGATAATACGAAATCATGATACAAGGAAACACGGGAACAAGGGAACTTCTCGTCGTTTCCGATGATGAATTTCAACAGGCCTGTTTGGATATAAGGGGTTATAGGGCTCCACTAAACCCTTTTATTCCTCTAAAATTCAACCCATTTAATCCATAAATCAGACATAACATCGTACTAA
This sequence comes from Rhaphigaster nebulosa, assembly GCA_948150685.1. NCBI lineage: Eukaryota > Metazoa > Arthropoda > Insecta > Hemiptera > Pentatomidae > Rhaphigaster > Rhaphigaster nebulosa. The sequence continues at coordinate 154,651,295 of OX411307.1, forward strand.
CTATGGTCCCTTGTGGTACCCCTTTATGAAAAGTAAATAGTGAGGAGATATTTTAAAGGTCCAGTTAATTATATTTGTCACTTACACACTATTGTCTCAAATTTTAAACAGCGACGAGGAATCCTAACTTGCCTGGAGGAACGACGAGAGGGACAGAGCAAAGAAACAATAAGAACCGGCGCCAGTTGGCCGCAGGGGGCCTCCAACAGACTGATCTCATGTAGCCAGTAGCTCCCGCTATACTACTCTCTCTATCGGGAATCGGTAATGGGGCCCCATATCCTCTTACAGGTCGTCTTAATTACACGTATACTTAATCCTTGTTATGTAAGCGTGTGTGTTTATCCAAGGCGGGCATACAAAAAATTGACGAGATGGACATTGACATTGACAACCAAACCGATCGTCGTTCCATTAATCTATAAAAAAACAGAAAGAACACATTACAAGTATTCTGTCAACCAAACAACCTAAATGCATGTACGCCTCAAGCACTCTCGGAGATAAATGACAGCTAGCTCATCGAGGTACCGACATAACAAGCATATGGCAGTTTCGGAATCCTGTTCGGTCCCTCGATTCAATCGATATAAATTATTAGCAATAGAAAACTATCACTAATTCCAAAAGGGTATTTATCACAAGGATTCCAATTCTGTCCGCTAAAATAACACTCATGAGTATAAATTACACAGGGTTTCACAGATAACCTGTCCCTACCTTTACATTCTAAAATGTTTAAATTATCAGAATGAAATTTGAGGGATCCTAATCGGGCAACCTAAAGTCAGTTTGAGGCGTATTGCCGACTTTTAAACCTAACGGGGTATTTCTCCAGCGACTTTAGCTTTAGAATTTCCAATGGGATGGGTTATTATTATTTAATTTTTTTTTTTTTACGAATTCTGATAGGAAATTAAATTTTAAGACGAATTCATACCGGACACTATTTAATCAGATCTGCCATTAGGACGCAAATCGACAAAAATCATTTTTATACAAAGCTCAAAGTATATTTTTAGAAAACTATCCACATAAACGTTGAAGAGAATTAAAGTGAATTTGAAATGAGTCTACTTTCATTCCGGAACACCAAGTATTAGAGTGGCAATATTAAAAAAGAAAACAGCTAAAAGTATTACTTTTTAAAAATATTTATAGGATGATTATTATTTGTAATTATTATAATTATTGGATAATAAAAATGCATTCATAAAACAAATAACTGGAAGCTTGTCCAAAACATACTTTTTTTTTACTTTTGACACCTTCTCCTGTTTTCCTATTCCTTATTGCCATTCTAATATTTTCCGTTCTGGAATGAAAATAGACTCATTTCGAAATGATTTTAATTCTCTTCATCTCTTCAACATTTACTTGGATAGTTTTTTTTAAAAAAAAGACCTTTCCTTCAATTAAATTTGGAACATTGTATACAAATAATTTTTTTTCGATTATCGTCCTACTGGCACATCGGATCAAACAAGTGACATGAATTCGTCTTAAAATTTAATTTCATATCAAAATCCGTAAAAAAAAATAATATATATATATACATATATATATATTACCGCATCACATTGGAAATTCTAGAGATAGAGTTGCTGAAGAAATACTTCGGTAGGTTACAAATTCGGGCTATATACCCAGAAGCAGCCAGTGCTTCTTAAACTCTACCGACATTTTATGAGAAACTAAGTTCCTAAAGCAATACCTTATTCCTAAACAATACCCTCGACTTTGGTTTGGATTTTAGATATTCCAGTGTTTCTACGATAAAGAAGAGGATTCTAGCATCGCATGTTAAACTCAGCTTTATATTTCAGTAAGTAGATAATATTTTATCATCATTATAGTGGAACTGACGTAGTTAAATTCTTTATACTTTCTTTCCATCGGGAGTATTTTTTTATTTTTTTTATTATATAATATTTTAAGTTCAAATTATTTTTTTATATTAAAAAAATTCATACAAAAGTTTAATAATAAATAATTAAACTGCTATAAAATCATTTATAGTATACTTTTTTTAGACTAAATGACAATTAAACAGTTCTTATGCGAAAATTGAATAGTTTTAATAAAAAATGGTTTTAATTCATGACTTTGTGGAATACGATTAAATACCTTCAAATGAAGATAATCAATATAAATAGTTTGTCTTTTACTTTGCTAATTTAGCCTTTTCTAAATTATTTTTATTTATTTTTATACGAATGAAGTATGTTTATAACATTTATTTGTTGAATAATATTTTTATATGATTTTATTAAATAACAGTTGTATGGGTTTTTGTGGATGTTAGTGGAAAAGATAAAATTAATCTGCAATAATTTTTGTTTATAGAAGACAGACTTGAAAATGGTTAAAATGGAACCGAAACATTGCAATAAATAATTTTAAAAAATGTAATTAATAAAGAATAAAAGAAGGGATGTAAGTTTAAAAGGGTTATACATTTCCTGAAAATATAATAATATATTTTTGTATCACATTTGGTCTTTTCTCACTTCGTTTCTCTCAACAGTCACGATAGGTTTTCCAATATCCTCTATTCTTTTAAAAAACTAAAATAGGTAAATGCTTCATTAAAGAACTGACTATTCGGAAAACTATTTTGGCTAAGTTGTTTTAATCTTGCTAAAACGGCGGGTCAGGAACCGTAACTCCTACGACATGGGCCGGGGGCAAGTTGCATTTCCGAGGAGGGATCATTACTGCAGCCGGATCATTTAGCAAGTGTCCCTCAATATATCTCCATTAGGATACAGTAAAGAGGGGTCCAAATCGGATTTGGGAAGGGGGAGCGAGCATGACTTAGGGGATTAAATACAAATTTGATAGAGACCCTCCCTCCAGCGTGCCTCATCCAGATTTATATGCTGGGGTCTTCGCTGGGTCCTTCTCGTTGAAGAGAAAGCGGCCGGCAACGAATCGCAATTCACTATCTTCCGTCGGATAGAAAAATTAAATCGAAAAATTAAATAATAAATAGCAACTCCGTGTCAAGGTTCAATGATCTTAGGACAAATTATAACAGAAGAGTTATAGGGCAAACTTCGATACAAGTACTACCAGTCCACAAGGTAACCAAAGCATCCTTCGTACCCGTAGGATAATGCAAGGATTATGTAAACTACAAAATTCATCATACTTCGTCAAAAAAAAAAGAAAATTAAAATAACTTAAAACTGAATCATTTAGCTCGTATCTCCGTCTTCTTCATACAAACCTATGTATTTTTTGTAATTAAAAGATTTATTTACTATTAAAATAAATTTGATTTGCAAGCTCGGAAGAATAATAAGGCCTAACGAACCCGAAAGTTCGATGCCGATGATACAAACAATACCTACACACCTCCATGGAACCCCGCCAAAAAAACAAATCTGTAAGGTCAGAACTAATGTAATCTTCCCATCTACGTTTTGGTTTAGCCCTCGGGCGTTTACCCGACGATACAGCGCTAATTACCGATTTTTTATCCGTTTTGCCTATCTTTACTTCAATAATATTTAGTGAAAGTCATGTGATTCCGCATTGTGTAGCCGTTTAAATTCTAAAGTCGACTCATTCTTCTCCAGGTAAAATATTTTATGCAATAATTTATTTCCGAAAGCCTTTAGGCATTGTTCCTCACTGTCGTAAATGGTGGGACAGAAATAGCCAACACGTTTTGAAGGGCTGTTAAAAACAAACCTATGTCTATAGAAAAAATAATTTTATTTGAGTAGGTTTTAAAAATTACATCTTCCAAATGTCGGCCGTTATTGATGTGTGAGCCGTAGCTTCATCTTGTTGCAACCAAACAACCTCTGCGTCGATTTCATTCAACTTAGGGCATAGGACAGTCTCCAACATGTGCATGTAACGGTCGGAGTTCCCAGCTTCCGTAAAACATCTCCTCAAAAACGTAAGGCCGATAACACCGAAGTTATCAACAGCCGTCTACAGTACCCTCCCGAAATGCGTCAGTCAATTTTAATTAATATTTAGGGCACATATACTAAAACTTTTCTACATATTCAAACGTATTTCCCTCAATATCTATATCTCTAGAGTCATCGTTCATTTAGCTACTCACTATATACTTAGTTTTATTCGTAGGTATTTGTTTCGAGACTTCGTTCTTCGCTAACATCCACCAGCGTTATTGAATTTTATTTAATAGTTACCACATCTTCGCCTGATAAGACTAATTCATTGGCGTAACAACGGGTATATTATCGCCCAGAGTTAAACATTTCTAACGTCGTGTTCAATCTAAAGGGTAAGATTAAAAAATAAATAATTAATAATGTTTGAATCATTTATAATATGACAAAACCACAAGTTGGGCGAGGATTGCGTCCATGCCAAACTGCAGGAGCCATAGAATGCCTTTGATTGCATGAACTGCTGTAGGATATGACTGCACATTAGGCAGAATTTAAACAACTCATCAAAAACAAAAACTCTTGGGGTACAATAACACTGGGCGTTCTAAAACTGATGAGTAGGAACCGAAGAGTAATCTAATAGAGATTGGATGGGGTCGAATGATTTAGTGACGACACATCCAGCAGGTGCCGGCCAATTTTCCAGACCGGTAGACCGTCACATACTCCATCTGTCCTTCTCAGTTTGACTCACCCACTACCCCCTCCTAAAATAACCATTTTCGTTACATTATAATCCTCCCCCCTTCTTCTTCCTTACTGAAGGCATACATTCATGAGGACATGTAATAGGAGCTTCTCACGGAATAGTAGGATGTAACTTTAGCTTACCGTTAAGATAACTAAGTGATGCGATCTAGGTCATTGATTGGAGAAAGGAATTCCTAATTCCATACAATAAAGATCGAATTGAAAATTGAACATTTTTAAAACAATATTGTATAATTATCATATGATCTGGCAGTAGAATATGTCCAAACATTGAAAAGATTGATTTTAGTATTCAATAATTTATACTTTCGCTTCACTATATATTTCACATATAGTAATTCAACATATTGTGATTGTGATAAATTTCGAAACCACGTTTTCAACGGAAATAAACTTTTAAGGTTTTCTGAGTCCAAACAGTTTAGTAAAATGGGCTGTCTGTGCGGGTGTAAACAGCCTAATTCAAAAACGAAAAGTTATACGAAACTGAAATCAAGTATTACAAGTACTACATAGGTAGTAGGCCTGTGATGTTACAGGCCAAATTCAATTTTTAATTTAACTTTTTCGCCAAAATCGACTTATCGGAATTGCCACTTCAGCTAGGTCTTATTCTCCTTGAAATAGTCTGACAGGGCTTAAATGCCGAATTTCGAAAATGGCTAACTCTAAAGTATCTTTAATTTTGTTTATTTGAAATAATTAGCCGTATCTCATTGTTAGTAGTAATAAAAATGGAGACATATAAACTATGAAAGAATTTGACAATGAACGAAAGGATAAAAAAAATGAGTAATATTTTTTTCTGACGTTGAAAACAAATTTCCGGAAATAACAGTAGTAATATAGATGTAAAATATACCGTTGGAAAGTAAAGAATTTATAAAAATGATATTTAACAAGCAAAGTCTGAGATGCTAACGGTGAGTGACGAAAAACGCATTAACTTAAGTGATTGCTGTAGTTAATAATTTCTACATTAATGTTATTTAATTTTAATTTCCATGGAAACTAAATAGAATTTCCATGGAAACTAAATAGAAAATTTTGAAATTCATATTCAACTTGAAAAACCGAAAATGCATAGGAAACAGGTTTGTTGTACTCCAGTAGTATAAAAACTATTATATTTTCTTATACTTTTGTGAGAGAATTCGAGAAGAAATGCATGTTGCTGAAAATAATTCATGTGAAATTTATGTGAATTCTTTGAAATTATTTTAAAAGATGGATAATTATGTAAATGAAAGTTGTGTGATACGCACAACGCGACAGATTTTTTTAAACAAATTTAGTAATATTTAAAAATTATGTTAAATTAAATTTTTTAGCAAAAACTTCAGTGTTCATTATTAGTCTAAATATTTTAAGTTTATATATATACAGAAATGAGGCATCTTAATTCAATATATAAAAAGGCAATTTATAAAATGGCATCAAGTGTCAATTAAAAAACACTAAAATAAAAAACAAAATGTTTATCGATCTATTTTCAGTGTGCTGATACTTCGAAAATGGATAATGCATTTGTTTTTTTGTATTTTACAATAATATTTCTAATGAGATGGATACAATTAACTATTTTTGTAGCAATATAATATAATATAATAAATATATTATATAATAATATAAATATAATAATATAATATAATAAATTGGGTAGCACCGCTTGATAAATAGAGTGTTTCTTATTTTCAATTCAGATTTTAAGTCTTCATGTATATTTATTGATTACCAAATCCAAACTTTAGAGGAAAACAATCCTCTAACATCAGCTCGAGACACTGCAGAGAATATTAGTACCACGCACTGAAAATGCAATGTATGTCATATTACGTTTTACATACATTACATAAAGTAGTGTTTTTTGTAATAAAATGAATCCTTCAGAAATGTAATAATATAATCAGTAAGCCGGATGGCACTTAGCGCAATTGTAATTCTTCAGCAACTCACCAACCGGTTGTCGGTTAAATGCTTAAAAGCAGTTACGATCAAATTGAACCCGCCCGATATGAATTTGAAGGTTATTAAAACTGACAAAGGTAGGAGCGACCAGAGATCTAGATCTATAGAGCATTTGTTGGCAGATATAACCTATATAGATAGCGCTGTCATCGGATACGGCCGACATCTGATAAACCTGGGTATTAGGTTTCAGTGATGGTTATCTACGCCTCTCGGACCAGTCCTCTTTCCCACACGCTCCTCCTTTATTTACAGCTTCCACCGAGGCCTAGCAGCGTCCTTTGTGCACTACTTCAGCGCCAACCGAGACCGCTTGGATATATGTTATTGGTCCGCGGGAGGATCTAATCTCGGAATAAGAATGGATATTCCGAGGATTGCCTATAATACAAGAATAGCACCCGTACAAGATTCAATCCTTGGAATGCCAAGTAGAAAACATATAAGAACCAGGAAGCAACATGAACGAACCTAAGAGGAATAAAGTGAAAACAGTAGAAAATAATGAATTTGTGTTACAGCGGATATTGGCTTAGCTATAAAAATAAATTTTAAAAACATCAAGAAAAGAGAAAACAAAATATCACTTATTTATGTATTGTGTTTACATAAAATTACTTTCTTGTCTAATAATAGATCAGAAAACTTGTGCTTCTAGATAGTCCTCATGATGCAAATTTTTAGATATGAATTTAAAATGGGCATATATTTTTATATATAGTATATGAATAAGAAGGGAGACTATGAGGATTAATGAATTAACCAATAACATTTATGATAGAAAAATATACTAGAGAAAGAAGATTCTGAAGATGAGGAAAAAACGCCTCGAAACGTTGAAAATAAAATAATTGAATGATTTTTAGTTGTTGTTTTTTTTTTCTGCTATATCATACGTAGATAGATTACTTAGTAGGAGTTTGCACGGGTGTACCCAGCTCAAAACAGAAGGGAGGAGAGAGGGTAATTTTCTAAATTTAATTTCTTTCATGTAGAGTAGGAGGGGATCCATGATATCATGTGATAATTCACAGTAACATTCAAAAGTAACATTCAATTAATTTATTATAAAATTAATTCTTAAACAACAATTGCACTTATCGACATCCTAAATTTTGCGAGGATTAGCTTTGAAATGTTTAATTTCTTCCACATTGAAGGGGGAAGCAGCAACTCCAACTTCCTCCTCCCTGTATACATAAGCCTATGGGAGTGTGTTTTTAGATGTCTTGGAGTGATGTAATGTCTCTATTTGATGTGTATTTTTTATACTGTTGACGTGAAATGTGCTGTATTTTGTCTGCAATATGTAATCTTGTAGTTTCCATCCTGATGATGCCTGAATTGGCGAAACGTTGACTGGTTAGTGCCTAAAATTGTTTACCGCTATTTTAGAGACTTAAGGCTTTGCGTTTGTAATCTTCCAATCATATCCTAACAATTAACTTATGCCTCTTTTAGAGTTGTTTGCTCTTTTATATTAGGATGTTAATTGTTTTAATTCTATAATTTGAAATCATTAATTTTCATTTATCACTAATTAAAGTCATAGCTCTGTAGATAAGAACATGACTATTTTAAACATAAATAATCATCGGACAATTATGAATGGTAATATAACTCTAAAATTGGTCGATGTAACATCAATAATTTAATTTTCACCTTCACAAGAATTAAATAAAAATGAGAATAATTTTGGGCCTTAAAAAAAAAATCGAATTCATCCTATATTCCTAACTGATATAAAAATATTATAGTTAGATAAAAAGTTTATTTTTTTTTTTTTTTTTAACAGTACGGAACCAGTATCCAGATGTTATTCTAGTCCCTGAAACCAGAGTAGTTTTAAATGATATTCTAGTAATTCTACTGCAGAATATTAAATCCACGGAGACCTTGAAGTTCCAAAAAGTCTTGACAAAACCCGTTTTATAAGGCTGTTCCACCATTCCTTGCGTTCTTATAGTTCTCCAAAAATTGGTCCAATTGTGCTTTAAATGCAATTGGCAATAATGAGCAATGTGAAACCGGCGGTGTGATAAGGCTTATTTTAGATTATAATTTCCAAGTATTTTTAATGGACTTCATTAAAATATTAAAAATAAACTTATAAACTAGTTAAATGTTATAATCAATTCTGTGGTGTTTGGGTAAAGGGATACAAGTAATTTTTTTGTGACATTGGATTTAAGTTGTATTTTGTTCTCTTTGATGAACTTTACCTTTGAGAAAAAGGAATGTCAATGAATGAATAAGTCAATGAATCTAGTGTCCACAATCCATGTAAATACAGTTTCAGTGAATAATACCTTTTTTTCTAAAAGGTAAAGCTTATTAAAAAGAACCAAATATAACTTATGGATTACCCTAACACCACAGAATTGAGAGATAATTTGTACTAAAATATCTTCTCTGAGTCAGAACTGAGGCAATAATACAATAAATCACCAATATTGCATTATTTTTTAAATCTGGATATAAAAACGAAATACCCCAATAAAGTCTTTTGGGATTGGCACAGGTAGATGATCATCATTGTGTAGCAACCGCTTAATTTAACACCTGATGTAAGTGACAAGTGTCAATTTCCAATTTTTGGGTCATATGGGCCTAAAAGGCGCCAAGAAAACCACGGCTCCTACCCTGGCCACTAATTTTCATACCTAAGAAAATCTAGTATACAGAGCCAGGGTTTGAACTGGCCATGCCCAGTACGGGGAATGCAACGCTCAACCAAGCTACATCATTCAAATTTACACTTATAATAAAGTTAGATTTGTCATTGTAACAAGAATAAAAACATTTAAAAGATTAACACAATAAAAATACATGTTTTTGAATGGCTTTCATAAAGATTAACTGAAAAGAATAATATACAATAATAATAATTTTATTTAAAAAAATTTAATTTACAATTTAAAATGTCTTTAAAACGAAAAGAAAAAATAGTATTTACAACTGGAAACCGATTTGAACCAAGGAATGAGATATAAATATATCATTAAAAATAATCTTATTTGAACAAAATTTATTTAAATTTGACAGGTTCTTCACAATTATTCCTGGCTTTTGAATGAAATATACGAGACTGAAACACGTTTATATATCCTCTTAAAAACAACGTTAGCGAATAACTTTCGTCATAGTTTTTTTTTTTTTTTTTAATGTAAGGAACGAGATCCATCCGAACTAAAAAAAAAATCGTTTATGAGGTTCGACGGCAGAAGACATTGTAAGGGAATTCCTAGTTTGATACATTTTAGTTGCAATAACATTTTTGGGGAATTAAAGTGTTTGGCAACACCTGATTCCTTACGGCTGATTGTATAGCTTGTTGAAAGATTCTGTTGGAAATATATATTTTTTTGAAAATAATAATGTTAGTATTTAGTTATGATAAGTGACTGCTGGTTGAAGGTACATAGTGTATAACAAACATTTTAACGCTCTAAAAGTCTTCATTTTCTAAGTTACCATGTTTTATGGGCGAGTGAGTCATAAGTTGACAAACACAAAATTATTATTTATTTATTCCTAAAATGATTCCGTTTTTAATCAGAAAAAACTCATGACAACGATAAAATTATTCGCATTTTTAATTTTTTATTTATTAATGCTTGCTTAAGAACCTAGTAAATTGTTTGCGGCTTTAACCAGTCTGGCCTGGTCCGCATCTGTTGGAACTTGGGCTATTTTTGCCCAATTTCCTGAATGTAGATTTATTTTTTATTCTATCAATGGATCTGGCTCTAAGTCTCCATCAACTGCGGTTGCAATCACGGTTGTGAAAAGAACGCCATGAAGCGATATGGTCGTCATTCGTATCAAGAGATGCTGAAAGCAAAATTGAATAATTCCTAAATTCTCTTTCTCATCCATATTTTTAAGTTGTGATCCCAGGCCGCTCCGGTTACCATGTGGTAGACTGTTCTTTCAAATCTCTCTCTAGGGTGTTTAGTCAGGGACCACATCACATAGCTGTATACCATATCGGGCATTATCACTACACAGTACATCCCCAAACTATCAGAGTCATGAAGTCTTAGAGCTTCCCGATGACGCAAGATGAGCATACTTAATCAAGTAAGGTTACAGTTCGGCAAAGAAAAATACTGCAATCACTCTGAATTGGGTTTTTGGAAGTGGAAAATTCAAAACATTTACAAGGTGAATCTGTCAGCTACGACCTCTTTTTTTGGTCATATCGGAGTTTAGTCAACCTCAACAATCAAATAAAACTGACTCCAGATATGCTTTTACATGTTTGTCTCTTTTCCCAATCGAGGTTTTTGAATATGTCCTCAATTTAGAAATTTCTTACATCTACGCTCATCTTGCTGATTGGATGTTAGTTTATTTTCTTGCCAGTTCTTATCCTCCTTCTTTTAGTTTTAAGCCAATTTACACTGGTTCTCTCATCAGGGTCTCAGCAAGATTTTCCCTGTTACCTTGTTTACTTCCACAGAATGCTTTGTCCACTCCATATCCTAAAATATTATGTACCATTCTGACATGATGTTATTCTTATCACTTTTGTAGGATATTGATCAACAAAATGGGACATGCTTCGGTTGTCTTAATTCGGTTCTAACATTAAATAATTCAGATACCAGGGTGCTCTGCATTCTGTATTTGGTATAGTACATCCTTACATCCGAACACTCGTCAGCGTTACCAATTTTGCGATAATTCCCTACTCAGCTCAAGAAACTATAAAGTTGTCTTAGGATGCAGTTAGTTCACCATTTCAGTGTAGAATTCTCCTATATTATTGTTCTGTCAGATGTCATCGGATACTTGGAACCTTCTAATTGTTAAAGGTTTTCTCTCAGATTTTAATCTTTCGCCGCATTTTAAAATGTTCCCCAAAACCACTTTATAGCATTTAATTTTTCCAGAAGTCTTATCAACTCACAAGTATTTAGTAACTTTTTCTCAACTTTAATTTTTTTCAGTGCTGTTTTCCCAAGAGTATTTCCGAGTACAGGATTTCGAGTTTATAAAACAATTTTGAATTTACTTAATCAAAATTACTTGCTATAGTAATGTTCAACGTAGAGACTCCCCACCTCTAAATTTCTGTTACCAACCCATGTTCATGGATTTTTTTTAAAGTTTGGACTGAATCTGAAGGCTGATTTGCTCCATGTATGGTTTAAATGCCATGGTTTAAGCTCTGATGAATAAAAACAAAATTGAATGTTTATTCCTTCAGGAATATAAATTATAAATGAACAAAAATATCATATATGTCTTATATATGGTGTCAGGGACTAAGTACGTACTTAAATACTAATAATATTAATCAATATAGATAAAGAAATTAAGAAAAGTCCATGAAATTTATGATCTTGATAAATGTGGGATACATTTATTTAGGCCATAAATTTAAATTTGAGGATGTTAAAATTCTATATAAAGAAAAGGATAATTTCGGAAGGAAATTATTAAAAGCTATTACTATAACTGAAAATCTGGAAAATGCAATTAATTATAAAACATATTTAAGAAATATCAATACAACATATACAGAGTTGCTTAATAAGCTGAATAAACAATATACTATTTCTCTATCTTGCAAACAAAAATAGTTTCAAAAGGAGTCCACATAGAGTGCGCTAAAGCAATCTCATTCTCAGTTTCAACTAAATCAATATGGATGATATAGATGTATGCCTCAGGAAGGAATAGTGTTTTAAAAAATGGAGAACAAGCTAAAATAAAAGTAGTTTTACTAAATTTAATGAATGTGAATAAACAAATAAAATAAATGTTGCCTAAATATTAATTTAAATTTAAATTAAAGTTTTTAAATAACATTAAAAGTGTTAAGTATGTGTTGTCAAATATGTAATTAATTTATATTTTTTAGAAATGCTATGCCACCAAAATGAAAGACCTGACCTCAATGCGCCAAAAATAAAAATTAGAAAATTTAAAACATTTCAAATTTTAAGTACTGCCTTGAGAATAATTTATAGAACTTAAAGAATAATTTATGATTGACTTAGGTGACAGAAAATAGAATTTGAAAACGGGCAATAATTTTGTAAAAAAAAAAAATCAAATCAAATAAATAAATTAAAAAAGAGGGCCGAAACGCTACAAAATAAAATAATATTTTTAAAATAAATACTGTAAAAAGTTTCTATTAATAAAATAAATTTGTGTTGAATTGGTTCTTTCATTTCTTAATCTATATAGATTAATATAAAAAATTAAATAATAATCCCATTTAAAAAAGAAACAACCATAATAAAGTTGTTGAACACAAATACTCAATTTATTTAAGGTTTCTATAGAAGAAAACATTTATTTTTTAAACTATTTATATTAAGTAGGGTAAAAATAAATGTTTTATTTAAATGCGCATTTCATTATTAATAAGGAAAATATAAGAATGGTTAGTGTTCATATATTATAGGATAACTTTTCCCAGGACCACCTGTTGAAGAAGGGGATGGACTGCGATTAACACTCGCGATGGAATTCGGAACAGAAGAAGGAGCTTTTCTTATAAGTTGGAGAAGGTTCAGTTATAGCTTAATGAAGTTCCTACAATTCTTACTTTTGGTTGGGACAAGTTTTTATGACCGGTCGACGCTTCAATCCAATGGTGGCCGATGTCATAAGAATTTGACAAAAACTTCAAATGATTTAATCTCGAATCATACTTATGCCGCTCTCACCTTCTCGACTTTTTTCGTTAGAGGACTTGAGATTTTAGTCAATAGCTTAATAAGTTGCTGATACATAAACAAACATTACAACATTTAAAAAAAAAAAAAAAAAACCTTTTCAATGAATTATTTTATTTTAGGAAACTAAACAAACTAATTCAAAATCACATTACATGGTTTGTTTTGTATTATGGTAAAAAATATAATCAATATTTTAATTTTTACAATAATAAGAAACAAACCATGTAATGAGATTTTGAATATGTTTTTAGATTAACAGCTTGAAGATGGGTGCCCGAAACGTTGTTGATATGAAATTGTATAAAGATAAAAAAGATTAATCTAAATAGAGTTATTAAATGGAAATCGTGATATAGATAAAACTATATAATATTAAATACTCTGTTTGAAAACAAGTAAATATAATTAATATATGTATATTAAAAAAAATTATTTTATTTTTAATATATTCTTATTTTTGTAAATAAAAAGTATTAGTGTACTTTGTAAATAAATATATATACCTTATCCCACAAAATCTGCTGTCAGGCATATCAAAAGAAACACTTTTTAACTCCCAATTTTCATTTAATAATGACAACATTATTAACTTTAAAAAATTAAAAAAGTAAGCTCTACAAAATAAAATTATTTTATAACTTACTATATATATAGGAAGGATAATTTATGGCAAAAAAAGCCTTAATTATTTAAACCCAGATGTGGTACAACTAATGAAGAAAATTAACATGAGTGTTATGTTACAATTTAAATATTAAATTTTTGGATTTGATTTTTATATTTTAAATCTGGCTATTCACTAGATATTCTTCATAGCGGTGTATAAATAAAATTGCATTTTAAGTAATATAATATTTATAATTTAATAACTTTTGAGATAGAAAATTAAAATAAACATTTAAAACACCTAAATGAAAAAATGGTCTTTACAAAAAGAACTTTAAAGAACAAACAACAGATTGAAAATAAACAATATGTATCTGCAAAACGATCTTTCAGTAGGTATATATAAATTTTTTTACATCACATCCAATATTTGAAAATAACTTATATTGCATAGCGTAAGACATTAAGTTATCAAATTTAGCTCAACTTGAGGAAGAACTTTTAATAAAAGCGTGAGGTTTAATATAATTAAAAATCAAGCAGAAAAACACAGGAAAGGATGGCTAACAATATACAACTTTATAGAAATATTGAAAACTATATAATAAAAGCATCTACATCCAAATGTTTTTTTCTCGTTACTTTCTTGAGGAAATTTATAAATCATGAATGTCACAATGAATGATTTGATCCTAATAATAACAGCCTTCAGTTAACACAACGGCTTATAAAACATGAGTTGCATTGGAATTCAACTACCAGCCCTGTAAAAACTCCTGAATGAAAAATACAAGAGGACACTAGCTGGTAACATTTTGTTTATAATTATATGAAAACGATCTATTCAAAAACTCTATTTAAGGGAGTAGATAGCAATATAAAGTCGCGGAACAAGTTAATAATATGAAAATCAAGAATATTAATTATCTAATTTATGTTATTTAGATTTAAGTCTTTGACGGCTTCGATTTGTGAAAAATTTTGCTTTTAAGAAAAAAAAAAATAATACACATATTGTTTAATTTATTTTTATTTGAGATATATATTATTGTGATATACTTATTTTTATCAAATTTTTTTTTCTTATTCGGTATATATAGTGTGAATGGATACTTACAGCTCTAATACCAGTTATTCTTGAGTGTGGCAACTTATATTATTTTTCAATAAAAAACAAATTCAACCTCTTAAAATGAAAACAAAAAAAAAACATAAAGAAATACATGCAGGTGAATTTCGTAAATATTTTTTAATAGTTATGACTTTTATCAACGACCAAGTTAAACTAATCTGAACTTCTAAATTTCCTATTCTATATTTGATGATTTATAAAAATGATTAATTCCCTAGATATTTATGTCATTAATATCGATAATGATAAAATAAATTTTTCGTCGTTGTCGGAATAAAACTACTTCCGAAATTCTCATTATTTTGGTTACATTATTATCACACATTTGCAAATATGTAAATATAATCAAGGTATATGCATGCATTCGAATTTTAAAAAACCTATTTTAAGAACATTTTTCAGAATGTAAAAAAATGTTTACCATTACTGTCCTATATACAAAGGCATTATTGTAATTGTAACACACCTGATAATAGCAGGTTAAAGAGCCTTTAAATTATTACAATGTTATGATCACAAATAACAGATCCCAAGGATGGTTAAGACATGCTGCTATGATCAAAAATTCAGAAGTCAGACCCACATTGTACCGCAAGCAACAATTATTAATTACCTGATAAAATAATTAAAATTAAGGCTAATCACCAAGAGAGCGAATACTGGAAGCACTGTTATCACAGATCTTAGTCAAGGAGGAAATTCTAATCAATAACAATTAAGCTCTTTGCAATTTTACAGATAGTTCCATAGTTAAGCTAGTTATATAGAAAAATTATTTCATGTGATCAGACGTTCTCTTGAATACAGAGATTATTTCATCTTTAATAGGCCTATTTACTAAAGTAAGAATAATGTTTCGCATACAGTATCTAATACCTGGAAATTTAATTTCCATATTCAATTTTTTTTCTTTCTTCTGTTAATGTACACCAAAGGAAATAAGTGTCCAACAGAGACAAGTGTGTGTATATAAATAAAACTAAAATAGGAAAAGTTTATAACAGGACAAGGGTGGTGAGGGGAAGAAGGGGGGGTAGACGGCAAGATCAAACATAGGAGCCAAATACAGGTAACAATAAAGAAGAGAGTGAACAATAAATTAGGGTGGTAGGCGTGGCGGGGGCGGGCCAAACCACGCCCACTCCCACTACACACCCACTAATTCAATATACCCACGGATCAGTTACACTCACTGGTCCTTAACACATCCACTCCCCAATCTATAATCCATCATTATTAAATAATTATTACTCCAAGCCACCGCTGAGAATATTTAATACAAGTTCAGAGACACCTTGATCAAATCGTGTACAATGACAATTTAGGGAGAACCAAATCTTAAATTTCCTAAAAATTCAAATGAGATTTCCCAACTTAATTAATTAATTTGATTTTTCCAACTATTTTATAATATATTTTAATTTTACCAACTCTTTTGGTTTTGAACTTTTCATTTACCTGTTGCGAATATTGACATTTGTCAACAATAATTTTCTTTTCTATTCGAACACAACATTGCATCGAAGAAAAAAGATTTTTTAAACTTAAAACGTAATGGTATTGGTTTTAAATTTTAGTAATTCATTGAATAAAATGTTTTACCACAATTTAAGCAGCTTGAAGAAAGTTCCCAAATCTCAAATTTCCCAACTTTTTGGGTTTTCAAATTATTAGGAAGGAGATGAAATTTCCTATCCCTCCCATGACGACTTCCTGACAACTATTTCATGTTAATAATATCCTGTAGCTAATAAACTGTCGAAAATGATTTTTCAGTTTTAACCAATGAGAATATACATTGGAAATTCACGAAAAAAAGTGTTGAATGTACTCTCATCTTAAAGTAATCATCAATACGAATTATCATTTTAATATACTAGTAATAAACTGGGCAGGGATAGTACTACAATTCCATCAACTTTGTAAAGATGACATTCTATATACGGTATTTTATTCTTAAGAGATATTTTTTTTTTAGAAGAAATGAGGCTATTCTGATGGAAAATGACGGTGGACAGTTGAATGTGTCGATCCAATTTTTTCTGGTAATTTTTCAACTGTTTAACAGGATTTTCTTCAACAGTGGCCTGCAGGAGTTCGCCGTCAAGCTCTATTGGTCGACCTGTCCGAGGCTCGTCTTCAAGTTTGCGGTTTCCTGCTCGAAACTTTTCAAACCATCTCTGAGTACTTTCCGTTCACTGACGTTTTCTCCATATATTTCAGCAAGTTTCCGATAAGTTAAAGCCAATTTTTATTCTCCTTTATTGCATTCCCAAAGCATAATATGACGTAAGTGGTTTTTGGGGAGATCCATTTTAATTGAAATTTCAGCACAGACTAACTTTCTCCAACAAAAACATGATAAATAGAAGAGTACGTAATGCTATAATAAACAAAATATGTAAACACATTTCAATTGTAAAGGAGGGATTAGTAATATCAACATAAACAGACAGATTTTTAAAAACCGACTGTATATGTGGTAACCTGCTTTTCTTATAGTGAGATGGCTTAATAGCCCATAGTCAACTAAGGTGAAAAAGGCTAAACTCGGAATGGAAGATACTGAGCTGAAAATTTGCATGGACCTATATTATGACTTTCTAAATGTTGGGTAGAAAGTCAAGTAAAATCTCCTATCGGCGTCTCAAATTAATAAAGGTCAAAAAAGTGACAAAAATCTTTCTTTCTTTTTTTAATATCTCATTTTTTATGCCTCCCATGCCGTTATATGTTATTATAAAACTTGTAGAAAATAAAACTTTCTACAGGTTTAGTATTATTTATTTGTTTGTATGATCAACCGTTCTCTAGATATAACGCAAAGGGGAGGGGATGCAGGCTCAAAATAAGGTATTCATTTTAGGAGAAGGTTTTAATGTGGATTATGAAAATATAGGGCATTCTAACTAAAATAAGCCTTGTATGCCGTTCCAAAACAGCTACCTTCAAAAATGGTGACATTTTATTTAAGAAAAATCCTAAAAATTTCACTCATTTTTCATTCCGTGGTCAATATCTTAAAGACGGCCTGCCATGCGAAAACAATTATGAATACTTTTTTTCAAGTAAATTAAATTAACTAAAATTTGAGCCTTTACAGAACTCTTTACGTTAACTAGTTCCCGAGATATAGAATTTAAAATAATAACATTTTTTTTTGGTGCAGATGTCTATTATGACTCAAATAAGAGCTAGTTAAAGGCACCAACAAGTAGTTAATGATGATTATCATCGTAGGAAGAACAGTTTCCATGATATTTTTCAAAATAAATTCACAAAATGAAGATTTTTCGTTTTTTCAACAAAAAATTGTTTTTTGAAATTTGACAAATCAGGAACTAGTTTACGTAAAGCGCTCTATTAGGGTATATACATCAAGAATAGAATTTAAAAAAAAATTCTAACTGCAATCTTTTTTTTGTCAGTTTTTTTTTTAAACAATCTAGAGGAGTCCTAAGCTAACAATTATTAGTATATATATTCCCTTAGGGTATCTAATATCTTCATTTGAAATTTGGTGTTTATCCGCTAATCTTAAAATACAGCTCTAAACCACCTCACCACTACCTTAATGAGCAACTGATAATTTGAACATGAAAAATAAATACTCAAGACTACAAATAGTAATGATAAAATCAAAAATACCTTTCATGGATGCACCAAAATTGCGTTCTGAAGTTGAACAAAAATTATTACCAGCTTCACCCTGCTCTACAATCGAAAAATACTAAACCAAAACAGAAACAGCCAAACTATTTTACCAGTACTGAATATTTTCAAGAGTTTTTCAGATCATAGCAGCAATATCAACGCTACATAACGGAGGGGGAAGGAATACTAATAAAACTAAAAAAATATTTGCCGAAAGCCAGCTTTACTTACTAGAGTCAGTTTGACGAATCAACCTAGTAAATTTCAATTTTTAAAAAAGACAGAATTTATTTATAATTTTTAACGGATTTCACACTGTCACATTCAAGGAAACAGAGATGTATGTACACATTCGTAACATATATACAAGGAAAAAAATTAAAAATACATGTATAAAAACTAAAATAAAATATTCAAATAATAATAAATTAAACAAAACCATAAAAATAATGTAATAAAATTTAATTAAAAATTCATCCATACTTATTTACACTAAGCCTAGGGACATCCCAAACCGCTAATCCCCCCCCCCCAAACGTGAAAGGTAAAGCAAGAATACAGGAGATCCCAGCGCTCCTCTTCCTCCACTGTTAGAGTAAAAAATGTATCGGAGTTAATTGAAGAGATAGAAATCCGTCATTTCAGTCGCCGTGATTTCTATCCCGTGATTTCTAGCGTGTAAAGTTGTTGTTCTCTAATGATAATGAATCACTAAAACGGAAATAATCACTAAATCGACGAATAAACATCCTAAAGCTATGAAAACGTAGATGGGAAGATGTGTGTAAGCAAAGATCTGGATCTTATCGGCATCAAATCATTATAATTATAATTAATGATAAAAAATTTCTTCCTTTTAATACATAAAATATTCAATTTTAATTCAATACATTATATCTTTGATAAAAAGTACCTCATTGATGTTCTGACCGTCATTGAAACACCCAGTTTGCGGCACTATTCATGTTGGGAAAAATAAATTACCTCCCTCTTATTTAGAAAGGTACAGAAAGTCAAAAACGTCGAATTATTATTGAGAGAGAAACGAATCCCAGATGAATTTATGCCCCATCCGATGAAAATATGCTAATATCAGACGTATGCAATGTGATACGATATGATTTTTATACGAAACAATAATTTTTATAGAAACGAAACGAATGAATAAAAAATAAAAAAAAACACGAATTTCCCCTTGAATATTGAAGTTCCACACAGCGGCGCGGTGTTACTCGAGTGTAGTAACTCCGACACATATGCTGGGAAAATAGCTACCTAACACTTATCACACGTCGTCATCGCATCGTGAAGCAAGGAATAAAGATCCCAAGAACGGACCGCAGACTATGTACTTGCGTTTCACTTATCTTTATTCAGAAGGGGTATGGATTTGCCATACACAGTCGTAGAGTTATCCCAAAGAGAACATAATACCATTAAGAGTTTCCATCCAAGAGTTCAAAAATTATGAGCATCCTATAATTGGTCATAAGGTGAATTGACTTACCTGAGATACACCAATATATCAATTTTTTTTTTTAAATATATTAAACTTTCACTATAGCATAGCTTGGCTATTTTCAGCAAATGGTGTTCAAATAAAACGAAATGATGGGCAAATGAAAAAATAAAGGAAATAATGACAATATATAAAAAAAAGGTTTTCGGTTCAGTACATGATATAGAAGTACTGTTTCATAATCAATAGCCGTACAGAGATGTAATGTGGTCAGCATCCATGCTCAAACGCCAGGATTAAGCTTATACCGAGACGTAGATGCGCGGAAAGAGTTAAGTCTAAATATTTCGATTCAAGTTCCTAAAAGGTCAAGTTTTGGGAGGTATCCTTTTTATATATTTTTTTTACCCAAATAATTCCTGCCAACGCTGACATTGTACTTTTTTAGTTATGACCTCCAGAAATAGTACGTATTATTAAAATTTAAAAAGAATAGAATTATTACGTGACTTATTTACAACCTTAATTAAGCTCCATCCAAAACAAATAATCCAAAAAATAATTTGATAGATGTCAAAAAAAACTATTTCCATGAATAGATTTTTTTATAATTTTACTGAAAGAATTCAACACAAAGCTTTAAGTATCTTAAATGGTAGTAAATAACTAGACAATCAACGCTTCGCCAGTTCAGGCATCATGATAGTAGAAAAAGTTAACATAACATAAACACAGACCAGAAATAGTGCATATCACATCAATGGCAAAAAATATTTTCCAAATACGGATAATACACTACTCCAAGACAGTTGAACATTGAATAAATATGTTGAGTATATGTTGAAGATTAGATAATAAGTATTGATCAGATAGTGCTTTTCTCCTTTGTTAAAAAATCTATTAGAAGAGATTTAATTGAAGATTGGGACAGATATTGACAACTATCGGCAAAAGGACGACACCAGCACAATACATATCTCTTATTATGTATATGTACACATCTTGTTGTGTGTTAATATTATTTTTTTAAACTGACTGTTTGAATGTATTCATTGATTTATTTTAATTTTGTTTTGTTATCTCACTCTCTTTAATTCCCAATTTCCTATGATGTACATATTTACAAAAATTCCACTTGAATGATCAAAATATGTTTCTGTTAATTCTATTCTTGTTCTGTTGATAATTTTTTTGTTTTGTTTCTTCTATCCGTAGTGATTTTTTTACATTTGCAATACAATAATTAAAAATGTGAGCTGTACATCGTATAAATTATATTATGCTATTTTGCATGTAGTATAGTATACCCTGTGAATAAACTTCTGTTACGTAGGATTACTATGCAAAAGAAAAAAAAAGTATGGATCTTAACTGATTAAAGCAAATATTAGATCCAAAGTTAAAACATAAACTAGGTATGGCTTTCTTGACAATGTTACTACCTAATACGGTCAAGAACGATTTAGTCTGCCCATAAGTCTGGTTGTTAGATGAAGTAGTAAACAGAAGCCATCACGCAGGATTTTGGAGAAGCAGATCATTTGAAGGGATTATATAGGCCATGTACTTGTGGATCTGCAAACTTATAATTACTCGATACGGAACGTATACCTGATGTGGGCGTATCGTGATGCCGATGTGGCCAACTAATCCGGTGGGATTCTTAACAATCTGACGCAAAAGACGCCGACAAAAGGCGTTAGACGCCAGTATCCCTTTGAGCATTACCCTCTCCCGTGAACAATCCGAATGTAGCAAGCGGGTAGGCGGCGGTCCTCGCTTTGAGGCGGTTTTATTTATCGTCGGAAGGGGCCCTTAAAGCGTTGTTGTTTTGTTTTGATTCATTATTGGGCCGGTTAATGATATAAATCTAGCCATGCTCGGCACGCAACCATCGGCTCCTCAGGGGCCACATAACAAACCGATTATTAAAAACCCACTGTCTCCTCAGGCCTCGACAACATTTACATAAACAATCAACCTGCCATTGATACTCAAACAAACGCCCTGTCTTCGTTTGTGAGCATCGTGTCTCCAAAAGATCACGCCACAATCCTAAATACACGCTCGGTGGGGTTCCCTCGAAGCACTTGAAATTATATTTCTGCCCTCGAAAACGGGCTGGTTGCTTTATAATTCAAGTAGCTACTCATCATTTCTACGTTAACTCTGTTCTGATCCTAAGCTTGATGAAAACAATCGTCCACTCTGAAGACAATGAATGGCAACTACCGCTAACCATGTGCTGAGAGTTTTGATTCACGTATAAATTCCTAAGATAACAATTTTTTTGTCGAATTGGAAGATATTTTTCTATTGGTATTGATGAAAAATGAATGCGTTGAACCGATACGCCCACTCCGAAGATGAAGGCTTAATCATATCTTTATTACAACTTATGCTGAGATAGACACGATTTTCATTAAAATTCTCTAAGATGATAACAGAATGGAATTTGTAAAATGGTTCATTAGATAAGATATTTTCACTTTTTTTTAATAATGAAAAATCGATAAGTAAAAAACCAATGTGTTAAAAGAAAATGGAGTAATGAGCATCGCTTGATTTCCTAAGATAATACAAATAAAATTAATAGTAAACAGCAATAAAAGTCGGGAATATTTTATTTTAAGAACTGATATCAAAATATATAAGTATTCGTTCCCTGGAGATTTATATAGCCTTGAAAATATTTTATTATTCAATTCTTCTTTTTGTGATCCTGCAAATATTTTAATATAGACCATAAATCGACAAAAACAAAACACTTATTACAATCTATGCTTTCTTTTTATTTAATGAATAAAACCAAGGGTTCCTATTTTTTATTTTGACTGATTAGTATTTTTTCAAAACATTTCTAGACCATTATGTTGAGAAATGCAAAAATAAAATGATTTAATCCAATCTGTTGCTATGAAGGAGGTGTCCATACAAACTGAATTAAATGTGGATCCCCTCCACTCCAGTACTCATTTGAACATAAATAGTTAACCAATTTTTTTTTTCTTCATGATATTTTTTTTAATTAATTCAATTTTAATTATCCGATATTTTTTTTACAACTAGTTGTTTCAGGGTGTTAGAGGCTCGTCTAAGTTAAGGTTTTCTAGTTGGATAAATACGCTTGTTACTTTTGCATGGATTTTTAAATCATACCAATAGTCTTTCATCTACTTGCCAAAGATGCCTAAATATACATTTACGGCATTTCTTTTTTCTTTTAAATAACAAATTGCAAGTCAACAACAAATTGCAAGTCAACAACAAATTGCAAGTCAACAACAAATTGCAATTCCGATTTATGCCAACTATATTGGTTTAGAAAAGGAGAATAAAAAAAAAAATTTAAACAAATATAACTGGCATATATACATAACAATATTATCTGAATACTCCATGAATTGGAAGCAAAAAGTTTTTATACATACAAAACAAATGTAAAAAACTGAAATTCCAAAAGATCTGTCGCTGAATATTTTCTGATAACTCAGCAACATTAATACCAATTGATATTATTGGAGATATAATAAAAATAAATTGTTTGAGACCAAAACTTATGGTGAAAATCATGTAATTTTTGTTCTTCATATGTATGTTCATTTTTTATTTAGTAGTCAACAATTATTATAATTAGCTCAATTAAAAAATAAACGAATTCATAAAAAATAAAAATAAAAAAAAACAGCGCGTTAATTGCTCTCATCAAATGATTTACTTCATATGAATTAGCGTGTTTTTTTTGTTTTTTTTTTGTTTTCTTCGCACATTCATAAGATTGGAAGTTATATAGTTTGTCTACAGTAGGAAACGAGTTGTTCCTTGTCGTTTCAATCTTTTATGAGGATTCCAGATTAGTTTCATGTCCAGATTTTGTACATTCCTAGGTAATGGATATGTACACCAGGAATAAGCGGAATATTACGAAAGGATACAAAATGAAAAGAGATCGTAGGCTTACGACGAACAGATAAAACTTTCAGTTAGATCAAAAATGGTTCAGGTTTTTTATCGATGACCACGTGGAACGATTCGAAAAACGATAAGGTTGCGTAACTTCGCAAAACACATTCATAAGATACTTCTAATGAACTTGGCCTTGCTAAATTTTCAATTTATTCATTCAGGCATTTTGTATTCATACTTATAAGTGCTTCAATGCATCGTGTTGTACTGAAATGCATTCAACAATACTTATGTCAAAGATTATAATTTAAAGTATCATTGCGATGATTAAAATCAATAATTAAGATAAGGAAGCAATTAAACAAATGGGATTCGACATTCACATTCGCAACAGAGACACTTGATATCACGTTAAAACAGTTGATTATATTTTTAAAAATAAATATATGATTAAGAAATTAATAAAAAATAAGCTATAAGGTCAGAATCACGTTTAATTGCTAGATTTTTTTTCCCAATCGAAGGATGAGGTACCCGCTACATGAAGGTCCCAGGAAGATATAAAGAGTACTCCTGACCCTAGAATTATATGACATAAATTTCATACTATTTATTAATTTATTATAATAATTCTTAGGTGGCAACATCCCCAGAATTCTTCCTACAAAAAATAAATAAATAAAAGTCTGGTTGGAATCCGAGTAATGAGTCCAGAAGCAGAACTAAAGAATTTAACTTAAAAAAGTTTTAAAATTATCATTGGTAATATAATAGATCTAAATTTAATCCGCTTATCTTATCCATTTCGATAGCATGCATCAGTAAGTAGCGTTGTACCGGGTTTATTTTTTAGGTTGCTACAACAATTTATTGGAGGGAATAAAATATAAATTTTTCCAAAAATGTCGACCGGATTTACCAAATCTATTATATATTTTAATTTTTCCGATTATATTATGAAATATCGTAATTTTCCACAAGTGATTTGGATTCGAACTTTTCACTTAGTGTTACAAATGTTGGTACTTGACAACAATATTTTTTTTTTCTATTCAAACACTATATTTCTTAATTCAAACGGTATTGGTGTTGGTTTTTAATTTTAGAAACTCTTTGAGTGAAATGTTTCTCACAATTTTCGCAGTTTGGAGTAGGTTCTTAAATTTTCCAATTGTGTTTTCAAATTATCGGGGGAGGAGTGACACCTACTTCCCCCCTTCTCCCCTCACTCCCATAGCGACGTCCCTGATCCACACTAGAAAAGCACAAATCATTACAATAGTAAAAGTTCGCTGCCTAGAATAATAATTAAACAATAATAGTTAATAACTATTTTTAATTTGATCGTGTTTCAACATTTCACAGTGTGTCATATGCCTAGTAAATCATAGGTGTACTTGCACTTGTACTTTTGCACCTTATTATGAAAAAGGTCCCTGAAATATCTTGAGAGAGGCTAATTTCATGCCATGCATATCCTTGCTCAACATATCAATTGATCAGAGAGCTGGTAGGTAGGGATGTGAATATCGAAAAAAAATATCGATATATATATCGTATCAACAGTTTTCGAAGAGATCGGAATATTATTTCGACACATGGAAAAACAAGACGATATTTCGATATACCAGGCCTCGATACTTTTTAATTTTCTAAACCCCTCCAATATAGACAGTACATCGTTCCAAGACAATTCAACGAACTGAAATCTTTTGAAGAGTTGCTCTTAAAAAAAAAAAAAAAAAAAAAAAAAAAAAAAAAAAAAAAAAAAAAAAAAAAAAGATTACGAAATGAGTAATTAAAAAGCAATAACTACTTAAACGAATATTTTTTCTACTCTTCCATAATACTAATTCATGTATCACATTTTTTTAAAGACGAAACGGATAATAGGTGCTCAATCAAACGTCAAGTCCATAAAAATGTCCATAAATTAAAAAAACAAAAAAAAAAAACAGACAATGTGTGTAAAACATGATACTTACCTATACGTTTACATCAATACCCAAAAGCAGACCTATATATCAAAAATCAGTCTTTATAAACTCAGGCATCAATCCATTAACGACTTCCGGGTCTAATAATACCGAGAAAAGAAAGACAAAACTTACACACCCTACGACGATAAATATCTGCCCAAGAAATGACGGAATAAAAAAGCGGAATGCGAACGGAATGTGTCAGAAATGTATAACATACTGAAAAAGACGCCCACCTTTTTGGAATCTTGCGCAATAAAGTCCAAAAAACCTGTCACGAAAAAAACGAATACACCAACGGGCCTGGCATGAAAATTCCTCCCAGTCGCCATGGAGTAGTTTTTACTCCGGACGAAAATATGAGCACACCATTGCTCCAAATAAAAAACAAACAAAAAACAACTCAAATAAATAGCTAATGCTTTATTCAGAGTGCTAAAGGGAATCCGGACAATTTTAAAATTGAATTCTGAAATTCAAATACGCTTTTTGGAAAAATTTGTGTAACATTGTAGATTTTAATTCTTCAATACCACCAATATTAGTCTTATAAAATTTCTTAATTATGATGATTAATATATAACTATTGCGTACTTCAATTAAATATAAGTTTAAATTTATAATTTCAATGCTAAAAGGCCGTTTTTGATCGTACATAATTATATTTTTAATCGCGTAAAAAAACAAAAAAAAAAATATTCTTTCTATTTGATTTTACCTCCATGCTATAAATCTTAATATAAATATTTCCAATAAGTAATATATATTTAGAAAACATGATAACAAATAAAAACATAAAGAAAAGTGCCACAATTCGAAAAAATGGAATTTTACAAGAGAAGGGTTTCATGTTTGCCTATTTAGGTTTATCGCAGTCCCTCAATTCACTGATAATACAATTTTCTTAGACAATACTACTTACTTTTTTAAGTTAATCTTCATTTTTGGGAATTTATTTATGAATTATGAATCAAATTGTTGTATTTTTTTAATTAAAAAAACAGAGCAAGCCCCTTTAGATTTTCTGGATAATAAAGACATTTTTGGAGAAAAAATAATAATTTTTTTTTTGATATATCAGATCCAATAAATTGGATTTAAAAATGAAAATCAACTCAAATTATTTTATTGATTTTTTTAAAGAACAAAATAATAGTTTAAACATAAATGATGATGTTTTAAATTATTCATGACATCGCATAAATAATTAAAGGAAGCAAAATTGATACCTTTCGGTTACCCAAGTAGCATAAGAATAATATTAAAACATTTAAAATAATTAATTACTATCTTTATCAAGAGAGTCTTTATAAAGTAACTCTCTAATCACAATTTGAAGGAAGTTATTATTATTATATATCTTGGCTAGTAAACTTATATAACTGAACTAACAATAACTTGTTATTGCAGAAAATATTGATAATAAAAATCTAGCATTTTTTTCTGAAAGATATATTCGTATACGTGAATGAATGATTTCCGAGCAAAAAAAAAAAAAAAAAATGTTTAGTATTGTGGCATTTTTCTTCGATATGAACGGCATACTAATATTTATCACACACAGACTATATAGTTCTTTCATTATTAAAATTATAATCACATATTATTTACGCATAATGTTTACAAAAGTAAATTGAACCATTTCAGTCTGTTTGTATGGGATACATTTTAGTACGTATTGCTGTATAAAAAATTTTCATTTTCAATATCGTATGCGTGCAAAGTGGGGACATGCTGCCCCTTTTTCGGACAATGAGCCTATAGCAAAAAATTACTATGTGGTAGATATGTCTTACTGCAAGAATAAATAATGAAACATTTTTAATAAGTTTTGATAATGACAAAAAAAAAAAACGGTCGAAACGTCAAATAAATGCATCCGTGCTTCCAAAGATTTTTATTTAATTTGGTAACCTTCAGTATTTATAAGTAATTATTTTTTTAATCCATAACGCAAATCTGAATTTTCAATGAAAAAAATTTCCTATCATATCTATTTATTTATTCTGTTACATTTGATATATGGATATAATAAACTTCATGCATAACTAAATAGAGAAATAAAGACGTTTATTTCTTCATATTTTATACAACATATTATTTTTAATATTTCAACACATGTAAAAATTGAAAGGGTATTTTTGGAACATTCCTAAACAAAGCCTTAAATATTTCGTATACACGTAAATAATTAAACATTCAACGTTTCGCGAATTCACACATCATCAGGGGGAAAAAAAGGATAAGATTACATAAATGGAGACCAGAGATAGCACATTTCATATCAACAGTATAAAAAAAAGACAGAAAGATTAAATAAATATCCAGTAGACCCTCGCTATAACGCGGGTCAAGGGGAAAAGAAACCACCCTAAACGATAAAGCGTGCCGCGCAGCAGCGGAAGCAGAAAAATGTAAATCATTAGAACTGAACACGCATCTATATTAAAAACAATATACTGTACGTCAATTTAATTTTAGATGCCTTTCTTGCTGTGAATGATTCCTAAACAAAAATCATGAAATATAATTGAGAAGTTGATCATGACTAAAGATGAGAAAGCAGGGTTAAAAAAAGTAGGAAACTACAAGTATCTCGCCAATGCGCATAATCCTTCAATTATTGTTTGTCCTGTGGTGTGGGGAAACAAAAAAAAAATATATCATCAGCTTATTTTAAGACTAATCAGAGATTGGGACTAGGGCTAGTCCACGCATTATATCCAAATCCGCGGTAAAACGCGCCGCATTATAATGAGGATCCACTGGATAGACTATTATCAACAGTATTTAATAGCCCCACTAGTTTCGCTAGAAAACATGTTTTATGTTCGGGACGTCATGGGTTTCGACTTTTCATAGAAGTGAGGACTGATCAGTCATCAAACAAATTTTAAATATTTGCTTAGCCTCAGGTGAGCCGAAGTAAAAAAAAAAAAAAAAAAAATGAGCGATAAAAATTCAAAAGTTATGAAAGTTCCAGAACAAGAGGATTCTCATGTTAGGACATGAAAAACTTGTCAACATAAAAGGTCGGAAGCGTGCCGGGCATTCTTCTCATCCGAGCTTTTACCATCTTTATAGGCCGCATAACATAAACAAAGGAGAAGTTCATTTCTGGGGGGAAATGCTCATAAAAGTCGTTGGCAAGAAGGTATGGGGTTTTATTGTCAACTCTGATTGGGCAGATAGGGCGTACCTGGAGACCCGCTACAATTTATGACGGTACATAATTTTATAGAATTTCAGATTCGGTGGGGGTGCGGGAATAAATCTCTAGATAATCTTAATTGTTTAACGTAGCCTAGGATGTAGACATTGTCTCCGGAGTGGATTTATGGTTGCAAGGAGGTAAGATATACGGGCGAGGCCTTCCCCTGTAATGAGACAGTAAAAAACAAAGGTCCTCTCTCTCTCCGCTCATCCTCTGCCTCTCAGCCTCTCATTCTCTCACTCTCTTCCTCCACCGTCCCACCGTCCCACTCACAACTCACCAATAGGCCACAATATAAAAACGACTTTTTCATTGCCTTATCGCCATTATATATGTATCATGTTACTAACTTAAACTGTTTGAATGGCTAATGAACTTCCCAAATACCACATTCGATTCAATATTTGTATTCGAAACAGATATTACATTTTCGGTATACGTTTACTAGGTGAATATCGTCTCCCTAAGCCGGATTCGAAAATTCAAATACAGTTGAACCTCTGTATATCGAACTTCCATACATCGAAAATGTCTACTTTGAATTTTTATAAGAAAAAAATATTCTGTATATCGAATAAAATTTCAAAATATCGAATGAAAAATTTCTTGCAAAATTGCAAAAATATAAAATGTGATTGTCTTCAAAAAGAGACCTTAGTTTACGTACATAATAATAGATAATAATTAAATAAGAAAAAAAAATGTTCCACTGGTGCAAAGCAATGGAAATTCAGAAAAGATCTTACTTTAGAAGATCCACAGGAGTAACTAAATTCTCTGAATCTCTTTCCTAACAAAGAGTGAATTTTTCATTTTAAATATGCCTTTCTTTTTATGAACATAGCTCCTAAGCATGAATTCGGTGATAAACTATAAAAAAATAGACATCAGAAGCTATAATGCGCGAAATCAAAAATAAATATTTTCTATGTTTGCATATATTTAATACATACATATGCGGAGGAAACGTCCCGTCACCGGGACTGGGCCTCCTCTAAGAGCCTACGCCAGTCGGCTCTGTCTTCTGCTGCAGCTCTCCACTTCCGAATGCCAAGCAAAGTTTCTGGCATCCCTGACTACGCTGTCCAACCATCCGATACTCGGCTTTCCTACTCGTCTTGTGGAGTGCAGCTCCTCGGTCATAGCCTTTTTCGGTATTTCAATGGCGTCCATTATGGCTACATGCCCTGCCCATCTTAGTCTACCAAGTTTAATAAAAGTGACGATGTCGAGGTCGACAAATGGAGAGCTGAGTTCCCTATTTTTGGTTCTCCTCCAGGACCTCACCGACCTTCACAGGACCGTAGATTCACCTGAGGACTCCTCGCTCAGCTTCATCTTATCACTTTTCGTCATAGTCCAAGCCTCTGAGCCATATGGCATAGATTCAATACATGTCCTATTAAACTATACATATACATTTGTAAAAAATCTGCAATCACAGATATAGTTTGTACAATTTCTTAAATATGTGTTACTGATCGTTCAGTTTTGTTATCCTTTAACCCTAGAAAATTGCCTTTGTCTCATCATTAACCCCAAAAAATTGTCTTTGATATTTCTTTAACCCTAAAGAATAGCTGTAATTGTTTTTAGCCTAAAAAGGGCAAAAAATTACAATCTTTCTATGTATTGAAATATCGATATATCAAATTTTTGTCAAATAAAGGAAACTTTATGTTCAATTTATAGAGGTTCGACTGTATTAAACTAAAGTTTAAAATTCTTCAAAATTTATACTATACAAACAGCTCTGTTCTATATCAACAAATGTTGGTATCGTTATTGGACAGAACTAAATAATATGTCCTTCGATTTTACAAAAATTATACTAACCTAAATGTTCAGAGTGGCCCTTATTTCGTCCCCAATTTAATTCACAATTTTACTATTTTATTAAAGGCAAATAAATCTCAAAAACGAAATTCAGTAACATAAAAATTCTTCAAACGTTTTAATTATTGTTTATTTTATTGAAAAATGTGACTAATTCCTTATCAAAACAAAAATCATTAACATATTTCTCTATTTTTGGTAAAGATGCACACAGTTCGTGATAACATTTGGAACAAGTCTTGCATTTAACCCATTTTTCTTCAGGTAAGTAGAAAAAACTTGAGGGGGGCGAATTTAAGGCTCAACTTTTAAAAACAATGGCAACTTTCCCTATCTTGAGGTGAAAAGTACGGGTCTCGGAAAGTTTGAAAATGAAAAAAAAAAAACACTCTACTTCACGCACAGTAATGATAAAATAAAAAATTTCTTTCCTCGAAGCACCAGAATGACGTTTTGAAGTTGAACTAAAACTATAACTATCTTCTCCTCGTTCTATAGTTGATATATAGTGAGTCAAAACACAAACCGTCAAACACAATCATTTTACTACCAGCCATCAATTGGATGGTACTGAAGTATGTATAGAGTTTTTCAGCTGGTAGCAGCAATATTAACGGGGGAGACGAATTTAGGCGACGGGACGGTTTTCGAGCACCTTGCCTTTACTATAGGTTATTATTGGAAAATTCTAAAACAAAGCCTTGAGCATCTCCAATAGCAGTAAATAACTGACCAATCAACGTTTAGCCAAGGCCGGAAAACATAAGATTAATGCAGACTAGAGATGGTGTTACAAACTTAAGTATGTGTTGAACTGGAGTGATATAATTTATCTACTTGAACGGTTTTGGAGTGATATAATTTATCTATTTAGTAAGTTTTTGTTGTCTGTTGATGAAAGATGTGCTATCTCACTGTGATCTTATGATGTCTGGAATAGACGGAACGTTGACTGGTTAGTTATTCACTACCATTTGAAAGACCCAAGTTTTCATTTTTTTTTTTTTTTTCCAGTTTTTGATCAATTGTTAATAGTTGAATATGATCCATACATACGACATAAAAAAACAAACCTGTACCACTACAACTCGTGAAGGGTCTTGGGTTCAGTGCTTGTAAGGACCGTACTATTTCTAAGCCAACGGTTATGCAAGGAGGTAATTTGGCCGAGATCACGCTCAACCTCCAGGTTTTCCCCCAATTAAGGGTAACAACCCACTTTATAGAGGATGGGTGAGCCCCAGGAGGGTCTCCCGATCCCACAGGACCGATCCACAGCTGAAAACAGATTAAATAATTACCTGCCACAGCCGGTCTCGAGCCCGGGGCCTTAAGATTAGTAGCACAGTTCCCTATCCACTGAACTACCTCGCTCCCACACATACGACACAACTTATGGCAACAAATGCAGAATATTAATTTTTTAAATGAGGAATTTTTTTTCAATGCATATTTCTTTAATCGTACCATAAATAATAATTGATCTAAAATAGAAAAAAAATTTTTTTTTATTTATTTGATTCGATTATGGACGTTATCTTTCGATATCAGATACATATCGAATCTTTAGTTCTGGTAAAAATATTGGAGGAATCAAATTGGATTTGTTATGATTACCTTCACCGCAAACGACGAAAAATAATTAAACAATTCTGTTTAATTGCAATTGCGAACTAGCCGAAAAACTTTTTCTATAGACTGTAAAATTTTTCTATAGACTGTAACGCCAAGACGGCTCGAACAATTTCGATGAAACTTGCCTGAAGTCTTCTCCTTAAAGCCCTTTAAGTATTCATAAATGTAGTTCATCCCGAGAAAAAGTAGGAAAAAAAGTCATGACGAAAAGGATATTTAATTTGCGCATGACTTGAAAAGTATACATTTTTTTATTATATGCAAAGTCGTTTCAAAAGTAATTTAGTTCCCTACAAAACAAAATCATCGAAATCGGACCATTATTAGAAAAGATACAAGGTTTCCACTAGAACCAACGCAGTATCCTTATATATCATTTCTCAAAGATGTTTTTTTTTTAGTTACACCATATTTTCCTTAATACTTATCCTTTTAATACTTATACTTTTCCTTAACAAAACCAATTATTGGACAATCATTTTGAAGATTACTTTCACTGCAAATGACGGAAAATAAACAGACAATTCAAAATTTGTTTTTTTAGTTGTTTTTGAAGTTTGAAAATTGTTTTGTTTTTTTTCAAATTCGACTTAAACTTTACAACGTTATGTGATAAATCTCCTAACCTAACTTTGACACTTGGATGCGCTTATTTTATTTCCACATTCAATTACGGTTCATTCAATAAATGCACTGAGTACGATAAATCAATACTATTATTTTTCACACATTTCTGTTTTCCACCCCACACCTCCCACTCTCCAAGTGCATTCCAAGCGGCTCAAAAAAAAAAAACATTCATTGGTGCAAACAAAGTGCAACGGAATTAAGTTTCTCATCAGAAGCAAGAACCGTATACTTTTATTATTTACAAGGGGTGGCTACGGACGTGGTGTCACTGATTTCAATCAAACTTTTTTTTTGCGATACTAGGTCGAAAAATATTAGACAAGTGTCCCAGGGTTTTTGCCACTCAGGCCTCAGGAGCAGAAAAAAATTTGTTTAATGTAACTTCAAAAAAAATTTATATCATTGTTTTCTGCCTTTGCTCTGTATGGATTTCAAAGTTCTCATACACCAGTCGACTTGTTTTTTGGGGGTAAAATAAGAAAAAAATATTGTTGAAAGTATTGAAATGAGTTTAAATGTACAAAAAATTACAAAAACTAAAAGACGTTTCCAGTAAAGAAGGCCAAGAAAAAAAATATTTTAGGAAAAAGCAAGTCACATTCTTTACAGCCCTTAAATAAGAATTTTCAGGTAAATTAGAAATGTTTGGACTTGATTTTACTGGAGGGATTTGTTTTGTTTTTCCTGCCTATGTCCGCCGTTACTTGTGCATTCATAACTCTTCAGGATTTAATCCAAATCCCACGTCACTACAACCATTGGAAAGTTAAATTTCTGGTCTCTAAACCATACCAATAACTTTCCGATTTTATATATAAGGAAGAAAAACTAGTGTAAAATAAAAATAAAACTTCTCATTTTATTATTATTTTATAAAATAAAATAAAACGTTTGAGAAGTTATTATCTATAAGTTATTATCTCCGTTTCTAATTTGTTTACGGAGGTCGGTTTTGTGCTATTTCTTTTAGTTTATAGAGCCCTAAACCACTCCAGAGTTTTGTCTGAATCAATAGAATCTTGCTGAAGTTATCGAAATTGATTTGATTTTAATTCCTATGAAAATTCGTATTAAGGGTTTTTAGAGGTGTGAAAATTGAATGTCAACTTAGTTTCTCCCTAAACAAATATTTTATCCCACTTTGTTACGTCGCACAGTAGTCTAAACTCTATCATCATTTGAAATCCGTTCCATCGCCTGAATTCGTTTCCCCAACCATTAGCCATATAGCTGAAGTAGCAAATGCTACGAACCCCACGCCTAGAGTAAACAATTTTTAACAGCCCCGGGTACCGTTAGCAGATATCTTTGCCTCCAATAAATGTTTTTCTAAAAATATTTAAAAAAAAAAATCATCATTATCATAATCCGATCCTTTTATGCCGCTGTGCAGTGTAAGGATGCTGTCTGTATAGTCTGGACCATGTGTCCCTTTTCCGTACCAGTTATCTCCTCCTGCTCCAGTTGAGCCCTCGCTTCCTGAATTTTTCCCGCATACCTTCTTCCCAGGTTATCCGAAGTCTTTCTCTAGGTCTTGTTCCCTCCACACGTATCTCGTATGTAATTCTAGCGGTTCTTTCCATATTCATTCTGAGGAGGTGCCCAGACCACCGCAGTTTATTCTCCTCTATTCTCTATTATCTTCCAATGGCTGTACCTCAAGGTTTGACCTGATTGTTGTATTGCGGATCCTGCCTCTCCTCGTCTTTCCTTCAATCTTTTTCAAGTACCTCATCCCCATTGTCTGGATCTGCCGCTTATGTTTGGAGGTGAAGGCCCATGACTCCTAGGAGTAGGAAAGGACAGGCAGAAACGTTGACCTGTAGATGGACAACTTCGTCTTTTTGGTTACCTCTCTTATGTCGAGGAAACCTCTCCGAATCGAGTGGATCATTCTTCCAGTTTCTCCCAGTCTTTACGACACCCCTCCGTCGAAATAGCCGCTCTCATTGAGCAAGGCACCTAAATATTTGAAATCTTGAACCTGGTCCTCAATCCTCCTTCAACCTCAATATTCTTATTACTCGGTGGGGCTGTCTTCCTACTCTCATACATTTTGTTTTCCCTTGATTGATATCCATGTTAATGCTATACACTCTTCTTGCATGATATTTACATTATGTTATAAGACCCTGTCATTAGCAGCGAATATGACGAGGTCATCAGCAAATGCGAGTATTGCATAGAAAGTAGGCTGCAGGTTCCTATGTCCCAGTTAGAAGCTCCTCAACCTGAATTTAGCCCTCCTCAGCGCTCTATCCAGGACCAATATAAAGAGTAAGGGACTCAAACTGCATCCCTGAAGTATTCCCTGCGAGGTCTCAAACTCCTTTGAGGTGTGGTTGCCAGTCCTTACAATTTTTTGTGTCTTGCTAAAGAGACTCTTAATAGCCAAGATCGTGCCGACATCTACTTGGCTTTCAGACAGCACTCGCTCTATATCCTCCTTTCTTACTCTGTCGAAGGCCTTTTCAAGATCCACAAAGCAGACCGAAAGCTCTTTCTCTTTCTCGATGGGCTTTTCTATGACCTGCCTCAAAATCAGGTCCTGTGTACTCCTCGAGTTTGCAAATCCATACTGCTCCTCTCCGTTCTTCTTCTCCTTGCTTCTAAATTCTGGAGCAGAGCTTGCTAGGCACACTGAGGGATATGTCTCGGTGTTTATTGCTTAATTATTGTACTCCCTATTGTACCCCTTCTTATAAATTGGCACAACCACAGCTATGTCCCAGTCCTTTTGTCCTTTTCTTATGACATATCAGATTCAAGAGATGGAGAAATATTTCTTCACCTTTGCTGCCCATGTACCGCATCATTAACAAAAAACAACAACAATAAAATATCACCAAATATCTTTGAAAATCTTGACCCTCAGGCGCCATCGACGTACATACATCATCAATTTTTATTTATTTTTGTTTCTATTATAGCGTTCATTTAGGAATCCGTTAAAATAAACAAAGAAGTGTATAATACAATGTTCTCTGCTGTTGACCTAGCCTGCGCTGAATCCAAATAAACCGAAGCTGAAAATACAGAAGTACATATATAATGAAAATACAACTCCTCACGATTTAGCCACATTTTCTACAAGTCAAACTGAAGTCGAATGTACAGCGAGTGGAGGACAGTTCAGCAATATCAACTTAAAACAAAGAGAGGCAGAAAGCACAGCACACGTTTCCAATGTAGCAGCATCTTCCGCAAGTCAAAAACAAAACGAAAGTAAAATTTATAACGATATTGGTGAATGGCCTAGCAACTGCTATTACTAGCTGATGATCTATGACCAAGAGTCCAATGCTTAATGGATGTAGGAATAATACTTTTCAATAAACGTGTTACTATTATTATAAAGTATCATTATGAGTAAATTGTCATATCATAAAATGTTGTTTAAACGTCCGCATTTATATGTAATATTCGTAAAAAGTAGGAGGATCACATTTTTTTTTTAATTTATTTTCCTTCTGCGTAGGCTATCTAGACCGAGACAGTCAATATGAGCAACAGAGCTACGAGTCGACATTACGTTTTTGGCAGTGCAAAACGTAAAGCAAAAGGAAAAATGAGCCAAGATATTACCTACATCAATAACTCGCAAGCTGGCTAATTTTTTTAATATTGTACGTTATGGAGCTGAATCCAAATAAACCGAAGCTGAAAATACAGAAGTAAATATATAATAAAAATACAACTCTTCATGATTAAGCCACATCTTCCAGAAGTCAAACTGAAGTCGAATGTACAGCGAGTCCTCCCAATTGAGCAGTATCAACTTAAAGCAAAGAGCCTTTATTTTAGAGCTTTTATATTCGTCTTTATTAAAATATTCGTGATTTCGAATAAATAGAAAATTGTGAATTTCATTTGGGGGCAAAATTAGGGTCACCCTATTAAAATCCTAACTAACACTTAGGTAATTTTGGGTTATGTTTACTCAGAGATTATAAAGTTCTGCCCAATAACGATACCAACCTTTATTGTTATAGAACAGAGCTGCTGGTATTAATTTTACGAGAATTTTAAACTTTAGTTAAATATTTGAAATTCCGAATTTGGAATGGGGAACGGTATTTCGACACCTTCCTTTAGTCATAGATTTCGTAATGAATATCTCATTGATTAATGACTATAGCTATAGTTTTCAGTTGATAGAGTGGTATTAAATGGAAAGTAATTAGTTCTGTGCTATTATTGTTTCCACTTTTTAACTGGCAACCATTTCTAATTGTTAATACGATATTTCTTTATCTAGGAATGGATGATGTACGCCAAAAAGTCACACTCGGGAGTCAAAATGGATAAAAAATAAATTTGTTAATATTCGAACGAATATAACCGAGCGTCCAATTTTTTTAATTATTATTATTTATTTTTTTGCTTTCTTTAGGATAGTCAGAAATCGTTAAAGTAAGTGGCAAGTTTCTTTTTCACAAGTTTCTATAATAGGAAATATTAAAGTCGCCACGGAATAGACTCTGAAGGAGAGTGAATCGCGTATTTCCAGTTGTGCGTTAGGCTTAATACCATTTTTAATTTTTTCATCATTTTATCGTTTACTTTTATTGGAGTAAGAGCAGTATTTTCCGATTCTTCCAGATGCTCCTAAACACGAAGAAACTTAATTAATTGGTACTAACTCCCTTCTTTTACCGACTGAATTTTACTTTATTTTTTAATATGAAATTGTTATGGGCAATAAGCTATCCCCGGCAGTCGGTAAAAGACCATAAAGGTCGTTATCTTCTGTTGTAAGATAGTAAAAATGACAATAAAACACTCAATTAGGCCACCAGTTTACGACCGATTGTAAATATCAAAAGGGGGAAATTAGGCGGGGCACTTAATACCGGCAGAGTTATGCGTTAAACTTAATTCGCTCCGACAAAATAACAGTTCATAAGAATAAATAATCGGCTCGCCAACTGATGACCGTCATTAATATTCAATCGAGAGTTTAAGCGAATAAAATGTTTGCTTAGCCGATGAATTTTTCATGAGGCGATACCATCTCCGCACAATCGTTGCCGGCCAACGTTTTAATTGTCTCAAGAAAGCGTTGGGATGCGGCAACGAGAACTTATCGTCACTTAACAATGACCGATGGCCTCGCGTTCAAATTAGAAGAAAAAAATGAAATAACAACAGCTCAATCAATAGCTGATTCAAAAATTCTAATTCCATCCGAAACAAGTAAAAATCCAATCACTCCAACCGATAATGGATGTGGAAAACGGGTGGAGTGGAACAATGAACTGCACAGTTTTTAGGCTGTGCTATAAAAAAATAAATACATAAATAAAAATTGTTTGTCAGTAAATACAGAGTTGTTAAAAATTACGATATCGATTCTATAAAATATTTTTTTAAATATTGATATGAATAACTTATAATTTAGTTTATTTTTTCACCGATAATTATCTTAGAGAATACTTATAAATCATAATTATATGTAAATAAACATGTTTAGTGGATTTATAAATTCGAATATGCATAAAATGCCCACGATTTTTTATATTTTTTGGAGAGGGGGTCAAGATTAAACTATTGAATGTTTGTGCTATTTAAGAGTCACTTATTTATAACCCAGTTAATGCATGTTTACATGAGCATAAATCTACCTTTCGGTAAAAAATGGAACAACGGAGTGGAGTGAACGTCATTGGGGCTCTTGAAATCGTCGTCATTCCAAGTACTCCAGCTGCTCCAATTCGGTGTTCCATGTTCCGTTTGGAATGATCGTCAGTGGCCGCCTTTAGGTGATAAAAATGGCGAAGAAACAATTCTGTCTATGTACGAAAAAATATCTTGAAAAGGGTGCTGTTCCATATCAGTCGAAGTATGTGAAATATGCTACTGAAGCCATTAAAGATGAAATCCAAATTTACTGCCCTGGAAATGAACCCCATAAAGTGTTGGAGGCGTTAAGTAACATTGGTGTTTTCACTGATTGTGACGAAGGGATCATGAATGGCTCAGAGATCAAGAGTATCACATCCTGACAGCCGACGACATTTTTCACTAATCATTACGTGACAACGACCACACAGAGGATAGTGTTACAAATGAAGATCCATTGGATTTGGAATTCTGGTGTTTGTTTCGAACGGCAAAAAGAATCACATCCAGTTATTGCTACTCAAAACAATTAGAGACCTATCTGCCATAAAAAGGAAGTCAACATTGAAGCAGAACAGTATTACAAATTTCTTTGAATCAAATTAATCTTAGGTGATACAACTTATAAATATGTATGTATTTTGTTTTTGTAGTTAATTTTTTTCACTATGTACTATAGATAAATAAAGATGATTTTCGTACAAACATGGTTTATTATTTTACATCTTCCCTTTTTTAGCGAATTAAGGAAATCGGGACCACACCACACAAAATTAGTTCCAATAATCGACGTTCCACTGTAGTCCCGAAATACAATACAGTAGGTATAAGTATAGTTGCTTGATTGGCCCCTCGTGATATAGGGATATAAATAAATATGAACAGCGGTTACTTTTATTTTAGTAGAGGAGATATATAATAGTTGACCATTCATGAAATCTAGAGGTAAGGTCAGAAAAAAAAAAAAATACGGCAATGAATTAGTCAATGTTGTGTGTCGATTACGTTGTCTGGACTCCAGCTTCCTTTCCCCTGAAGGCCAACACTAACAGTAAAAATTCTCCCGAATACTTTTATTTTATTATACATAAATATTTTTTCCTCTATCAACATTAATTGTAACTAATATATTGTTTACTTATATTGGTATATTACTATTACGTAAACGGTCATTATAATGCATATATATATTTATTACACCCATCGCATTAAAAAATTATTTTGGCTATCAGCAGATGACCATTGATCGTTGGTAAACATGTTCAATTTATTCTAAATAATACGTATTTGTAAAATCAAATCTAAAATGCATTTTATTGATTAATCTATCAATCTAAAATCCTTAGTAAAATAAAGCTCCTTAAGTCACAAAACAATATGCATAATGATTTTCAATGCCCAATACATTGCAGATTTGAATGATCTTTCATAATAAACACCATACATACTATATAGATTCTAACATTACTTTCCAATCGATTCCCGATAACCATTCGAAGGTGGGGTGTTTATAGGTAAACCGTTTACCTATAAACACCCCACCTTTCTTCCATTGCTAGTTCAGTGCGAGAACAAACCGATACAAACTTTTCTGTTTGATATAACCTTGGTGAGTACCAACATGTATTTGATTTCTTGTCTTAATTAAATTCATAATTCTTAAATGTTTTATAATTTATTTTACATTTAATTTAATATGTATAATAATACCAAACTGTAGTTTGAATTGCTTATTTTTGAATGTTTGTGTGTTTTTAGAACTGAACATGAATGTATAACATTCGAAACTATTTTTCAATAAAAACAAAATTGTAGAAGTGGCAAATAATTTATCAATCCCTAATTAGATTGATCCTTCTATACCATCATGCGGATGTCAACTGTATAAATACTTATCATATTTTTTGTTAGAGATGTACATCTCACTGGATTCTTCAATTTCAGTAAACCATCATACATTATGGAGGACTTGTCTCTTCAACGGGCACTTCGAGCCATGATTACTGTTAATCGTATGATTATACAACGAATATACTTTCAGAAAATAGTTGCCTTCGCTGCATATCATGTAACATGTTGGACTGTGTCGGAATGGGCGATGATGGTCCATACAGAAGGACACGTGCTGGTCTTGGTAAAATATCGCATTTGATAATAAGGGGCTGACCACCCCCGGAGCCGGTGATCTATGAGGATGCGGAGGAATTAAGGAGAGCAATGAGTTATGGCCCTACTCGACGCTATATCATCTCGTCGCCACGCCCACCCTCAATCACTATCTGTCGTCCTCTAGAACAAACATGGAAATTTTTTAATAGCTAGGTTCGACGACGACTCAACCTTTATATTCAATCACGAGGCTATTACTGGTAACTACCGTAGGCTGAGGGCTAACTGTAAACTGGCAGGTCATTATGTCGTCAGGACGAGCCCGACCATTTGTACCAGGGACGCCTGGATCAGTATCCACAAGGCCTTGTCTAGAAACTAATAGGATTAAGATGCTTCGACACCTATAGGTTCAGGCTCTAACTTATCCAAGCCTATCAGTACCATAATATATAATAAACCACAATCAACAAACGCTAACTGTATTTCAGTCGGATGATGTAAAAAATGTGAAATGAGAAACCGAGTATCCAAAAACTTGGCGGTATTATCAGTCTTTAAACATTTTGAATTTCCCTACAAATATTTTTCCAAAGAACGAAACTTTTCTTGAATGAATGAATGAAAAATAATTCTACAAGAGTGTACCTTATATACAAACCGATAGATGATATAAGTGAAGAAACAAACTTCGAGTAGGAATATCAATGATGTAGGCAGATTTTTTTTGTTTCTAAGGACTTGAAAAAATACAAAGGAAGTATCGTATTGTAGTATAAAGCCACATCAACTCGGCATACCAATAAGAGACATGCTTCGACACCTATAGGTTCTATATAGAGCACCTATAGGTTATATATAGAGCAGTAGCGGATCCAGGATTTAGTTTTGGGGGGGGGGGGGGGGGTCAACACAGGGGGTCTGGTGATACAGATACCTCATAGCAACAGGAGGGTCCTCCCCCGGTAAATTTTTTGAAGTTCACTGATTAAAACAGTGCTTTTAAATCCATCTGAAGCAGTCTCCTCGAATCATTAGAAATTCAGTTTATTTTATTTATAGTTTTTTTTTTCTTCTTATTCACTGGGCGCTACAGTCCTTGTAGGATCTGGGCCTAGGCCACCATTTTTCCCCATTCCTCGAGGTCTCCAGCTAGGTTCCTTCAATTTCTGATCCCCAACTTTCGTTAGTCCTCCTCCAGGTCATCAGGCCATCGGTGCCTGGGTTTGTCTCTCTCC
This sequence comes from Rhaphigaster nebulosa, assembly GCA_948150685.1. NCBI lineage: Eukaryota > Metazoa > Arthropoda > Insecta > Hemiptera > Pentatomidae > Rhaphigaster > Rhaphigaster nebulosa. The sequence goes on from OX411307.1 coordinate 154,693,633, forward strand.
CTTTTCTTCCTGGTGCACCATTCAGCATCATTTTAGGAAGCCTATAGGGCTCCATTTTTTCCACATGCCTAAACCATCTTAGCCTGCTCTTCTTAATAGCACTGAGGATATCAGGCTCACCACATATATATATATATATATATATATATATATATATATATATATATATATATATATATATATATATATATTTTTCAATAACGTTAATTACAGGAATAATATTTTTAGGGAAATTTTTTTTATATTTCCTCTTGGCACATGCTTATATTCTGCTTGACGACACTTCCTCAATTGTATTTCTTTATTCTTTGTACTATTAAAAATTGATATAAGTTTAAGCAAAACACTGTGAAGAAACAGTTGAACAATGTAGCCGGTGCAGAACACAGTTTAATTACAATAATTTGTTTTAAACAAAGAAACAGAAATAGACTAAAGTAAAAAAAAAAAAAAAAAAGAATCCACTAGTGCATGAGAGCACCTGAGAAACCCGATAATAAAACTCATGAAAGTTTCTTGGAACCGATATCGATGTCAGGAAATGTTAAAAGTCAGATAAAATGTATATTCTACGGTAGAGGTTACTTGATCCAGAAACAATTCGAATTGAAACATTTTTTAAAGCGTTTACCATAATTTTCAAAGCCGCATGTAACCTGTTCGCGGAACGTTCAAGCGCGTTGTGAAGCGGCGAAACTGAAAAATTCTTAAATAACTCCTGTAAAACTCATAACCGTAATATATGATAAAATCATAGCCGTCGCCATTATTATTGGGAGTGCACTCCATCAAGAAACATTCCACATTTATTACACCAATGGTTGAATCCGAAAAGCCGATCTGGATAGAGATCAGGGAGCAGAGAAGAGAGAAGTAACAAGACACAAACAGCTTACGTGACATTTACTTAATATTTGATAAATTAATTTTATCCCATCTAAATAGTCTAAATGCATGTTTTGGTTTCTACACAAAATTTGTATCTTTATTCAAATTCATTGTAACCTTTTAATTTTACTTCTGATATATTAATTATTTTATTTACGTCCTATCCTTACTCAATACATTCCTCATTCACGAAAAAAATTAAAACAAACTAATATAAAAATTTATAGTTATATCTAGCATACTACATTTTTCGATTTCGGAACTGGAAAATACTTAGTTTTCTGACGAAATTAAGTCAAATTTTTGGTCAGTAATAAGCTATCTGCACATGAACTGATTAAAAGAGGAATGCTATATCTAATTACTGAGTAAGTGACCGGGGATTCTGGAAAAATAATGATAGAAATGAATCATTTGGCTGAGCGATCTGCAAACATTGCTTACTGAGCGGTGGGTCATACAATTTCAACTCCCCCCTCCCCGCCCCAACCCAGCTACCGCCAATCTTAGATTTTAAATGAATCACGATCTTCATTCACCGGTATCGTTCATCTGACCAGATAATCACTTAAAAATCCAAATCAAAATTTTCAAGTTACGATAAAAATAAGACTGATTTTTTACATCCATTATTTTTCTTTTTGAGAATATAAAATTCAGTCTATTAAACAGTAAGACTAAAAACACGAATGAGCCTAACATCAAAATTAAACGCTACCACCAAACTGTACTGATACCGGGCTGGAAGGCAACCTGGTATGAGAATAAGAAGTTGGATAACTATTATTTTTAAAATAATGGATTATACGGTTTTAGTTTTTTTAAATTTATGAGGAAAAAGGGAGAATATGATTTAAGAAGATCAAAGATTTTATTTTAAGCTTTATTAAATGAATAGATATTTAAAAAATCTGGTGCGGTGCCGCACATCTCACAACTTCCACTTACCACTCTACTTTAAATAAATTGTAATATTTTCTTTTTAGTTTTAATGGAAATTCCATTTAGTTCCCATTAAATAACACAAAAGTAGAAATTATTAACTACAACAATCACTTACAGTACTCTTTGTATTTTTTTCCAGCCTGGAAGAATATTACACCTTTAGTTAATTATGAAATTCTTTCATAGTTTATATTCGTCCATTTTTAATTATTACTAACAATGAGGGACAGTTAATTATTTAAAATAAAGAAAATTAAAGGTACTTCAGGGGAAGCCATTTTAAAAATTCGGCAATTAAGGTCTGTCACGCTATTTCAATGAGAATAAGATCTAACTGATATTAAAGACGTTTTTTTTTAATTTTTATTTATGGAAAAGAAAAAAAAAAAGGACTATTTCAAGTAATAGTTGAAGGTCACTGGAAAAGAAAAGTAAGGGATAGATTATAGAGTCATAGAAGGTTTACATATAGATATAATAGAGAATAGATATAATGTGGTAATTTAGTTATGAGAATACTGTATTTAGAGTTAAAATGAAGGAAAAAAGGAAATTGCTATATATATATATATATATATATATATATATATATATATATATATATATATAATGCCTAACAGTGGATCGATGAGTATGCTGTTTATAGCAACCCAAGGTATTTGGGCAGTATTGTTGTTAATAAAGCATTTCTCTATCTCTGTACATTGATATGACGAGTTTGGTCAAAATGGTTGGAAACTTTATCGAGAAAATTGTAAAAATATGCATTCCCTTACAATATAATTTTATATATAGGTAAGTGAAAGCAATACTATATATTTCATATATAGGTAAGGTGAAAGTAAAAATTGTCTCTTCATAAAAGTAATAATATAGATCTTGGTAAGAATTCCTGAGGAATTTCTTCTCATCTACAAGATATTATGAGAGAAAAAGTAGTAAGCCTAAGTAGTAAGTGTTCAAACCTTCACACCAGGTTAAAAGGCCGATTTCGTTGTTAATATTAGAAATAAATCAACGTTATGGCTAATTAAATAAGACACGAACCGAGACATCAAGTTAAGAAAAACTACACCTCCCAACGACGGCCGGCACGAAGATGATTGGGGAAATGAAGTCTTCAGAGGTTTCTGATCAAGGGGGTTCAGCTCGAGAATTTCAATGAGGATGAAGGGTCCGGTACCCATTACTCATTGTCATAGGCAGTGCGAACCCCAATCTTATAGCGGCAGTCATCAGTAGACCAAGACCGGGAGCCGTCGGGAGATGCTTGTCGATTTATATTGTCCTACCTTCCATCTACCATCTACCGCCACCACGTCACTGCGCTAGCGGGCCTAATACCATCACTCCCGACTATACAGGTTCAATCAACCTTATCAATTCATTCCGGCTTAATCACATAAAAAATTCAAATTAAATTGAATTCGTGGCGCCACATACTTGGAAGAGGGAGGGGGGATCAGAGCGAAAGGATCCCTCGGGAAGTGGGAGTTCCAAAAGAAAGCAGTTGATTTTTTATCCATCTTATCCAAGATTAGCGAAATAGGAATAATTTGCTCGAAAATGAGGTCATTATAAAATCAATGACATACAGACTAGTACCGTTCAAAAAAATTAAATAAAATAATAAAGTTTTCGTTATTATGGTTGACTTTTAACCAGATCGTAAAGAAAACCATTAAAACTACCGTGTACGAAAATAATCGTAATATATCATTCGTTTGAAAGAGGAATGCCACGATACGAAAAAGTTGAATTTAAAAGGAGAAGCGTTTGAAGTTTGCATATTTAGGTTTATCACTGTCACTCAAATCACTAACGAAAAATCAAGTCGGACATTTCCTTAATCAATTACCTTTTTTCTTTTTTAAATAAAAATTTACTTGATTTTTTAATAATTCAATCATGAATCTTAAATAAAATTGTGGACGTTTTTCACGTAAAAAATCCTTTAGAGTTTATGGAGAGTAAAGGCACATTTTTGAAAAAAAAATTTAATCAAACAATAAATGGAATTTGAAAATAAAATCAACTCAAAATATTTGTAGTCCACAATTATAGTAGTTCATCAAGTAATTTTATTTATGCAACTCCAAATTACAGTAATTGGCAAGAAATTGGAATTGGAATTACATTTTGTCCAACACTGTAACCAGCTTACAGGAGATACTGGTTGAGTATATATCACCAAATTCACAAACATTCACTTTAATTGTACATTCAATAATTTTAAACCACGGTTTTAAACGCACTCCACAAGAATAGTATCTAATTTAAATACAATAGTTAGACAATAAGGCCACCATAGTCTCAAAAATGTATATTAATTTTAAAACATTAATCCATATATAATCCAAAATTAATTAATGTATTAAAATTAATATATATTTTTGAGACTACGGTGGCCTTATTGTCTTACTATTGTATAAAGATTGTATGCCTTTTTCCTTGAATCCTGATTGACAAATTTAAATAGCAAAAAAATATCTTTATAATAACAAATGCTTTTATCTATAAGTAAGGGCGTGTCACATGATAAATTTAAATAATATTTAAAACAAGATACAATTGAACGCGTTAATGTTAAAATGAGAATTGTCCCTGATTTTCCGATTTACACTTCTGCACACAACGTTGCACCTTAGACCTAAATGCGAATTTCTGAGATAAAAACCGTTTTATCGAAAGGCATCTCCCAATAGGAAAACATTAAGTCAAAAATACTGGCTGGAAATTGTTATAAAATGGGAGGTGCACAGGGAAACTTCCCTTTGAACACCTAGGGATTAGTAGTATCAGCAATCAGTTAATTATTGTTTAATTATGGGAATATTCTTTTGTAATCTTTCAACCTTCCTTGCAGCAAAAAAATTTAGACGTGTTAAAAATTTGTTGTACCACAAGTGTTAAATTAATATTATATCTATGAAAATCCAGTTTCACATTAAAAAAACTATTAGAAATTTGCACAATTTTGTTTTTGTTTTTTAATGTACGGTTCAATATGTAAAAATAAATAACTAATTGGTAAATGATGTTTATTACTTAGTTATACCTTAATTAAAAGCATTGAATACTAATAAAATCTAAAACACATAATCTAAACAGTCATATTTGTTAAAAGATATCCACGAAACATAAATTCAAAGTGCAGCGTTATTTTATTTATTTGAATTTTCTTGCAATGATTATTTTTTTTTAAATTAATACAAATGAAGGTTGTTCATAAGCTTTGTAATTGAAAAAATTAAATATGTTGTAAAAGAAAAATAATTACAGAAGTACACAAAGTATTACTGATGAAGTTTTATTAAAATTAAAAGGACGCTAAATTTTCGTAAATGTTAATTCTAAGAAAAAATAATAAATTATATGAAAGGTTCGTCTTAAATAGTTATCATTAATAACATTTGATTTGGTTTAATGCTAATTTAATTGTAATGCTCTTTATCGCTTCTAGCTTTTTGAATGCAACGTCCCTCAGCTCTTATAATGTCAACTCCCTTTTACTTCAGTATAGGTTAAACTGTTTAAGAGCGATTAACTATCTCTATTTGGTCGGCTGTAGAAATTGGATGTACTACAGTATTAATTTTATGGCATGCTGTCATGATGACACCTAAATTGGCGAAAAGTCGATCGGTCGGTTATTAACTGATATTTGAGAGACAAGAGACTTGGGTTGGGAATCAAGAGTTGATCAAGAGAGTTCAATCAAGACAAAGAGTTGGGAATCTTCCGATAAAAATCTGTTTATCGGAATTATAATATAATAATAAATTTATATTATTATGCAACCATTTATTTATGAAATATATCAGACTGATTTTTTCTAATTATAAAAAAGAAAATGTTGGCAAATATATTAGAAAAATATCTGTTGTGGACAACACATGACTTCCTTGAACACCTATTAAACTATAAATCGGTGGCTCAAAAAGTGATCCTGAATTTGGTTACTAGTTTCCGAAGATCGCAGTATCTCAAAAACAACACTCACATCCGTCACAACAACGCGACATCCATCTATTGACACACAGACACAGACACACACACACACAAATAGGGAGGAGAACCAGTATTTTACACTAAATTTTAACACTTAAAACAAGTAATAAAAATGTTTAATCGGGTTGGAAACCAAATTGCGTTTGTAACCTTTATTACCGAAACATATGATTTATGTATTTAATTTAAATATAATTTTTGATGTAAGCATATTATGACCTTCAAGTAAAGTACCATTTTCGGCTCACCAATTTTAACCGAAATATAGTAAATGCATTCACATCAATATAAAAGTCCTATTTACCAAATTTGAGATGTTTTACATTATATTTTAATATAATTTTTGATGAAAGTCTAATATGACCTTCAAGTAAAGTACCGCTTTCGGTTTTCTAATTTAGACCAAAATCTAGTATGTTATTTAAATCAATATATAAGTTATAAATACCAAATTTGAGAAGTTTTGCAAAGTATTTTAATATAATTTTTGATGGAAATCAATTATGACCTTCAAGTAAAGTACCACTTCCGGTGATTAAGCAGTGACCAAAAAGGGAGGTTCACAACTAGATTTTACAACAATCTTAAATACAAAATTTCAACTTTCTACGGCTAACCGTTTTTGATTTATGCGAAATACGAACGAACGTACGTACGAACAGACGCCACGACGAAACTAGTCAAAATGGATTCAGGGATGGTCAAAATGGATATTTCCGATGAAATCTGAGAATTTTCGCGATTACAATACTTCCTTTACTTCGTACAAGGAAGTAAAAAGAACACCATAATATTTGATAAATTGCTACATGACAACATAAAAAAAAAATTGAATTTGATTTAGTGAACTAATAACAATACAAAGTAAACAATAGAATAAACGAATAAAAACTGTATCGGTTTCTTTACAGCAAGTAGTAAGTGTTACTAATTAATATTATTTAAAATTATTTCTCCATTAAAATACATTGTTCAACTTTATTAATATGAGAGGTTTTAATCACAGGGAAAAAATACGGAAAAATACTGCAGTAAACAATAGCTGCACCTATATAATTAAAGATTATTGGCCTCCTGAAATACACAATATAACCTAATAAATAAAGTTCAAAAACTTCTTTTTTTTCTCATCCTTCGAAATGAGAATAATAAACGATGAGTGAATAGTGAAAAAAATTCTTCCTTGTTAATTTTTATTTTAAACTTATATTAACATTGTTTCAACGCCTCGTGGTTCTGCCTCATTATCAGGACCATACTTATCATATAATATAATTTAAGCCATCTATTTAAAAACTCTTATTTTGTTATACTAAAAGCCATATATCATATACTAGTTATTAATTATTACATAAAATTTCTTTTATAAAAGCAAAACCATACAGAAAATGAACTAGTTCATTGTTAATGTATGGTTTTGTTTTAAATTTAATAAAATAAATTTGATCTAATAATTAATTACGAAGTATAAGAATTATTGATGTTGGTCGACAGCGATGTTTATGATGGAATAAATAGTCAGGATGCAGTCTAAATAATAATTTTTATTGTAAAAGCCCACGCTTCGGCCCAAACATCTGAGCCATCATCAGGGCTAAGAGGTAGGCGCAAGAACTGGGTTCTTGAGTTCTTGAACCTATCCCTTAAAACCAACAAGCCCTGATGATGGCTAACGTCGGCTTTTACAATAAAAAATATTATGTTGACTCCATCCTGACTATTAATTCCATTATGACAAAGTATATGATACGTTATATGACTTTTAGTATAGCAAAAAAGGAGTTTTTAAACAGATGATTAATTTAAAATTATATTATATGATAAGTATGGTCCTGATGGCGGGGCAGAAACCCGAGACATTGAAACAATGTTAATATAAGTTTCAAATAAAAATTAAAAAGGAAGAATTTTTTTCACTATTCATCAAATTAGAATCTTCCATTAAGAAAAATTGATTATATAGAGAATAATAAACGTTAACTCAATAATGTTTGTGTAGTGAACTTGATTCCACGGATATGGGGGAGTCATGACAACGACTCCGGGCACCTACGCACGTACGAAAACCTTTTGTTATATAGATATAATTGTGCGTCGTAATACACTATTCTTATTAACATTAGAACAATTTTTTACTTTTTCTATTGCCGATATTATTTGATAATAGATACAGCAACAACGTCATATATAATAAACAGGTGTTATTGGTTTATGGTTAAGATTTATAAAGATATAATTATTTATTATTTTTTTCCTGTCTTTATACGTTTATAAGTATTTTTTATATTTTATATCGATTTCAGGCAAAATCTTAATCAATAACAAATGTAAATAATTAGTTTTCATGATTAAGTTTTTACTTAATGGATGAATTTATTTATTTATTTGTTTTGTGTTTTGTAACGATTATATTGTTTTAACAGAATTTCTATTTTTATATATTTTTGATAATTATTTATTTATATACTTTATTATTTTTATTTATTTACTCTTATCTGTCTTTTTGCCAGAAGTTATTAATTTTTTTATTTGAGCATATATGTCCCTGAATAAAGTTTTTTCTTTTATTATTTTAAGTATATGAAGGTACGCAATCATTAGAAACAATGAATTTATTATACAGCAGTGACGGGTTAGTGTATATATATATATATATATATATATATATATATATATATATATATATATATATATTATACATATATATATATTTTTTAATTTGAGTGATACTCTAGTACCTGTAACCGTCTCATTTCGACCCGATGACGGCAGAGGATGCCTTTAAGGGCATCATTTTTTAAATCAAACGTCAAAACAAATGTAAACAGTCGTTTTGAATCGATGAATACTAATGAGGGTCTGTGGCCAGGTCCGCATTCTTTTCCAAGATACTCTTCTTGATCTGGATCCCTCTTTCTTATTTTCATGGAAATTTCATGGCTGTTAACGCTATTAGTTGTGACTTATTTTATTACTGCCTACCTTAACTAATTTAAACGACCCCATGGTTAGCGATGGGTCGCCAGGTATAGGCCACAGATGGACCACCACCCATCCCTTGAATCGGATACCTCCCATGCCAACTCTTACCACAATAACAGGTTGTTTATAAAATCTCCAAACAGATTCATGCGGAATTTAGGCCATTCGGGCAGGAATCGCAAATGTTCACTCCAGGAGAGGTTCCGGTGCGAACGTGTAATCGATACAGTCCGTAAAAGCTCAAACACCATTTCACATAAGCTGCCCTGTTTAAAACGGTAAAATTATATTAAACCACAAAAGCTAGAAAAAAAATTAGCATGTCAAAATTTAAAGTATTTTGCCGCGTGGTGTAGTAGTTATGCATGGTGTGATTTGTTTATGAATTCAATGTTTGTAAGTTTTCCTTACAACAAAAGTTTAAATAAAAAAAAACAACAAATCGTTTTTTTTTAAATAAAAACTTTTAAAGAATCTAATTACGAAATATTTCTGTGATTACGAACTTCAGATACTATTCACTATACTATTCACATAATAAAAATAGAAAAAAAAAACTTTATTCAGGGACATGGATGCTCAAAAAAAAAAAATGGCAATTTCTGTCAAAAGAGTAAATAAATAAAGATAATCAAGTATACAAATAAATAATTATCAAAAATATATAAAAATAAACAAGAATATTTATAAAGTATTTATAATTTTTTTTTTTTATCTCTAACTAAAGACTTCAATAAAATAAAATGAACCTATATTTATGATTTGATATTGAAGTCTTATCATAATATACAATTTTTATGTAAGAATTATGTCTGTTTATAATGATCTTAGTCCAACGATTTATTAAATTTATGGATGTTAAATAATTATTATAAAATTATGATAGTAACCTTCATTCTAATTTTATTATTTTATTTTTTAATATTTTTGTTTGTATAGAACATAAAAAAAAGAAGGTAAATAGAGCTTTTCTCCAATTTCCAGTAGTATTTAAACAAAAAAAAAAAAAAAAAAAAAAAAAAAAACGTAAAATAAGTAAAAGTCTGGGAGGTATGAAACCCACCGAAATTTCTACAATACAAATACGAAATCATTTATTAAAAAAAGTTTGATACCTCAGAAACTATTAAACATACAGGCGTCAGAAACTATTAAACATGCAGGCTTCTATGATGATCTTCGTAGGAATAGCAATTTCCATATTTGCCAAAATAAAGTCACAAAATGGTTATTCCTTGTTTTTCGGGTACTATTAAATGTACAGAGCTATAGTACAGCTTAATTTTACCCTGCTTTAAAATAGATACCTATAATGTTTTTCGTGCGGTTGGTACTTAGCTTCCAAGATATTGAGTATAGAATCAAAAATAAACGAAAATTTTAGGATTTTCTCTGAATAAAATAAACTTCCGATCGTCTGCCGAAGTCACAAATTTAGATTTTTAATGTAAATCCAAGTTTTGGATTTTGCGTTTGCGTTTTGAAAATACTTCGTTTCCCGAACTACGGAATATGCGCGCCAAAAACCTGGTATCAACATGAAAAAACCAACCTTCTTTTTATAACAAAATATACCTTACAAAGATAGAATTATAAAAACAATGTACATACATAAAAGCCTAGAAAAATGATTCAAAAGACACAAAAACTTAGTGTTACATTTTGATTATAAATAAATGAACTTACTATTACCTCAAAAATAAAGTTTTGAATATTGAGGAACTCCAAAGAGGAAAAAAACCAAGGAGGAGACCCAGTCCAAAGTGGACTGAAGAAAAGATAATGGGACATGGAGTAATGATGATAAGATATTAAAATGAACGAAAAGGAAAACAATATGGAACGGAAAATTGAAATTGTTAACGTGATCCCTAGTAGGGTACGTAAAAAATGCATAAAATTGTCAAGGCTATTGGAAAATAGATGTACGACACATCTTCAGGTTTGTAATACATGACTACGTACAGGGAAATGAGGAGAAGGGCGAGGTAGATTGAACGACTCTTTGACTGATCACCGTGGGAATCAAATCTCTTAATGACCATAACTGAATGCATCATTAGTCGTTTAGGGAGTGTAGTTAGCCTTCGCTCCAGGCTACTTAAAATTCACAATAACAAAGATGATTTAAAACTCCTTTCATGGAAAATATTTCATTTAGAAATAATGCTCACATTACATTCAGAGCTAATAGGAAATGGTCAGTGATACATATTGTTAAGCCATATTGCGAAATACCTGGCCTGTTAGGCAAATAATGCAAAACAGTTTAGATAACGGACTAATTTCTTTGATAAAAAGTAATTATTTTTTACGCTCGTCACAATCAGGTACGCTTTGAGTAAATCAAAACTAAAATTTAACAGATACCGACTTTCCGCCGGACTTCCTTGTTGCAACAGATCATCGCATACAATCTCTAAATAAATATAAGATTATTTCAGTGTACAATGTCGATGTCGAATCTGGTCACTATACTAACTGGTTTTTCTCTAACATTTCTTCTGCGACATGCTCCAGTAAAGATTTCGATTTATACCATTTCGGTATTTTAGCAAAGAACAACGAGGCTCCATATTTATCTGGTCTCAAATATCTCATCCGGCGACTTAGCGTGGAAGAGCGTATTCAACCTTCCCAAAGCTACTTGACAGCCTCCTCGTAGTCCGTGTTTTCAGACACCCATACGACTCGAAAGTTACCGTACATGGACAGGCAATTTAAAGACTATTGTAGACCGAATACCATTGGAGGCTAAAGCACAGATGGCCGCTTGACCATATTCGTAAAATAACAATGCTAAGTGCTCTACGCAGCACTAGAGCAATTTCCTCCAAGATTCTTCCAAGAATCTTACAAATAAAAGTTTAATTGAAACGCTAACGCTGCTAATACCACACCCTAAGGGAGGGTAGATTTAACAACACGCGTAAATTATTTGCAATACTTCGAATTATAAACAATTTAACTATATATTTAATAGTTGACCGTATTAATTAATTTTCTGACCGTTTTAATTCAGAAGTCCGGATGGTAATCAAAAATAAAATAAAAAAATAGTAGAAACTATTTTATGCCATTATTTCGGCCCACATTGCTGTCCTTCTTCAGGACATGTGAGTTCAAACGGTTCGTCCGAGACTGTGAATCAACTGGCAATCCAAGTTTCCTTGTCCGTTGAAGGCCCCACTATGTGACCTCTTTTTGAACGAAAAAAAATCTTGTAAAATCTGAACGGTATAATTTTACTCCCAGAAACCTTAAAGAACTTTTAAAACTTCCTTCTGAAATCCTCTTCCGGTTTCCTTCATTAGTAACCTACAGTATATCTACCCATACAGGGCTAGAAGTAGGGAGTGAAGGGAGCACTTGTTCTGAGAGCGAAATTTTATTTTCAGATTAAGCGAAAAATATTTGTTTCTGCTTTTTAATTGCCTTGACCTTATTGAATTCAGACAAAAAAATTAGTTTATGATATGCTGATGATATTATCTTAGAAATAATACTACCTAAATTAATGTTTTAGAGTTGTTGACTTTTATTGGAGAAGGATGAAAGAAGGGGCGGCAAAATTAAGCTTTCCCACGCAAAAATCCTGGTTCCGGCACTGTACACTTCCATCAAATCAAATCCTTGTAGTCACTCTCAAACATGTAGTTAATACATAACATAGTTTAATTTAACCCATAACAAGAACGATGTCATTATAACATATATTATAAACAAAAGTTTATTTCTCAAAGTCTTCACTGCGAATCGTCAACATGCGAAAATTTAAGAGAACGCGGGCAGTGACAGGAGCGACCCAGTGGACGACCACCTTAGGCGATAACAGGCCACAACTGTAACAATGGCAGAGATAAGGATAAGTTATTAGAGAATGATAGGGAGTCTAGGAAGAAATAATATATAATTTGGGCGGCGCCAGGGCCCCGAGCCCCAGTGTAATGTTGGTTTAGGCAGTGTTGGTTCTTGCTTGGATATTTATCTGTGCCCATTAGCATAATGGGCGAGTATCATGTATGTAATGAGTGGAGTTTGAATCTATTACCCGTTCCCTCCAGCCACAATCCATCAGCTTCTCTTCCTCTCCTTGCTCTTCTTTCTTTCTTTTTTTTTTTTATTCCACTTATGCTTTATCGATGTTTACTTTGCTCGTGCGTTCGCTCTCCACCGGGGTCATTTACTATAGCAACATTTTTATAGAGTTCTCTCCCATCGCGACCACTCGTATCATTTTTTATTATTAATAACATCGGTTATATTTAATGTACCATTCCGTCGTGTTACATCGGCATGATATCTGTTGGAAGCGTATTTTTCACTCGGGGGAGAACCTTTCTACTTGAGACACGAGTTGATATGAAATTTGAGGTCGAGTCGTGACGGAATGTTCCAAAAGGGTCATTGGGCGAATACGGTACTAGATCATTTAAAAGTCAATTGTTATGGACAAAATGATTTAATGGTTTCAATTACTGAGATCTTCGCTGAGAGTGAAAACTCATTTAGAATAGGTAAATACAGCATCAACTTCAAAACAATTAGAGAACTTTATGTATTAAACATATGTTTCTAACATGTTAAATCGTTTGTTTACACTAATTAAATAAAGAGAGAGAGAGAGAGAGAGAGAGAGAGAGAGAGAGAGAGAGAGAGAGAGATTCATACAATTGCGGACAACGAAGGCAATGATGGTGGAGAATAATTAGAGAATAGCGAGATGAATGTAAAAAATCAATTATATGATAGCAGGGATTGCATAAGTTTTTTTTTTTTTTTATTTATTATTATTTTATTTTTTTGTTATTCTATCACTGCCAATTCCATTTAGCGGACAGGCAAGGAGGCGTGGAAATAACTATATAAACCAATCTATTTTTTTCTTTTTTTTACATTTTTATTTAAAAAGTTTAACTAATTCCAAAAAATAAATAATGTAGTTCCTACTCAATCATAGAATTCTCAATACTTTAAATAGGTCACAAATAAACAAGAAAAGATGACCTTGATGTTGCAGATCTAGAAAAGCTGTTATCTATCTGTATTAATACATATACATACTTCAAATTGACTGAAACCCTTAAAAATCATTAACTTTATATGAATAGCTCAGGTGTCAATTTTTAGAAATAAAAATTTGGAAGAAATTTATATTTCAACTTATGCTGTATTTATAATTGAGATGATGGCTTCGCGATGTCTGAAGTGGGCGAGCCAAGTTGTCGGGATGGATAACGAACAGGTCACTAAAAGGGTGATTAGTGCTGAACCAGCGGGTTAAAGTTCTAGGTTTCTGCCGAAACGAAGATGGGAGGATTGCGTTAGGTCTGGCACATTTGGGCTTTGATAAAGTTCAATGAGGGGAGGTATGTAGGCGAAGATTGTAGTCGGCATCGAACCCTCCGGTTCTTAGCACTTGTTATTAATTTATAAAATATTTGAAAAGAAAATCCGGATTATTGATTTATTTTTCTTTGCCATTCAAGTTGGCACGTTTCCTATACAGAAGGAATATCCTTGTGAGCGTGTAACAGTAGTCCCTTGCTAGCACGAACTCGGTGGAGGACCGAATTCTCCAATTGTGTAAAAAATAAATTTTGTTTAAAACGAACAATTTCGTCTTATTCGGTTGACTTACAGTTTTTCTATACATATTTATTCTCACGTACTCATTTTTTTAAACAATTGATCTCAGAATTAATACATACATATTTATAAATCAAGGGATTTTGAATAAAACTGTTTTTTATGATTGTTGATTTCGGAATATAAATTTTAAACGTTTAAACTATCACTCTACTGCTGCCCAAAATTATTCGAGATTCGTGTTAACCGGGGATTCCTTCAGAAATAAACAAGAAAATACATTGTTTTTGGCGGAGCTAAGAAATTAGTTCGTATTATCAGGTGTTTGGCGCTAACCGAGTCAGTAATTATTGTACACTGATCTAACTGTTTTTTAAATATTGTATTGTATTACTGCGCATTTGGACAAGCTGCCCCTTTGAATCTAAAGAAAAAATAAATAAATATATGGCTTAATACAACGATAAATAGTGAAACAATTTTAATCATAGTTAGACAATAACCAAAAACAAGGGCGAAATGTCAAATAAATAAAGATTCGCGATGTCTACAGATTTTTATTTTAAAACCTGAAGACCTTCATCAGTCAAATATAAGAATTTTTCTTTTCTTTATTTATAAAATTAAATAAAATTTAAATTAAAAATATTTAGGGAATCAAATCAAACTTAGAGCTCAGATAATTGGTCAAGCTGTGCGAGATGATCATACCAACCATCTAAAGATCGGGTTATGCTATAAAGACGGAAGAACCTTAAGTTGGTGCCTTATCCTTCGAAATCGGGAAGAGGTTGGGCGTAGAAAAGCGAAGCTACTAGACTGTTAATATAGTGGTTGGCAGGCTGTAGGGCCATAACTCAACCCCTAACCAGGCCCTAAATTGAAAACTTCATAGACGGGCCTCTCATCTGCATAAACGGTCCTGACAACACGCCTAGGATGCCTCTTCCCTCCCCTCCCTGGCGCCGTCTAGGCCAACTTATTAATATATAATATCCAGTCCGTTTCCACCTCTTCCTCGCCTTCATCTCCATTATTAGCTGCTTTTCAAAACGGCGAGATGTGATAAGCAATCTTCGGCCAAGGATAAAAGAAAATAAACATACGAAAGAACAACAAACAAAGAAGTGGAGGGCGCTTGAGCCTCCAGGCGGGGATAAATGAAGACTAGCGGAGAAACGCTTGGTTGCGTTTATGCCAGAGAGGTCGCCCATTTACTCTTCACAACATTATCGTGAATTAAAAAAAAATATTAGGTTTCGCCACAGTTTATTTTGGAACAACAATGTCATTTCATATTTTTCACCAAAGTATACAGTACAATAAAAACAGAAATGTATGAAAGGTAAAAGTAAAGATAATTTGCTTATATTTGCTGATAAATAGTCATTACTCTAAGATTGATGAGGGGGAAGAGGGTGCAAGTGGATAAACAACTCCTAGATACTGGTTTCTTTGTCGCTCTCACTTAGCCTCCACTGGCTTAGTACCAGTGACAAGGCGAGAGAAAAGCGCTGGTATCTCCTAGTCCCATTATCCGTCACATGCAGGGAAGGAGCGGATTTTATGGGCACCTAGACTGAGAGTAAAAAAGTATCGATATGTCTTCAATGTTTTTATTTTATTATAATTTAATTTATTATTCTAATATTTTCTTATTTTTTAAATATAGAAGTATTATAAAAAAAATACTCGTTTATTTAACTTTCAATCACATGTTGGGAGTTCACTCTGGACCCATCCTTTTTAAATTTGAGACCTCAATGAGAGGGTAAAACCAGTTAAGCAAGAACTGACCAACTTGCCTTCTGATACAATCATTATTCAATTGTCATAAATTGACAATTGAAATTCAATTCTTGTGTAATTTTTTAATATAATTCATTAAAGTTTGTAAAAAACTGCCATACACATACTACTGCAAATACCAGGATTATGCATACCATTTTTCTTTTAGGGTAGAAAAATGATGAAATAAATGAGGTTACGACAGGTCAATTTGAACATCGAGTTGGTATCTTATCTTTTGGTATTTTATCTGCTGGACCCCTTACCAAGAAAGTTATAAATAATTGCTTTTTCGAAGACATTATTAGAACAAACGCATAAGGTATAATATATCGTAATTTATTACTCTACAATAACTTCAAGAGCATAAAACAACAATATTGCGTAGTTACTATACTTTCATCCCCTTAACCACAAAACATCGTAATAAAACATCTTTACATTTTAATTAACTTACTAGTGCCGAATTTTGGCGACTGAAATGGATTCCCTACTTTTAAGACTACTTTATTTGACGTTAAGTAATAATTCACGAGTCGAAAAATCCTAAAGGATAGATAAGGTAGATCATAATTATGAATTACATCATATTATGATTATTGTTGTAGTTCCAAGTAAATTGTAAAAATAAAGAAACATCCCTAATTTCGTGAATAATGAAAAATCTTAAAGAAAAGTTCAGGAAATCCAGATGTGGACATGATTCGAGCAGACACGCGAAATAAGTAATCCGTTGAGAGGGATCTACAAAAAAAAGAAGAAAAAAAAAAGTTTTTATATATGTATTACACCGATTTTAGGGTAAACTTTTCGCATGGTCTCTTCAGTATCTAGTTAATGGTTTGCGACTGTATATTTTACCATGAACTGTGTTGTACTAATAAATAACAATTCTTAGAAATTATTAAATTTTATAAACCGCTGTTAATTCCTATATAATGAGTTTATTAAAATATTTCATCGACAGATTGAGCTAATTATTTACATAATATTTATATAATGACTAATTGATCCCCTACACATCGTGTTTCGTAAACATTAAAATTAACCCGAGATACTTTTTAATTAAAATTGATCCACTATCAGTGTCGGTGTGTGTACGAGCAAGAATGTTTGTTAATAAACAAACATTGTATCAGGCCCGGAACTAGAATTTTTACCAGGGGGATAGGAAAATTCAATTTTTCCGCCCATTCTTTTATTCTCCTCCCCCAATAAAAGTCGAAAGTTTTATCACAGTATTGATATTTTTTATTTCGAAATAAATATCATAATCTCATAAAGTCGCCTCATTTATTGCGTCAATTAAGGTCAAAACAATCAAAAAGCATAAACAAATATTTTTTACTTAAACTAAAAATAAAATTTCTCTCGAAATTTACCGCTCTCTAAATTCTGCCATCCTTTTGGCCTCCCCCCCCCCCCCCCTAAGTTCCGGCCCTGGTTTGCCTATGTTTATCAAGTATATGTTCCTTATGGGGAATCAGTAAGTAAAAAGAAAATAGTAAAATACATAAACATTATTCAATAAA
Source organism: Rhaphigaster nebulosa (assembly GCA_948150685.1). Taxonomy (NCBI): domain Eukaryota; kingdom Metazoa; phylum Arthropoda; class Insecta; order Hemiptera; family Pentatomidae; genus Rhaphigaster; species Rhaphigaster nebulosa. Next base: position 154,711,368 of record OX411307.1, read on the forward strand.
CTGTAATAAACAATTGTAATACAATAGTTAGGTTAAACTAGTAAATCCTTGGAACGTTTCTTCTAGATGGGTAGATAAATATGTAAATGTTTAAGAGGATATATGCCCAGGCAATCGATAATTCTAATAGAGATATACAAAAAAAAATTGAACTCAGCGGACGACTTTTTTTTTTTCCTCAGGTGGGTAGTGCTATGTGCCTTTTTTTATCTCATTCTCTGTCTCGAATTACACGAGAAACCACTTTACGGCCAGAACGACAAAAAGAATAGCTATCTTAGACTTCTACGGCCATCATATATTAGTTTGGCATCAGAGCCTTATACAAATTACTCCCCACGATCAAAACTGAGGCATAGGAATTTCATATATGTTCATCGTACATTAAAAGAGAGAGAACGCGTAAAGATAATATAACCTTAATATTACAAAATAAAAAAAACAACAATAAATAAAGAGAATACTATAGTTGAATAAACATATTTAATATACATTATATATGTGACTAATATATATATATATTAGTCACATATATAATGCATATATATATATGTATGTATTCGTATGTATGTATATATTTATACATTATGTATGTGACTAAGCACATCACAAAAAGTATCAGAATCCATACGCAATAAAGATTTAATAAATATTAATATATTTTCTTATACTTTATTTATTTTATTTTATAAATGAATGAAAATGGAAAGCCATTTTATGCAAACAGTACCTAACAGGACACTAAGGCCCAAATTGGTCTGTAGCGCCACGCGAAGTTAGTACCGAACAAAAAAAAAAATAAATTCCTTGGATCAAATGAATAAGCACCTTCATCATCCTCAATTCAAGATAAAGTCGATATATATTTACGTGAAAAAAAAAAAAAAAAAAATCAAATCCCGTCATCGGCAGAATTACCATACATCCCATCCGGGACGTCGTACAGTGCATCGTTAATGGATAAAAACCAAAAATCAAAATATTTTCTGATGAGCTATCTACAACTGGGTATTTTATACTAATCCTTAGACCATTGATTCCTGAAATTATCCCCTTGTTTATATTTCTTTGTAAGTTAAAACAATGGCCCAACTTAAAAAATTAATTCCTTTTAAGGTAATGGCTTCATCAGTTGCAATTTATTTCTTATTCCAAGAGAATCACTTCTCTTAGGAAAAAACACCGTCAATCATGGAGTTTGCGTACGTCTCTTAAAATAGTAAATTTTAATTAGAAAGATTCAATAATTAGAGAGCAATGCACTCCTCAAGTGCTTGATTAATCAATTATATTTAAAGCTTTTATAAAAAATTGTCAAATATTGTTTAGTACTTTTTGCAATATGCTTGTTGCTTTGTATATTAGCTTTAATTTGCAATATAGCTTGGCTGCATCTGCGTGCGATTTTTATAGAAATATGATTTTCTTCAACGAAGGTACAGCTGGCGTAGATAGGTTTCCGTTATGAAATGGGCGATCGAATACTAATGGTTATAGATATAGTAAACCATGTCCGCTGTTGCATGTCGGAGAAGTCTAATGAACAGCACCGACGAGAATTATCAAACATTAGTCGGATATTTTTCCTGGCTTTTAATAGTAGACTGGACCAATGCCGCTAGGAACCAACAATTTTCTACGCGTCTTGGCTTCAGCATATAGGAGTGCGCAGCATCCTTCATTAGGGGGTGCAGGAACCATAGTAACGGAGGGTCCTTTCATACTCCCCAGTCGGGCGAGGGGTCCAGGGATATTCTTTACTCTTCTAGAAAATTGTTTAAAGAATATGCTGTCTTAAACGTATTTTAAATCATTTTAGTGTAAAAATTAAACCAAAACTTTAACACTCTGGGGCTACAAATAATGTAAGATTGACTTATTAGCAGGTGCCTCTGCATCCGTGCGCAGGCCTATGCTTCAGTAGAATTATAATTATAAATTGTTTTAATAAAATAACTAATCGTTGTAAATAGTAGAACTTTGTTTTGTTTGTTGGAAAAAAAAATGAAATTTTGTTATTTACATTATTCAGATCATTTGTGCACATATTTTTTTTTTTTAACTTCTAATAAAAACTGTTTTTTTTATTGTTTTTTTTTCTCTAATTTGTCAAATTAATATTCGTAATCAGGATGGTATTTGCTATAAGAATCAACAATCAATAGATATTTGTTAAACAAGGCCTTATACTCGATGCACTGCGCGTCGTTTTAGAGGTGCGTCACTCCTCCAGTAATTTGAAAACCCAAAAAGTTCGGAAATTTGTGATTTGAGGACCTACATCAAATTGCGAAAATCGTGGTAAACATTTTACTCAATTAGCTATAATACTAAAATTTAAAACCAATACCCAATCCCTTTTAAGTTAATAAATTTGAATGTTATCGACACAATAATGTGTTTGAATAGAAAAGAAAATTGTCAAAAGAAGTGCCAATATTCGCAACAGGTAAGTCATAAATAAGTTCAAATCCAAAAGAGTTGAGAAAATTAAAATATTTCGTAATATAATTGGGAAAATTAAAATATTTCATAATACAGTTGGGAAAATTAAAATATTTAATATAGTTCGGAAATCCGGATACAATGTTGGGGAAATTTGGTATTGATTAGGGAACATGATGATTATGGTACAGCAACATTGTATCTGCGGCTCAACTTATCATTTAAAAAACTCTCCAAATATGTTAACATATATGTATATGAATGGTTAGTTATTTACTGTAATATGAAAGACTCGAGACTTTTGGAAACTTCTTCGTACGTACACCCACACACACACGCCCAAACCCAAGACAATATCATTTCAATGATAGTTCTCCCTACGGTACTTGGTCTATGCATATAGAACTCCCATAAGAGACCGGTATGACAATATATATCATGAAATTCCAGACAACTTGTAACATAAACTCGAAAATGTATTTATAAATTCACAGCTTTAAGAAACTTTATAGCTTAATTTACAGGAGCACAGGAAAGTACCAGGGGGTGTAATTGTGTCAATCTTATGTGTTAAGTTCCAAAACTGAAATCCTTTAGAGTAAGTCATAAGAAAGAATGAAAAAATATTCACGAAAAAAGTATCCTTTCCTTTTATCTTGCTCCATCAACAACTTTTAACGATAATTCTAGGCACCAGAAAAGAAAATTGCCTAATAAAATTGATAGACGGCTGGTTTCTCCACAAATCAAATTAATCAGATATAACTCATCGAAGACTGTACCCGCGAGCAATGATTTTGTTTTTGAATATATATATTAATGAGATTCAGATCTACTGTATCTCAGATCTTTGAGACTCAGATCTTTGTATTCTCAAATGACCTCAGCTTCCTGAATCACTTTGCAGTAATTTAAGCATAGAGGTATTGGTACGATCACGAAAACTAAAATGGATTTAGCAAATAATAGCACACGCAAGACTACCATATCTTATCTACCATATCTTATTCCTTAGTATGTCCTCAGCCACATATCCTTTTTGAACCAGGATTATAATTGTAGATTTGGTTTAATCTTATAAGAGTACATAGATAAATAAATAACAAGGCCTACCGAACCTAGAGATTCGATGCCGACATCATTAACAATATTCGCCTACATGCTTCACTCAACTGAGCCCAAATCTAACACAATCCTCGCATCTAATCTACGTATCGGTCGACCCTCCCCCCCCCCTCCCCCCCCTAGGACGTTTACTTATCAGTTTAACGCTGATTGCAATAATCGTTAGTCATCCATTTCAATAAATTTACACGACCATTTCATCAGAGCTGTTCCAAATAAAATTAAAAGTATTTAAATAATAAATAAATGTATTTACATATGTCAATTACTTTCAATTAATTGAGTGATCGTCAATGACCGTTTTTCGGTATTGTAGAGCTCAGATATCTAAACTTTTCTACGTATTCTTCTCAATATCTACATCGCTAAAATCATCGCCTATTTTGATACAGGTCACATATTTAGACGTATTTTTAGCTGTAATTATTCGCTAGCATCAATCAGCGTTGTTGCGTTTAGTTTGGTACTTTTCGCCAATTTCACCCAACAAGACTAAATCATCGGAATTCGTTGACTAAACAAGTGTTTGTTCAGTTAAAACAAGTACTGTGGCTCGACTACTGGTGACACAGAAATAAAATCAAACAAGATCTCTTCACATCCCATAAGATGGTACAGTGTTAACAAACAAGATATGTAAGAACGGATAGGAACCTGTGTGGTCCGTACTAAAAACAAAGATGGGCTCATTAGGAGCTATATCGCTGGAGGGGAGGACGCTTTCAATTAGAGCTCTCTCATTGGCCCGCCTGTAATTTGTCAAAAGGAACATATAGCCTCCTGATTGTAGCCTCTGCTCTTTTATTTATATCCGCCGCTACGATCCGGATCTTTTGCCCTAACAATCCCCAACACAAAAATATTTATTTGTCCAGGGGATCATAAGTCAATGCACCTCTGGATAAGTCCAATGTTAGATGGTAAGTGAACTTCAGTTATTTATAGAATAAGATACAATTTTGAAATATATATATACAGTAGATCTGAATCTCATTAATATATATATTCAAAAACAAAATCATTGCTCGCGGGTACAGTCTTCGATGAGTTATGTCTGATTAATTTGATTTGTGGAGAAACCAGCCGTCTATCAATTTTATTAGGCAATTTTCTTTTCTGGTGTCTAGAATTATCATTAAAAGTTGTTGATGGAGCAAGATAAAAGGAAAGGATACTTTCTTCGTGAATATTTTTTCATTCTTTCTTATGACTTATTCTAAAGGATTTCAGTTTTGGAACTTAACACATAAGATTGACACAATTACACCCCCTCGTACTTTCCTGTGCTCCTGTAAATTAAGCTATAAAGTTTCTTAAAGCTATGAATTTATAAATACATTTTCGAGTTTATGTTACAAGTTGTCTGGAATTTCATGATATATATTGTTATACCGGTCTCTTATGGGAGTTCTATATGCATAGGCCAAGTACCGTAGGGAGAACTATCATTGAAATGATATTGTCTTGGGTTTGGGCGTGTGTGTGTGGGTGTACTTACGAAGAAGTTTCCAAAAGTCTCGAGTCTTTCATATTGCAGTAAATGAATTCGTAATTATAACAATGACTAAGGCCGGGAACCGGAATACAAACAGATGGCATATTTATATCAAAAGCGTTATGGAAAGCTTTGTAACATAAAGTCCTACAACAACAATGCCGCGATAAGTTAAAAGGTCCTAACTCCAAATGATTTTTCTAAATACATTTTGTAATTTTCACGAATTGGTCTAAATATTAAACTGTTTTATAATATTAGAAAGCTCTATAACCAATGGTTAGATCCAAATCTTTAGTTTAAGGGCTTCCTAATGTCATAAAAAAAGTGCATTTTTTTGACCGATTCGGGTAAACTACTAAAATGTATTTAGAATGATCATTGGAGTTATGACGGCAGAAAAGACATTCGTATAGCAGCTGAAAAGTATATCCCAGTAATTATGAATAATGTACTAAGGCATTGACGAAAAAACAGCAGTTCTGCTCCAACTATTTTGCCGAACAAATGGTTTACCAAAAACGAACAAGAACGCTATTTCACGAATTCGATCTGTTGGACGTGCTCTCTGTCGTTATTATTGGCGTATATAATTCAGCTATTTCAGTCAATTATTGTAGGGCTTATAAGGTCTTATATATTGCTCTCCAAAACGTTTTTAAGCTTGCTATTAAGAAGTAAATTTTTCTCACATAAGATTCCGGACTATTTTAATACTAGTAATATCTAAGTACGACTACGTCACTGTAATATTTTAGTATTAAAATCTTCGACAACTTAAATTAATCGATTCAACGACTATTTCCTCACTCTGGACGAACCGAAAAATCCATAAAGCTCAGCATCTCAATTACGCAAAACAACACGTTACTCATAATGGTCCTAATATCTATTATCTTTCCATAATGAACTTAGGATATGGCTAGTTGTACAAATAAATTCCATATCATTAAAAAAATCGTCAACGGCTAGGAAATAAAGAGTAGATAGATCACAAATTAAAGACGTTTCTGCTATTTATGATCAAGCAAAATATTCAAAAGTTATTAGTTGCTTTTAATCATATTTTCGGGATTCGCTAAGAATTTATAAAATCATTTGATGGATTTTAACTTCTTTACAAACCTTTATAGAAACAAATTAGGCAATCACTTCGATATTTCCAAGTCAATTTGTATATTTCCGTTAAGTTTGTATTAAACCTGACTGAAGTTCCTAACTCAACGAAACAGTGAATATATCAATTCATTTTCTATATAAAATAATTTGCATTGAATAGATGTTGTAAGTCAATCATTAGATTTTCCAAGAGCTACTTGACCTGACTTATTCTTTAGTAAAGAATAAATAAAGTGGCTGGTAGGGGTGAAGGTTAAGATTAAAAGAAAGATTTTTTAACCTGACAGTGCAAAAAATTAAAATTAAGTGATGAGCGGTAAGTTGAGCTCACGATTCAACAAAAAGAGCTACTACTCTTTTTTTCAGTGATCAGCAGAAAAGAAGCTTAAAATCAGTTACTGAGCGGATCAGCTATTTCTAATCCCAAGCTTCATGGAATCCAAATGACAGAACATAGTTTGTCAAACGCATCTGTAAGCAATTTTTTTTATTACATGTTATATAATATATTTTATTTACTTCTTATAATCAATAATATACTATATATATATATATATATATATATATATATATATATATATATATATATATATATATATATATATAATACCTACAGAGACATGTCACTACTTTTTATTTTGTTTTATCAATTAAGTCGGGTGTCGATATAAAGTAATGAAACTATATATAAAGCTAACGCTCGAATAAATTCATCCGATCTACAAATATAAAATATAAAAAAAAAAAAAAAAACGGAATCTAAAAATAAATCAAGGTTAAAATTAAAAACATGAATAAAACGGGTAATGCATACGGGATAAAACAGCCACCGGTTTTTAGCTAAGAAATTCGCAATGAGCAGTGAGAGAGATGATTGCAGGTTCAGAAAGGGGAAGATAAATGAGAGGGTAAGAGTAAAAATGCCACTATTTAGTGAGGAGAATCATTAATCATAGGGCTATGATTATATCATGTTAGAGCCATCATTATACCGTCCACTCCTCCTTCAACATGTGCTTTAATTCTTACTGACTCCAATTTGTTGCTGGCCACACAAGTGGACTGAGGCGCCTATCCCACTGTTAGCCAACCACTACCCTGCTATTAACCTATCAACTATCTTTTACTTACAACTCCCATTAGCATTTCTATTTCAACCCGCTCCGATCATCTCGTCTCTTATTTACAAACATATTATCCACCGATTAACAGACCGAAACATCTATTTGCATAGCTAACTCTTTCTTTTTATAATTCGCAGCAGGAAAAAAAAAAAATAATAATATTTTTTTTATCTCGATGGTCGTAATAAACCAAAGTAATTTTTATGGAGGTCTAAATTTATAATAATTTATTAATTTAAAAAAATAATAAGGTATCAATTTTGATTGGTTGACCAACGCATCGATTTCAAAATATAAAATTTTTGGTTTATAAGGGCTATTAACTAGCGATGTAGATGCCAATTATTGTAAACAAACAAGTGATTCTATTCTTATCTATTTTAATCTGGTTAGAAGATACTTTGATAAAGTCTTAGTTTAGTAGCTCCAACCAGTGGCGTACGCGATGGGAAGAATCGGAGGAATATACCCCCCCCCCTTCTCCAGGAATTTACGAAAAAATATTATTTTCATACCCACCAACATAAGATTTGTATTTTGAGTAATATTTAACAATAATTTTTTATCCACTTTTCATGCTTATCCTTAAAACTTACGCCCAATTTGGCTATTATAGACATTTAGGTGATTGGTTGCCTTCTAATTAAATCCCCCCTCCCTGAAAACATTTAAATCCCCCAGAAAAAAGATTCTGCGTACGCCCGTGACTTTAATTAAAGAATATTTGTTTCTACTTTTTGATTTTTTTAACGTTAATTCAGTTAATAAAATGAGTAATGTTATGAGATGATATTTATTTCCAAAAAAATAATAAAATATTACTTGAAATACTACTATAAAACTGTTGACTTTTATTGGAGTGGGGAGATGAATAAAAGAAGAGGTGGCAAAATTAAGCTTGCCTTCCAGGCAACAATTCTAGTACCGTCTCTGGGTTACGGACTGTACGTATTTCAATGTCTTTCAAATTTAACCTTCCCTTTTCTCCTGATTATTGAAAAAACCCTCATCTCCCCAATATTCCATTTTTCAAACTTAACCTAACATATTCACTGGTATTCACAACAATTATTTTATCTTCCGAATTAATTTAAAATTTAATCTATCTAATTAAATTTTATTATCTGAAATCATTGAGATGAAGTGTGGTTATTTGAACAACCTCCTCATCCCATGCATCCAGACTCCATTTATACAATATTTATCATTTAAAAAAAAATTAATTTATAAATCGCAGAAGTGAAATAAACTATATGTTTTGATGATTCATTAATTAGAAATAACATTTTAAAGTAATTAATCAAGTAATTATTTTACTAATAAATAAAATATGAATGTATTTGACGTACTTTATAAAGGTGACAAAATAGTTACGTTATATACATGACCTTTTTATACTGAAGGTAATTCAATAAACTTTACCTACTGTAACCAGCGAGTATGGTTTTGAAAAAAAAAATTAAATTAAAAATTGAAACGTGAACTGATTCGATTAAGGACTTGTCGGCAGGCTGTGGTACAGTTAACATCAGCAGAATTAGTTGTTTTGTTTTTTACTTATTTGGTAATCCAGAGTCTTGTTTAGATCGAAATTCGTTATACAAAAAGTGAAAAAGAAAAACAGAATACAGAATTTGGAGAAAATGAGCAGTTTTCATCAATAATTTCGAACGAATCTGCTTGCGCCGATTATCTGTTTATCTATTTATTTTGTCTTTGTTTACATGTTTCACCTTATTGTTGGAGGTTTACGTTGTTATTCATATCGTATCAGTTTACAAACAATCTTATTATAATAGCTATCTACAAATATTCTAATTTTATTTATATTCCTTTCGCATTTCAAACCTCAGTCTTTTATTAGGAATGAAAAATAAAGGAGTTAAAAGGCAGTTTAAAAAAATGTAAAATCATAATAGTACTTAGTGGTATTAATAATTATTTTAATAACAAAATCCTACACATATCACATATCTTATATATATATATATATATATATATATATATATATATATTACATCTTAATCTCTTCAGTCTTGAGAAAAGTTCGCCATACAGTGCCACGAACATGAGACATCCATAGTCTTATCCAAAATGAGAAAATACCCCCTAGAAGCAGACGCGTATTTAGACATAAATTCCAGAATCTTAGGAGCTGTTTACGGCTTAAGATTAATTTTTGAATGATTTGAGAAATATGATTATTCCAAGATAAGTGCTGATCACAGGTGAACCTGAGATTTTTAACAGAGTTGTAAAAGTGAATAGGGAGGCTATTGAAGGAAAGTAATTGATAGAAATGCAGGGAAGGTTTTGAAGTGATGAGGATGTGCATTTCTATTTGCTGGAGGGTTAAAATTTTAAAATTAATGAGATTAGCCTCAACTTAAAATAAATTAATATTTAAATGACAATAAATACAAACACATGAACATAAATAAAACAATGTTTCAGCCCATAATTTATATTAAGTGGTCCAAGCATGTATACCTTTATGTATTTAACTAATTTTTGTCAATAAATTAAAAAGGCAATCCAAAATGTAGATAATAAATTAATTATTAATTATAGAAAAGATTGATAGAAAGACATACCTCAGGATCTAATCTTTTAAATTCATCATCCTCTTCATCCACTTCAAAGTAAAGTTCACTTGATGTTATGGAAATCATTCCAGGTGCAACAATGCCAGGAGCTATCAGCTTTCCTTTTGTACTCATGTTGACAGGGCCTAAACCAAAATGTCTTTTTATAAAAAAACATATACGTACTCAAATCAAATAGTAATATCATGGAATCTTTATGACCAAATAATTCAGCCATACAGTTAAATTCATACATATATATGTACACAAATATACATACCAGGAAGATCTATATCCAAATCTCTGTCATCAGTTAGTAGATCGCCATCATCTAACAAATCTGTTGATTGCACCTGTTGTGAATAAGATGCTGCTAGTTGGGCATGAAATTCATTTCTAGCCTGTAATAAAGTTATAAGATGATTATTATCAGGCTATAGCCAGAGAATAGAGATAAATAAAAACCAATCAGAAATAAACACATCTATTTACTAAATCATAAAACACACGGAATATTTTAAAAGCCAAAAGAAGGGGATTGAAGTAGGATTTCGGCCTTAAGGCTGTCATGGATATGACACCACCTCCTATATGATCAGATCTATCATAGCGTAGGAAAAAATAATTGTTAAGAGATACTTGGGAGAAAGGAAAAAAAGGTTTTAGTCAGGTTTCAAATACAGCTATTGGGTGGTAAAAATTATCAAGGTAATATTGTCGGAATTCATCATATAGGACAATAAGGGATAGTGTATTAGCATGGCTGGACATCAAGATATTAGTCATAACTGAGGAGTTGGGAAGTAGAATAGCAGGAAAAAAAATCGAGTCTTCTGCAGTCTTTAAATAGTTTCAAAGGAATGCTATGATTGCTTCTGAATAGTGTTCTTTATATCTTTGAGCTCTCCTATGCTCTGATGCTTGGCCTTCATCTTCTTAACCTCTTCTACGAGTCTCCTTAGCAGGTCTATCATTGTGTCATGTTCGTTAGCTTTTAATAATTGTGATGCTGATTCGCCTTCCAGACATGTCCATTAATTAATTTCTTAATCTGTAGTATCAGATATTTAATATGAAAGATGTTTTGGCAGATGACGCATGCTATTTTGGTTTTGTCATCTCTGCTAACAGATTTGTTACAAACTTTAAAGTTAACCATTTTGACAGTTGAAATAAATTACAATACTTTCAAAGGGAGGGAAAGAGATAAACAAAAAAAATAATAGTGTACTTGTTTGTTTGCACACGAGACAAATTAAATAAATTGTGATTTCAAATCTCGGACACTAGAACCAAAAAATGTTTAAAAATATCAAAAGTCAAGCATACATTGGTCTAAAAGGATCGATATCTGTTAGCCATCCCTACCTATGGGCCAGTCCTTACCTAAGAAATAGTTATGCAAGTAATTTTTTATTTAACAGAAGAGCTCATCCACCATTCTAACACAACATATATTATTCCATTGGATTAAATCAGTTTCATTTTGTATATTTTTCCTCAAATATTAATGTAATCTGACCTGCAAAATAGCATCATCTGGAGCACCATGTTCTATAGCTGCTTTAAGGGTTGCCTGAGGATGACTTGAGCCTCTAGGGTTATGAATCAGTCTCTTTCTTCTACGAGCATCATCTTCCCAAGCATCTAACTTCCAGTACTCAGACAGCCTTTTAAACAAAACAAAAAAATACATATTTTTCCAGATACTGTAATAAGAAAATATAATAACAAATTTTAAGGGTACATATATATTTTTTATATCAAAATATCTGAGCTAGAAGCAAGCATACTTACTGCATTGCATTTTTTGTATAAGTCCATGGCGTTAAATAATTTAAGTTAATGGGGTTAATAGGGATTCACACAAGATATGGGCATAAGCAATTAATTCACAATAACATCTGCGACGCTTCCACTAATCTAACTTAAATTCCAAGGATGTGGACTTACACAAAAAATACAACAAGGTAATGCAGGAAGGCAGGCTGCTGTTAGATAAATAGGACGCCTTCAGATGTAAACTCAGTGCGATATGCTAATATTAACAAAACACTGATACTATAATAATTATGCAAGTCAAAAGGTGAACAAGGAACATTTTAAAAACCTCTTTTAAACATTTAAGAACTAATAATTGATTTTTTAATCACATTAACAAAAAATATTACTTAGTTGCATTTGGATCAACATATCCCCATGCTCCATGTTTGTTGGAAAGAATGTTACAAATTTTTTCAAGCAATCTACCAGCAATAACATTATCCCGCCTTCTTGCTGCTGTGATCAAATGATCACACATTCTTTCTTCTTCTCTGCGATCCAATAATGTCTGAGCACATTGTGACTAAAAAGATAAAACATTTTAAAAACCAATATAAAAGAACATGGATCATAAAATCAGAAAAACAAAATAGCATCGGTAACCTCAAAATCTGCATGTTTTAATACATCATCAGCTCGCATTCTATTGAGAATAAATTCAGCTTCATTAGCGACTCTAACTATATGATCTTTCATGGCATGCGATAATAACCTATTAAACAAAGCAAATAAAAAATATGAAATACACTATTATTAACAATTATATTATTAATAATTACAATTTTACGTAATTAGGAAATATTTACAAACAAACAATCATGGAAATATTCTATATTTTAAATACAATTTTATTTAAATAAATATTTTAAACCATTGAAATCAACTGATTATGTTATAACTGGTCAGACTACTAAAAAAAAATAATATAAAATATTTTAAAAAATTTAATATATAGCATTACCCCTGTTATCAAGTATAGGAAGGACCAACATGACACTGGACAAAACCATTTTTTTTTCTTAGATAAGTGAAGGAATAAGACAACCTTGATTACTATCAAACATTATATTATTTTCTTTATTTTTCAAAAATAAATTATAATCTAATTCTCAAAAAATTGTTGTTGTTTTTTTAAATTAGTAATTTGCTTAGTTATTGTTGATAAAACACCAATTACAATAATAATTTATGAAATAAAATATAATATGCTGGTAAATATATATATACGGTATTTTTTTTTTTATTTCAACTGAAATATTACTTAATAAATAAAATTAATAACTGTGCCAGAGTAGTTAGCTAGACTGCACTGCCGGTCCCAAGCCCGGATAAAACAGGAGGGTTAGAGGTAGGGCCGACAACCCAACCTATGTAAAAACATTCACCGTTAAACAAGCTCAAAAACCAGGCCTCGGATATCGGACTGTCACACGGAAACGACACGGCGCAACGGAAAAGGTTGACAGATTTGGAACATGGAACGTGAGGACCTTAAATCGAGCAGGAGCACTCAAAGAGTTAACCGATGAGCTAAGCAGGATGAGGGTAGACATAGCAGCCATACAGGAAATCAGGTGGAAGGGAAGTGGGAATGTCCAAGGTAGAAACTATGCCATCTTTTACAGTGGTAGTACTGAAAAGCATGCGTTTGGAACAGCCTTTGTAGTATCTTCAAGATTTAAATCAGCTGTCATGGATTTCCAGCCCATCAATGAGAGGCTTTGCAAATTAAGGATAAGAGGGAAGAAATGCCATGTGACCCTCATAAATGTACATGCATCTACGGAGGAGAAGAGTGAGGAAGAAAAAGACATTTTCTATGATGAGCTGGATAGAGCACTAGCAGCCAGCCCTTCCTCTGATATGAAAATAGTGCTGGGAGACTTCAATGCTCAGGTTGGGAAAGAAAGAATTTTTATACCTACCACAGGGAAAAATAGTTTGCACGCTAAAACAAATGAAAATGGAGTGCGAATGATAAATTTTGCTGCATCCCGAAGCTTAGTAGTGATGAGTACAATTTTCCCCCACAAAGATAAGCATAAACAAACGTGGCACTCGCCAAACGGAATATTCACCCAAATCGACCATGTGCTAGTCTCTAGTAGGCATTTTAATAAAGTCAATGATGTTAGATCATATCGAGGCGCAGATGCGAACTCTGATCATTTCCTTGTTATAGCAAAGACTGTGACCAGAATAACATATACACAACAGGGGTACCTCAACCAATCGAGCAAGTGGAGTATAGATAAATTAAGGGATGAGGATATAAGGAGGCAATATAAAGAAAAGTTGGAAGAAAACATAAGGAGCATCCCTGCTGTAAGTGGTGACAAAGAGTTAGAAACTCAGTGGAAGGAGTTGAAGGAATCAATCACTAGAGCAGCAAAGCAACATTGCCGAATAGAGAGGAAGCCTCCAAATAGATCTTGGTTTGATACAGAGTGCGATGAAGCCATCAAGGCTCGCAATATACTAAGAACCAAGTGGCTGGGTAAGGACACACGGCAGAGTAGAAAAGATTTTCATGACGCTAGGGCCCACGCTAAAAGAATCATCAGGTCTAAGAAGAGAAACTGGATGAATGACAAGGTTAGAGAAATAGAAGAAGCCAGAAGCAACAATGAGACTAGAAAATTCTACAAGGAGGTCCAGCAGCAGAAAACAGGCACTAGAAATAACAACCTGGTTATAAGGGATGAAAATGGACGCCTATTGGTCGCAGAAGTAGAGCTGCAAGAACATTGGAAGAAATACTTTCAAACACTCCTGAGATCTGAGCATGAGGTTGAAGCCACGAGACCAGTAAATTATGCGAGTGTTGGCGATGACGACGAAGATATCCCACCAGATAAAGAGGATATCGAAGCTATTGTGGAAAAGTTAAAAAGCAATAAGGCTCCTGGTCCAGATGGAATACATGCAGAATTCTTAAAAGTGGCAAATGGGTCATTAGCTAGTGAGATGCATGGACTAATTTCACACATTTGGCAAGTAGAGAGGATGCCGAAAGAGTGGTCAGAAGCAACAGTCGTTCCACTCTATAAAAACAAGGGGGATAGGACGAACTGCAAGAACTATAGAGGCATAAGCCTGCTGAACACAGCGTACAAAATTTTCTCTATAGCTCTCTACAACCGCATACTGCCATATGTGGAGCGTAAGCTGGGAGATTACCAAGGAGGTTTTAGGCCTAACAGATCAACCATCGATCAAATCTTCTCCTTGCGACTGATGTGTGAGAAAATGAAAGAATTTCAAAACACTATGTGGCTACTGTTCATTGATTATAAGGCGGCATATGATTCGGTTTTGAGAGAGGAATTGTTCCAGGCAATGAAGGAGATGAATATTCCCTTAAAAATTATCAGACTCGTAATATGCACAATGAACGATACCAGCTGCAAAGTTAGAGTCAATGGCAAGTTAACCAGCGCATTTCAGGTAAACAATGGACTCAGGCAGAGTGATACTCTAGCCCCGCTACTTTTCAACATCATTCTTCAAACTATAGTAGCAAGAGCCTATCTGGATGAGGGAGGTAATATCTTCTACAAAGGGACCCAATTATTAGCATATGCCGACGATGTGATGATAGCTGGAAGATCTCTTGTTAATGTTAAAAATGCTTTTGGGAAGCTGGAAAGGGAGGCCAGGAGATTTGGCCAAGAAATTAATGAAGAGAAGACAAAGATTATGATCTTGAGGAAAAAGAAACCCATGCGACCCCAGATGTGCTATACAATTGGAAACTACACATTCCAATGTGTTGCTAGTTTTAAGTATCTTGGTGCAGAGTTTAATGAAGCATTGGAGGAGGAGGAGGAGATCCAGGCACGCATTATCGCGGCTAATAAAGTTTTTTTCGCAATAGCTCATCTTATGAGAAGTAGATTAGTTAGCCGCTTAACCAAGTTAAGGCTATATAAAACCCTCATTAGATCAGTGGCAGCATATGCAAGTGAGACATGGATATTAAAAAAATCAGCAGCTGAAAAGATCGACATCTTTGAACGCAAAATATTAAGGCGCATTCTGGGACCTGTGAAAGAAAATGGGGCATACCGTCTTAGAAAGAATAGAGAAGTATATTCCCTATATGACGATGTGAAGCTCTCCGACTATGTCAGATTACAACGTCTAAAGTGGTTGGGTCACCTCCATAGAATGGATGATGGCAGAACCGTCAAAGAGCTATATAAGGATTGTCCAGAAGGAGTGAGAGCTCGAGGGAGGCCACGAGGCAGATGGAAGGACAGCGTCTCAGAGGACCTTCGAAATCTTAACATGTCTCTGAGACTTGCTACGGACCGACAAGACTGGGCAAGAGTGATTGAGCAGGCCAAGGACCGCCTTGTGCGTCTGTCGCGCCTATGAAGAAGAAGAAATAAAATTAATACTAAAAAATAGTTTATTTTAGTTTACTAATGTTTATAAAAACTCATGAAAATTTTTCTCTCAAATCAAGTTAATGTTTATTATAGATTAGTATATGTTTTGCCATCTTCAGGACCAAAACTCACTATTAACTCATGTTCCAGGATAAAAACAATTAATTGGTCAGTTGTTGCAACCTCATGTTAACAAATAATGAATATCTACTCAACAAATCAGACTAAAAATCCCATAAGAGATTAAACTTAATCCCATGTAAAAAATTTAACCTTTCATAGAATAAGAAAGCTTACAGCTCAAACAGCTTATTAATCAGAACCCAAAATGTTGATAGTACTCTCAATAAACGTTTCCTAATGGAACCATTATTTCAATTATTTATTCACTTTTAGAATTATAATAATTCACAAAAATATGATCATAATAAATTTATATAAAAAAGTAATAAAATTAATATCAGATGACAATGGCTTGTGGAGAAACTCCAATTTGGTAGTAAGTACTTCAAGAACAGTTCTAAGCTAACCAGTTCTGAAGCCATCTTCTTGTTCATATTTAAATTCAAATTTCAACCTAAGTTTATGAAGTTTCTAAAATAGCTATAGTTTCAGCATAAAAACAATTAGGAATTTTTCCATCAGTTTTAGAATTAGTTATTAATTCTAAAACAGTTTTAGTATATTGTTCATTATTTCTGGTCTATATTCTCTTGTACATTTACTTTAATTCAAGAAAAAAAAACTGTTTACCAGTTCCTCAATGAATTTATATAAATTTATAAAAACAAGTCTCAAGATTGGTAAAATAATATCAGAATAGTAAAGGCCTTTACTGTAAGACATTATATTATTTCCTGAGTGTAAACAGTTTGCTTGTGTTTCTTTAACATTGTGGATTATGATCTTAGAGTCCTGGCCTTGGCATTTAAATATTATAATTTATTATAAAATAAATTATAATATTTAATAAATATTAAATATTATAATAATTGAAAAAAGAAAAATTCCATCTATTGATCAAAACTGTGAGTCAATGTAATCTTTTTTGAAGAACTTGGGAATTTCTCCTATGTAGATTTTATGATAGTAGTTAACTATTATATGTAAATCATATTTTGGATAAGTTTCAATTTTATTTTTTATGACAGTACAAAAATTACTTATATTACCGTTTATTATACGGTCTATTATATCTACAAAGAAAAAGAGTTAGTGATATGTATTAAAAATAGGGGAATTTTTTAAGCAACTGTTTCAGCCATTCAGTTCATTAACTTTATTTATTAATTTATTAAATATTCTCTAGCAACATTTTGTGTTTCTTATACATGTATCTAAGTTTGTGTTTATGAGTACTATCTATTAAATAATAAATGAAATACATTACCTTCCTTCATTGATAAGCTCAATAAATGCTAAACCAGCATGCTTTTGCAAAGAATTCTGCCATTCTTGAGAGCATAGTAACATCACCAATTCAACTACTGAGTGGCTATTTTTGAATGTAATGAGACCTGTAGGAATGAATCTTAAATTTAACTAGAAATAGCATAACAATAATTAATATATAAAGAATACTCCAAACAATGCATCTTCAAATTATTTTTATAATGAAATACAATATTTATGAGCCATTTTCATCACATAAAAAAAATAAAATAAATAAAGAGATCAACAACTTGCTCAGAGAAAGTTTTTTTAAGCTCAAGAGATTTGAAGTTTGAGCAAAAGAGGTTTCATAATTTTTAAGCAATTAGCCACAGAACTTGTGAATCTAGACCTTCTAATGATCAGTAAATCTTCAGGCAAATGAGGTCTACCTTAAGCTTGGCACTTTATACCAAAATTTAAAATGGACTTGGATTAGTAATAATAATGTATAATCTACTGCAGTATTTTTGGAAAACTGATAGAGAATACTTAAATAGAAATAATAAAATTTTAGCCAAAGAAAGTTATCATGCATGAAAAGATTATAGATTAAACTAGTGTTTAGCCACACTAATGTAAAGATGTTTTTTCAGCTATGTAATGCTTGGTCTTTATTCACTTCCTGTGAACCAAAAAATATGGGTAAGTGCTAACTTGATCAAGACAGACATCTTATCTGAAATTTTTATGAGCACTGTACTTTGGAAAAGAAACTAGTAAAAAGAACTGAATGAGAATAGAATGCTTAACTTTCCACAAGGAACAGCAATCCATTGTGGCAGCCGAAAAGTACAAATAGAAAAAATATTATAATTTAGTATCACTCATACTCCGCCATAAGCAGTCCCAAGTCCTGGTTGAGAAAGGAGGAGGGTTGGACCATAAAACTCATCGGGCAGGTGAGGCATGTTAATCTGGTAAGGATACTCGCCTATGGGAAGGACAATCCCAAATGAAAAACCATCTTGGCGGGCAGCAACATCAACATTACTTCAGTGGAGCTGAAAACATAGTTGGCTGGGTCCTTGAAGATAATCATCAGGCGGAGTAGAGATACTACAGAACGGTTGATGAACTGAGGATGGATCTACCCCTGTCAAAAAAGGCCGCCGAAGACGGAGACATCAGACCCAAAGGTGCAAATATACCCTTGTATCCAGTAGATGACAAGGCAAACGTGATATCACGCACTTCTTCCCTAGCATGGTTGTTATGAGTGGACGAAATGGATGGTTAAGAGATACATCTCTTGCGGATTCCCACCAGGCAAGTAGAGCGTCTGGCCCTAGTAGAAAGCGTCTGGCCGCCTTGAAGCTACTGGTAGTAAGCTCCAGTCCTCGTCATGTTGTCAGGACTAGGAGACACAGGGTATTAAGAGCTACTGACAAGGAACGAATTATCATTTAGCACCGAGAATGCCGAGGGCATCTTAAACAAAAAAATTCTTTTAGCAAAGAGAATGCAGGAAGAAGATTTTGATTTTGTCTGCATTCAAGAGAATTACCTAAAAACCCCAGTCTTAGATCAGAGACTATCAGATTTTTAGAAGAGATTGCATTGGATAAAACATGGGTGGAATACTGACTGACTGAACCTCTTCGTTGATTTTAAAACCGCCTATGATAGTATAACTCGGCCGGAGCTCTATCAGGCCCTGTTGGAAATGAACGTCCCAACTTAACTGAAAACTCTCGTGAAAATGACGATGTCGGGGTCGAAGTGTGCAGTACGAGTGGGGAGTGACCTCTCGGAGGACTTCAATACTAACTGCGGTGTAAGGCAGGTGGATGCTCTTGCCTGTCTTCTTTTTAACTTCGCTGCAGAGAAACCAGTATGTATGTCCGAAATCCAACTCAACGCAACCCTCCTTAACAGTACAGTTCAGCTTCTGGGGCATGCTGACGATTTTGATATTGCCGCCAGATCGGAACGTGCATTACGAGAAGCGTTTTTGGCCATAGAAGATGCAGCAAAGAAACTTGGGTTGCATATTAATGAAGCTAAGACCAAGTATAAGAGAGTCGGAGGAGATGGACCAGGGACCGGTACTTTTGAGGCTGGACAATATAATTTTGAAAAGGTAAGCAGCTTTGTCTACCTCGGGTCTGAGATCAACTCCGGAAACAACATCTCTCGAGAAGTTAACAGTAGGATAGCAGCGGCGAGACGGTGCTACTTCAGCCTTGTGAAGCATTTTGGAAGCAGGTTCCTCTCGAACAGGACCAAGATCACTTTCTACAAAACCTTGGTCCGCCCTGTTTTAACTTATGGATCGGAAGCGTGGGCCTTTAAGAAGCAAGATGAAAATAGACTTCTGATCTTTGAGAGATTAATCTTGAGAAGGATTTTTGGCCCTGTTAGAGAAGGTAGAATTTGGAGAAGAAGGAGAAATGCTAAACTAGCTGCCCTTTATAAGAATATAGACTCGGTCAAATTTATCAAGATAGGACGACTCCGTTGGGCCGGGCACGTCGCACATATGGATGATTCGACGATACCCAGGAGGATGCTGTCCGGAAGGATGCATGGACAAAGAAGGGTTGGCAGGCCAAATGTCAGATGGGAGGAATCAGTGACATCGGACGCACGGGCTCTGCTGAGGTCCAAAATTGGAGAGCTGCTGCAGCTGATCGTATTGACTGGTGAAGGCTGTTGGAGGAGGCCCAGTCTCGGTGACGGGATGTAGAGCCATCTACGTATGTATGTATGGAATACTGACAATAATTCGCAATACTTTTCCAGCCAAAGAAATATCTGCAATTGAACTTCCACAAAACATAGAAAGTGAGATAATTGGAGTTAAAATCCTACTGGAGGACCACCAACTAAAAATGTTCAACTATTATTGTCCAAATAACAAGCCCATGTCCCTTCAAGCCATGAGTATTCCTGAGGAGGAGTGTCTAGTCATTGGCGATTTCAACGCACATTCGCCAGCATGGGGATATGATTTACTAGATGCAAGAGGAGAAGAGGTCGAAGCATGGCAGCTGGAAAATTCGTTGCTACTCCTGAATGCTCCTGATGATCCCCCCACATTCTACTCTCGCATGTAGAAAACATGTACTACTCCTGACCTAGCATTCGCAACAGTCTGGCAATAAAAGCTACCAGAACGATTATGGATCAACTTGGTGGCAGTGATCACTGTCCCATTTCAATTAATATCGATATAGAGGCCCCAAATACCTCGGCTTCTCCTCTTCCCCGATGGAACCTCAAAAAAGCCAACTGGAAAAAGTTTGAAGATATAACCAATGAACTCACCTCCCATATAAATTCAAAGTCTACGAAATTCAACCTTTCGGCAAAGCAGTTCACCGGAGCTATCCTCAAAGCTGCTAAAGAATGCATCCCTAAAGGAAGCAGGAAATACTATAAGCCCTACTGGACACCTGAACTAAACGTTCTAGAAAAAGAATTATCACTTGCTAGGGAAACCGAACCATCGGCCCAGAACAATATGAAACTCACGGAAGCATCAGAAAAACTCAAATATGCTCTGCAAACATCAAAACAGGAGGCCTGGAAGGAAAAGACAGAGGAACTGAATCTGGACCGGGAAGGTTCCAAACTTTGGAGACTGACGAAAATTCTGGCTGAAGAAAAATCAAATCCTAATATGATCACACTGGAACAAGTAAGTAGACTTTAAACCAAAAAGAAGCAGCAGACAAACTTATGGAATATCTAAGTGGTATTGGAGACCTGGACGTATGCCAGGATAAGGGAAGAAAAATACATAAGAAGCTACAAACCTACCTTAAAGCAGCTAATTCGGTTTCAGAGGAAATGGATGCTCCATTCACAATGCTGGAACTAAACAATTCCCTGAACTCCCTGAAACTAAAATGCTCTCCAGGTGAAGATGGAATCATGAATGGATTTCTGATTAATATGGGGAACGTTGCCAATACCCAGCTCCTCAAACTATTTAACACCAGCTGGAAAAAAGGCATATTACCAAAAATGTGGAAAAGGGAAACATTATTCCTCTCCTGAAGGAAGGAAAAACCACTGGGGAGGTAAATAGCTATCGGCCAATAACATTACTGAGTTGCACCAGAAAGCATGTTGGAGCACTTAGTAAATGATATGCTAATGTGGATCCTGGAGCGGAAAAACCTTATCGTCCCAGAACAAGCTGGCTTAAAAAAAAAACAGATCCACGGAAGACCAAGTTGCCTTCATAACTCAAGAGATCAAAGACAGTTTATTATTGCACAGTTTATGATGCAAGAGGGCAGCATACAGGAAAACCCCAAACCGGACCCTATGCAAGTAACGGAGGAAGAAGTAACAGCTGCTCTGGGCAGAACTAAAAGTGGAACACCTGGTGGCTTGCACATGTAGCTTTTAAAGGCTGGCAGCGGAAAGCTGCTTACACTCCTCAACAGTATAGTGAACATGGTTCTGAAAGGGTACAATCTACATGATGATCTTCAGGCAGGATACATCAGCTCCATCTTTGAAAAAGAAGATAGGAGGCAATGCCAGAATTATCACGGCATTTGTTTGCAGAGCTCAGTGAACAGAATTATTGGGAGACTGGTCCGGGATAAGCTCGAAGAGGATTACACTACGCTGGTGGAACAAGCTGGATTCACTATATTTTTGTACTTTGACAACTCATTGAGAAATGCAGTGCGAAGAATAGGGAGCTCCATTTAGCCTTTGTTGATTTGGAGCAGGCATATGATAGTGTCCCGAGGGAAAGGATATAGCCAGCATTGAAAAAAGTGGGAATTAATGAGTCCATTATACAAGCAATTCTTGTATGGAAGCGATTTGTGCAGAGTGAAGATTGGGAATCGCCTCTCTGAGCTATTTTCTGGGACCAAAGGGCTAAAGCAAGGGGGTTGCCTGTCTCCAAGCCTTTTCAGGATATACTTGGCTGACATAGTGAGCAATGGATGACGAACTTCCAAAAGACTGTGCATATGGCTGTGTGGGGAAAAGATGATCTGCACATAGGTGATCAGGTGTGAAGAAAAGTCAAGGCCTTTAAGTACCTCAGATCCTGTCTGGAAGATGTGGGGGCGTCCGAAGTAGATGTCCAAAACAAAGTGGAGCTCACAAGGAAAGCAACTAGGAACAACTCCATTTTGAACAAGAACAAGCGATGAATCTTCTAGGTTATGGTCGAATCCATATTAAACTATGGATGTGAGGCATAGTTTGGACTGTAGAAATGGATTTTTTAAGAAGATGTCTCCAGATAACAAGGACTGGACAGTCCAAAATGAAGTGGTTAGGCAGCGAATGTGTGTGGCGGAGACCGTCTCTGAAACAAACGGGAAACGGCAGTTGAGGTGGAATGGGCACTGCAGGAGAATGCCGGAATAGCATTGGCTGAACAGAGTCCTGGACCAGCAGCCACCTGGAAAGCGTAGATGAAAACGACCCAGAACCAGATGGATAGGAGTCCGAGAGGAGACGGCCGGCCGAGGTCTACAGGAGGAGATTGGGCTGATAGAGCTGTCTGGAGCTCAGCTCTCACCTGAAGCAGTATCCCACGTTGGAATTCCAGCAGAAGAAGAAGAAGTATTTGATTGCTTTTTTTTTTATGTGATTGATTCTACATATAAGTATAGTATTTCTGTGTCTAGAATAGAAGTGCTTAATAAATAAAGTGTTATACATATTGCGTAGTACATATTGTGTAGCTTTAAAAAAATAGTTTTTATCTGCATAATTAATTTGCTCATTTTTATTTTTATTCGGATATTACGAATTTCGTTATAGTGAGCAGCTAAATTTCTGGTCCTTTTGAGTTCGTTGTAACGAAGGGTTACTGTATATTCAATGAGCAGTAACTTAATACAATATACAGATAGCTTAGGAGAACCAATTTCCCAGGAGTGTGGAAAACACCCTCCCTATCTTTCCCCCCAAAACAAAAATATAATGTTAGGATGCATCAGGTCCAAGATAGTTGCTATGCTCCCCCAAACACTTCAACCAAGGTTAAACACATTAATGATACATGATTGCATTGATGCCTTTCTTATTGGAGAAGCTAAAGGATGAACAGTTAGCAAGCAACAGCTGTAAAGCCATCAAAAAGTTTTATTTTAGTTGCCTTCAACAAAATTGTTCAAAACAACAACTTAGGAGCCAAACTAATATATTTTAATGGAAGCAGCATGAGCTTAAGCTCAATGCCCATTTATCGCTAAATATTTTAATGTAATTACAAAATCTACAATAGCTGCACCAAATAGGCCCATGGCCAACAATGCAAAGGCCTGTATTCATTAGATGATTATCCACCAAACCACATTGGAGAATGATCCTGCTTGTCAGTACTTTCTGTTTGAGTGAACAAGGACTGAAATCTGCTAACTGTATTATCAAAAGGAATGATAATATCATGTCCTAGGTAATAGAAAACATTTTACATGTGTAAACAGAGACAAGTTGTTTGACTTCTTTTTAGTTCTGGATTAGTTTGAGTCTATAGCCTCTGAAAGTAAAAGTGAATACCTATTCCACAATATTTTCGTCAGTATACTTCTACATAATCAACAGATAGTGAATACATTATTTAATTTTAAATATATTGAAACATACATAAATATTTAAACTCAAACATAAAATATTGTAATTTACATTAAAATAACTATAAGCAATAATAATAACCAGATTAATTTTCTTTACAATTACTTTTTTTTTTTTTAATTATTCATGAATTAACTTATTTAGAAGTAGTTGACTGCCATCTTTATTTTAATTTGTTGTTCACACCAGCAGTGGTGTAGGAATTTATTACAGTTGCAATCAAGAGAGAAACTGAATTCAGGGCTGGCAGTAAATGTTGCAACTATATGGACACACATAATCAGTGGAGACATATGATGTTACAAAAATGTAGGTAGCATAGCTCAATTGAGAATTATGCCAAGCAACAGCCATCAACTGATTATGTTTATATACCATACAATTTCAAAGCACTTCCAGCTATAAAAAATGTGAGATGGAGAGTTTATACCATCCAAATAGGGTTAAATCAATTGACTGAAATATGACAACTTTATTAATGCTATAGTTATTTTTGTTTCATATTAATAGTAGTTATATATTACATTATACACAAAATTATAATGTCAAATGACATACCTTTTCCTTCCATCAAGAGCTCTTGTCCATGGGAACCAACCAATGTTTTTGATAAGAAAGGAGCAAAATCAACCATTATTTCTCTAAGAAGAGGGCACACAGAACCAAGAGCAGTTTCAAGTTTTTGAGTCAATGAAGCCTCACGAGATGGTGTCGGGTTAGGAGTTGATGTTGCTGAAGGAAGAGGAAGACTTTTGATTGCTAATTCATCAGGATGTTGACTTGAAAGTGGAATTTCATTTCCTCCAGGAACTACTACAACACTAATCTCTGAATGTGGTTTCTCACCTCGAGAAATATTTCCTTCACAATCTCTTACCAAACCTGAAATATAAAAGTTAAAAATTTAAACATAAATTTTAAACACATAAAAAAGCAAATTAACATTATTAATATAATTATGGTGTAATATCCCAAATCTAGACTAAAGTACTAATTAAACAATTTTTTTTTTTTAAAACATGTAATACAAAGATTAATAAATGATTACTACAGACCTCTAAACTGTAAATTATGCGCATTTCTATGTTCAGTATCTTCATTGAGATTAACATCAGTCCAATTTTCTTCATTGGTAACTATATTGCTAAGTTTATTATCTTCATGAATAGTATCTGCAGTAGTATTACTGTCAGCTTCACTTACTGCCAAAGAAGTTACAGATATTACTTCATCCACAGATCCAATACTCTGTAAAACACACTAAGTTAAAAATCCATCAGCTACAGAAAAGAAAATAATTAAATTTTAAAATACAATAACTGCTTCATCTAATAAGTTGTTATTATCAAAATAAAACAAATTAAAAATACGAAAACATGATATGATATCCAATGAAAATTCTCATAGTTCATTTCCATACGAAAGGAACAATGAATTCCTTTTGTGTTTAAATTTAGTTAAGAAAAAGTAATAATTATAATAACATGAACTAAGTAAAGAAACTTTTTTTTTTCTTCAAAAGCCTGTATTTTTTTTTTTAAACCACCACCACAATGTTTAATAGATAGATTATTAGAGACAAAACTAAAGAGGTGTAATCTGTTATGGATGATAATCCTGAGGAGGTATGATAGTCTATTATAAATAATAATAATGGAATATTATAAATGCTATATTATAGAATAGCTTAACACCAAAAAGGGTCAATAACTTGATTAATAAATTCATTAATTAAACTATAAAACATAAGTAATAAGCAATGTGAGAACAAAAATTAGACGTTTGTTTCAAAGGAACTAATGGGCATTAGATTATTATAAATGGTTGGTTAGATAAAATAATAAATCAAGATATAATAATCAATTATATCATGAGAGAAACTGAGGTAGATATGAAAGTGAAAAGAGCATGTTGATGGTTTTACATAAAAATAGGTAGAATACTATACCCTCAAAGCAACAAGGAATATTAGAAGCATATATTTTTTGATAAACTTTTGCCATGCATCATCAATAAGCCATAATACATTATATTAGGAATAACAAGAAATGAGCATTTGTTTAGTTAATAAAACTTGATTCATGAATGAATAAAATTAAAAAGCAAACAAAAATGAGACTAATATTAATGAACCGTATGTGTGAAAACAAATTATTGAAGTACTTATAAACACAAAATCTGTTGTCATTTAAGATCAAAGCTATTCAAATGTGCCAACTTTTGACAACATTCTTCCATCTAAACTGAAATAGTCAATCAGTTTGTTTTTCAACTAACTATTACTTACACTAACAATCACACTACTTACACCCTACAAATACAGACAAATGTCTTATACAGTACACAACTTAGGACTACCTGCACCGGAGGAGATGTAGGTATACAAGCACAAAGGTGGCGACCCCACCAGTATACTAAGGTATATAGACAGGGTGGGAACCTCTACTACCCGAACTTCTTATTACCAGAAAACCATAGTCAGTCTCAGATCCTATTAGTAAAATAAGTAATCGACCCGGCAACCCCAATAGGAATTTTAACAGAATATATTAGAATGTGCTGTCCCTATACTGACCCGGAGCACTAGGAGGAGATTCAGTGGGCAGGCCAGGGCTATTAGAAAAGAAAAACCCAACTATATATTACTGCTGCACTGATATGCAGCATGAAGTAAAATATATATTATAGACTTAGAGGGAAGGCTATCAATCAGGAGAACGTAGATTCAATTGTATCAGGATAATGTAGATTCAAACGTTGATTCTTAATGGGATGCATACTCCAAAGCATTGGAAGAAACTGCAGATATCATGTCTGAACCCTCAGAGAATGAAATAAGACTCCTCTTGGTTTGATTTGGAATGCAAAGTGACCACATATGCAAAAATCAGGCCTATAAACTGATGAACCAGACAGGAACCCAACAATATACTGAGCAATGCTGGCAGAAGGGACAGGAAGAGAAGCGCCTGTATCGTAAAAGAAGAGATAACAAGGAAAAGAAGAGCTGGACAGAACAGAACCGATGAGACAAATTATTCTGGTGCTTTTTCCATAGTATAAACCATAACAGAACACCCATAATCTCAAAGTAAACCTACTGTACATACGAGAAAGGTTAATTCCTCACTGATGGTATAAATATCCTAAATGAATGGTGGAAACACTTCACAGACCTCCTTAACAAAGATATCATAACGAAGACATAGAGTTGGAACCACAGGAGGAATAAAGCACAAAGTCAGACCTTGAGCAGCTTAAAAGATGAAATCAATGGAGTAATAATTTTATTAAAAAATCATGAAGCACCAGGAAATTATGGCTGACCAGCTAAGTTCTTTAAACATGGTGAAAGTGAGCTCACTAAAATACTACAGGATCTCCTCATCCCTATCTGGACAGAGGAAGCTTCACCAGGATCATGGAAAAAATCAGTTATCTACTCCATATTTAAAAATGGTGACAAATTCAGCCATAACTATAAAAGCATCTCTTTTCTTCCTTATGCCCATAAAATCACGTTGAAAATCAAATTACAGAGGTTACAACCATACATGGAAAGGAAGGTTAGTACCAAAATAGCTTCAGGTAAAAAGGAAGTCCGGAGTAGACCAAATATTCCTCCTTCAGGCAATCCTCAAAAGGGGAAGGGAATATAACATCAAGACTCATCATAGACTTTAAGACAGCCTATTATACAGCATTAATTCAGCTATTAATAGCTATGAAAGACCTTGGTATTCCAGATAAGCTAATTAGGCTGAGCATGAGCAATGTCAGGTGTGCGGTACAAATTAATGGACGAAAATCTGCTGAATTTACACCAAACAAATAATTAAGACAAGGGATGCTCTAGCCTACCATCACTTCAACAGAGCATTTGAAAAGGCTATTAGAGATTCAGACATTCAGACAAGAGCGACAATCGTTAATAGAACTGTGCAGCTTTTAGAATTTGCAGATGATATTGACATAATTAGCTATTCGTTTGATGCAATTATTGAAGCATTCATGGTATTTGTTGGTATAGAGGAAAGAAAGCTTGGACTCCACATTAAAGAAGAAAAAACGAAGTATACGGTTTCTGGAGAAATATCAGATCCAGGAGA
Source organism: Rhaphigaster nebulosa (assembly GCA_948150685.1). Classification (NCBI taxonomy): domain Eukaryota; kingdom Metazoa; phylum Arthropoda; class Insecta; order Hemiptera; family Pentatomidae; genus Rhaphigaster; species Rhaphigaster nebulosa. The sequence continues at coordinate 154,739,583 of OX411307.1, forward strand.
AACCATCACGATGGGCCTCTATAAATTTTAAAAGGTAGTGAAATTTTTGTATCTCGGTTCTCTGGTAAAGAAAGACAATGATCCTGACTTAGAGATAAGGAGACAAATTTTGGCTGCCAACATGTACTACTTTGGCCTTAGGCCAATCTCAGATTCATCATGCTAGACTACAGACTACAGTACTACAGTACATAAATATAAAACACTTATATAGGGCCAGTGCTATTATATCAGTCAGAAATGTGGATTACTCAAAGATTAGAGAACAGAAATTGCAAGCCCTCAAGATGAAGATTCTCATTCAGATTTTTGGAGCAGTTATAAGTGACCAACATTGGTGGAAACACTGATTAAGACCTCTATGATCTCTTTCACGTTACCAAGATGGATGAGATGAAGATACCTTAGCAGATGTTGACAACACCCCTGTTCAGAACACGGCAGTATGGAAGACCAAAGTAGGGGTGGACTGATGGACCCAATGCCAGATTGTTGTGCCGCAGAACCCAGGACTGGTCTTCCGGACCATTATTTATCCTGATTTGCTATGCTTTTCTCATCAGTTTCGGCAAGTTTTTTATATACTTTTTAAAATTTCCAACAACTGTTATGTCATATGCAAACCCAAGAATCTTCAGTTACATTCTGACATTCACTCCATTTTATTTGAAATTTTATTCTTAGCCCTTTTTAAAGGTCTAGGTTGAATCCTGAGCAAAAGATCATCTTATCTCAAGTCAGTTCTTACTTCAATATCTTCAGATACTTTTACTCTATATTAGGGATTGTTTAGCCATGTTACTGACAACCTTGACAATTTGCTCAGAATATCCTGTTCAGTAATAATCTTCCATAAACAATTTCTAGCCATACACCACTTAGAAATTGACAAATAAACCAACTGAATTTTAATATACTTTCTATCTTTTTCAAGTATTTTTCTCAGGATGAAGATTTTGTCTAGTGTGTTCTTCCCTCTTCTGAATCATGCTCAGCGTTCTTTTATAATATTTTCACGATAAGGACCAATCTGGTTTTGCAGGATTGGTCATTATCTTAAAGATTGCAGGATGGAGGAGATACTGAATATATTACATTAGAATCTGGACCATTTCTTCAGTATTGGACAGATTAAACCAGTAATCCAAACATGGAATATAAGTTTGAAGTAGAGTACTAGTCCCAACTTTGGGACATTAGCCCGTAGGAATTTAAAGCATTTGAGGGAGTAGGAACCTCTATCTAATCTATCTTCCACAGCCTATATAGCAATATCACATAAAAAGTTGAAAAGAAAAAAAACATACGTCTACGTTGTTTTAAAGCAGTGAACTGAGATTCTCATCAATAAATAGAAAGCTCCATCAAAAACACAGGAAAAATCTTAATTTTATAAAAACCAAGTAAATAAATTATAAATAAGCGTGTTAATACCTTGTTAGAGACATTCACAGGATGATGTCGTCCAATGAATCTCTGGTCCTCAATCTCAAATGTATGATGAGAATATGGAGAACGCTGTATTTAAATAAAATGTTAGTGAACCAACCATCACCCATATCATATAATGCTATGTTAATACTAAAATTAAATAAAATGAAAAATATCATTTTAGTATACTGAAAGTGATATTTTGAGTATTTTATAGGTATCATAATGCTTTAAAAAATAAATTACTTGAAAACAATGAATTGTTCAGCAAAAGAAGTTATCCCCTCTCTAGAACTGACTCATTTAAGATAGTAACACGAAAATACTACATCATATGATTTGATGATTCTTTGTTTGTCGAACCAGCCGTCCTAGTACATTTTTTTTTTTTTTTAAATCGGTTTTCGATACTAAAATTTTAATATCGATATCACGAAATATCGAAAAAAATATCGATATATATATTTTTTATTTAAAAAAAAAACACTACATATCGATATTTTTTCAGCATCCCTAATTTATTATGGCATTTTCTCTTCCACTCTCAAATTACCATTTTCACGTTTATGTTAAAGAAAAGAGGAGACAATGAGCATCCTTGTTCTAAGGCTAATCCCCACCGCTTTAGTTCATTTTATGGCCACCATGTCGCACTTTAAAATTAGGTAAATTTACAACTAAATTTCTTTGAAACGGAATTTACGATTTTCGTTCTATAAATTGCAACTTATTTCTTATTAGCATAAAATTGCCAGTAACTATTTTTGAAGGTTGTAGTATGTTAATTAAGGTTAGTAACAAGAGATCATTGGAAAGAGATAGCAAAACAAAACAAAAAAAAAACACATTAATTTGTGTAGTTTAATAGCTTAGCATCTTGGTTGATCTCTGAATAACATACTCTGCATCATAGGCGTATGCATGTGGTGGGGGGGGGGGCATAGGTTAATAAGTCAGTCATACGTTGTTGTAGCCAGTCTTAATTATTATTTTTTTTTTAGCAGGAAAATTGTTTAAAATACCTTTTAGACAGCATATTTTTAAACGATTTTCCATGGGAGTGGAATAAAGGATTGCTACCATGAAGGTGGAATGAAAGAGTATGGAAGGACCCCCTGGTACTATGGTTCGTGTACCTTCTAATAAAGGATGCTGCGAACGTCTATGCTCAGCATTTTCCAATCACAGTCAACTATCAGTTCCAGATTATTATCATTGTTATTATTATTTTTTTTTTAATTGCTGAGACATTTATTTATACATATATGTGTAATTAAAAAAGATATTATAGTACAGACAGTTAATTCATTTTATTTTTTGCTTTGCCGCACCACGGCCTGTTAAGGACTATTGTGAGCCATATTATAACAAAATTTCTTTGAACAGTTCAATTGACCCAGGGAATCTCTATAAGCTAAGTGGATTGATTAATTCACAAAAGTTAGGGTCTGCTATCTATCTATATGCCTTGTCGAAACGCATAAACCTCAAACTGGCAAACCAACAACTTATGTGATAGACTGTTTTGTCCCGTATATGGCAGAATCTACAAATAGGAGATCCATTAGACATCAACATAGAACATCAACTTGAAGTTTTACACCTTTGATTAGTCTACAGTTAACTATACAGTGTGAACTCCAGCAACTTTCCTAAGAGTGGTACTGTTCATTTGAAGCAGTATTTTGCTTCTGTTTTGACAGGGTCCTTCTAACAAACAGCTTAGACTGAAGATGCTCCTTATTTAGCCAATATTGTCAGTCTTTATTGCCATAAGTCACCTTGGTTACACTTTTTGCATAGCTTAGGCTTATTTCACAAATGGACTCAAGTGTAATGAGGATGCACCCAGAGCCCTTATTTTCATATTTTTTCAGATATTTCAGAGCCATTATGTTTAAATTTCAATTAAAGTTAAAAAAAAAAAAAAAAAAGAAGACGAGATAAACAAAAAACCACTACTTGGTGTGAATTGGGTCTTAGCAACAGAGTTGAATGTACTAAAATATAACAGAGTGCAGTCAGAGAACTTATTTTAAACAACATACTTATTTTACAGCTTAGATGATTAATTTTATTTCATTTTCATGCATAATAATTAACAAAAATTTAATTTCCCAATTAAAGCCATGAAAGAGTTAATTGCAGTGATAAATAAATGACTCAGTTTAGAGCAATCATCATGCACAGTGCAGTGAAATGTATCTTTTACACCAAATTATAGGTTATTTTAACTATATTTTCTTTGTCACAGAATATCTTTTAAATTTAATTATCAATGGCATGCATATCAACCATTGGTTAATACCACTCTTATTTCATACTGGCTTTATAAAAATATTTATTTTTTATAGTCAAATGATGTACAGATGCATTAGAATCAGGCTTCAATATGCCCAACAAATAATGGCAACTTTAGTTCTTTATTTCTTTTAATATAAATAAAGTATATAAAAGCGTTCTATAAAAATATTACAAATTTTAAATTGGCTGATGAAAAAAGGTATTGCTGGCAATTTCGTTCACAAGTTTAGTGAATTACTCTTCCATTGATTAATACAGCCCATGATAAACTAGTTACACAAAATGGGGTTTTCCTATAATTATTGGTCATAACAAAATAGGAAGAGATGATTCTGGATTTCCACAATGATAAGTATCGTTTTTATAATCAAATCATCCTTCGATCAAGACCTTAATTATTCTTATTCCTGAAGTTTTGCTCTTTACTCCTAAAAGCCCCTTAAAAACTGCCATTAAAACAATTATTCTCCTCAGTTATGGTAAGCGAATAATTTTTTTATATTAAAAATTTAAATACCTTAATGGAAGGTGGGCCATTGTTTTCATGAGGAGTTCCTGTAAGGATAGATGGATTATTTTCTTCAACCACAATTACATCACAGTCTCCTTCAGCTAAAAATTAATAATGAAGTATTTATTCATCTTCAAAAACAGATTCCTGAAGAAAAATATATATCATAAAGGAGCTTAGTAAGTAGCTCATCAGCTACTAAATCAATATTAATGTTTAAAAATTATGAAAATGTCCACAGAAACAATTTTAATAGAAGATGACCTTTTCACTCAGTCAAGAAAAATGTAGTGCCCTTATATATTTACTCAGGATTTAAGTAAATCATCATTATACAATTAAGGGGGAATTAATTCGCAAAATCGTTTTCTCCTCACTAAAATAAATAATTACAAGTACCAAAATTGAATGCTGTATTGAAATAAAATAATGTGAACATAAATAAGATACATATTAATGAAATTTTAAATAATGTGTAGCTAAAATAAAAATAATCGCAAACCTATCTCTTTTCAATCTAAACTGTGTTAGTGAATGTCAACTAACAACCAAGATTATACAAAGATAATAACTTTAAAATTAACACTTCAAAGAGTTGGCCAGACAATTGTGTTAATTTTCAAGTGTATAATATGGTATATATGGTAACAAAATAAAATGAAAAAAATCTTTCTAAATGAAAGAAAATTAATAACATTCAAAAGGAATATTCATAGAAAATTTTAAATGTAACTTTGAAATGATTATTCCAAATATATACACATTAAACATTAACATTAATTACTTTATATATTTTGTTTCATAACATTAAAAAAAAAATCAATTTAACTTATATATAAAAACCTTTATATATTTGTTATTCTTTTATATCTTATTAATATTAAAATGATATCATTCAGAGAAGAAAAAAAAATTAAATTTACAAAAATGAATGAAATTAAAATTGAATTTTATGCATCAAAATGACTATTTTCTTTTTTAAATAAGGGTTATACTGTAAAAAATATACACACAATGCATTTTTTAAAAGATACATGCATGGAATATTACATAGGAAGACATGATGCTTCAAAAGTCAATCCATAGACATAAAGTTTTAGGATACAATTATTGATACAGTTGTACAATAATAAAAATTAAATACAAAATAAAATAAAATGAAGAGCAAAATTCTTTCTAGATTGTTACTAAATTTACATTTAAAACTTCCATAAGGCAGATTAATTTAGCCTATCTGGACTCAAAACTCCACTATAATAGTAACATTTAAATCTCCTTAAGCTCAATTTATTAGTATTGCAATTCAATTAATGGAAAAATTATATGAATAAAACATTTCATACAAGATTAAAGCTCTACCAATAATTTGCTGGTTATCGTCATAGATGGTAGTAAGTAGTATGTAGCATAAATGACTGGCTCTACAATTATTTTTAATGAATTAACTACTCAATATCCTCATGCAGGGTGTCCAACGATATAGCATGAAAAAATTCAAGCAAAATTCAAGGATCTCAAGGCTGCAAACTGTCAAATTCAAGGCGCTTATTGCCAGTTTATTGGATTAAATTTAAAACTAAATTGGAACCATAACATGTTGTATTTGGTCGGCTTCTGTGCACAATTTATTTACAATATACAATACAGACTTGAGAATTAATCTGAATAATTATAAAGATTGTATCCCAGTTTGATAATGAAATATTGTTACCTAACTTCTTGCACTGAGAGCTCAACGCATTGCCAAAATAAAAACTAGAAAATGCATGACAGAAATTAATAATTGAACAAGCAATATTTTTCATTTTATTTTGCTTGATTCTGCTGGTATCTTGTCTTTTTCAAGATACAAAACCTCGTGTATATGAGTAATAGTACTGTTATTCATAATCATAATTATGGGAATAAAATGAATCCTGGTAACCCTTTATCCTTGTCACTCCACCCTCAAGAGCAAGGGGCAAATCAACAAACTTATTTTTAGAAGACAAGTGTAAATTGGTTGAAATTGAAATTAAATTTCTGTGGTCAGATTACACGATATTATAAGCCACTTTTTCATACCTTCAAGATGGCATATTTTAAACAGCATTTTGCCAGGATGTATTACTGTGCTTTCGACTTTTTACACTTTCCACCATTTTTTTCTCATAACCTTAAGGATAAAGACTGAAATGAGAACATTAAAAAAAGATACATTACCGAATGAGACTCCGGAATGTGAAACTGAAAATTCCCGACTGGCTGTTTTTAAGCAAATTCCTGATTTTTTTTCTGACATTAAAAATTCAAGCAGAATTTCTGATCTTCAAGGAATTCAAAGCTGCTGGACACCCTGTTATGAGATTAAAGAAAAGCGCAAATAAGGATCCACTAAAAATTCCTTAAAAGAACTGTGATTAAACTTGAGTCTCAAAGGGCAGTAGTTCTACATATTGATCATTCCTATAATACAGCATCAGTCCATAATAAATTCCTAAATTCTTAAAGCTTTTTAACATAAATAAGTATAGCTTAGTAGTGATGTCTCAATTGTAAACTTGATGGAAGTTGGAAATCCAATAGTTCCAGTCTTCTCCCTGTCTCACTCAATTATCTCAATAATCATCAATACTTTCTTGGCTTCTCCCTCAACAATTAACTCTACTCACAATTTCGCTTCATCCTACATTTGAAGACATTAGATCTAAAATCATAACTGATATACTGCATCACCAGATCATATCCCTCTGATCTCTACCTAATTCTCTACCATACTCCAAAGTTCAAAAGATCCTTTCTAGCCAGTGTTTCCATGATCTGGAACTCCCTAACAACCGTCATAAGCTGTTTTCCTACATTTCACATTTTCATATTCTATCTCTTCCTTTACCAGTTTAACTTCCTGTCAGATAAGCACTTACAAGGAGGTGAAGGTTAAAACATTTAAATACTATTACAAATTTAATTTTCATAGATAGGTTGTTTGTATTATTTTGCTATCTTAATTTTACTATTTAGTTTATTCTTTACTAGAGTCATATTAATTATATAAATTTAAGCCAAATATAAATGGTTTTTGCTTGCTGATGTTATTATTGTTTGGAGGCAACAGCCCCAGAATAAAGATTACTTTTCTTTCATGAAAAAAAAAAAATTAATAAAAATTACATAAGAAAGAAAAAAGCAAAACAATAGCGATTCAACAGAACCACAAATCACCATTGGTGAATTCACAATTAATATATAGCATTTGCTCTGATGAGGTGCATACTGCACTGAAAACTAACGTTAAATAATTCAGGATTTTTTAAAATAGAATTTAAAAATAAATAAATTAAATTACAACTACATTAAATAATATAGCAAACAACTAGTCAGTATAGTAGTTTGAATACACATACAAACCAATATGCACCGAGAATACAGGCTATTAAAGGTTTTCATTATTTTAAAACCACCATGCATTGATCTAATGATATTGAAGAAAGAAGGGAAAATACTTCCTAAATTTAACATTTAACAAAAGAAAGAAAAACAACCAAACAGTATAAGCATTCTTTAAAAAAAAAAACTTGAAACAATTTTCATTTCCATTCGTTTTTCAGTTGGAAAACTATTTAATGGAGGAAAATAAACAAAATTAAAAGAAAATGTTTCATACAAAAAAAAATGTGAAAGTGACAATATAAAAAATAAATTATTTGCAATCTATAATACAGTTCCCATTATTCCCTTAAATTAATCACAACATTATATTCAACGTACATGCAAACATTGCATTCATTTACGCACACACATGCATGGATTCGCAGTCCACTAAATGAAGGACTATTGAACGATAAAGTAATAGACTTAACAATTCATCTTGAGTAAACATAATTTTTTATAAATAAGCTACATTCATTCAAAAAGCAACTATCTGTAGAATATAAAGCAAGTACAACATTTCAAGAAACATTTGATGAACTAAAGGGGAAACTATACAGAAAAAAAAAATCCAAAAAGGATATCAGAATAAGATAACTACATTTATCCAGCATTGGCATGAACATTGAAATACCTTGACGAGGAAGAATGGGGTATCTTAACACTTTGGTATTGTTGATATTGTTGTTATTATTGTTGGAGCTGCTGCAGTTATTATTGTTGTTTCTAAGAAGGGGTGCTTTGGGGTGAGTGTTAGGTAAAAACTGAGGGTAGACATGATGAGACCACTGAGGAAAAAGTGGTCGTGGTCCACTGCAATCTGAATAAAAATTAAAACTACAGAATTTGATTTAGTCTGAATAACCTTACAATCTTGTTTAACAATACTTAACAACAGATGAAAGTACAATTAAAATTTCAAACATTAATCACAAGTTTAAAGAAACTCTGAGTTCATTGTCCATGAGAGCCATTTCCAAGCATTGTATAGATGAAAATTCGATATCTATACCAAAATGCACACAAAAAAGTGTATACATGTATGTGTGTTTATATTAATGGGCCTACATGGATACCATAATTTTAAAAACTAAATGAATGAAAATATACATAACTGAAATCAGCTCAAAAATATATATATTCCTGCAATGGTAAATATTACCATTTATAATTCTAGTAAGACTCTTAAGTACAATGAAATCTTCATTGCTTAGCAAAAAGTTTATAACACGCAAGCATGGTTGATTGATTTATAATTTTTCACTCAGTATATCATATATCAATGTAGTAATAAGTGATACATCAATTAAATATCTTTAAATTTATGTAAAACTTTGCACTAAAAGATTAAAATAAAAATAATCCATAATGAAAGCTAAATTCTTGAAAAGGTGTTGAACCAAATGTGATAATAAATGTACAAATAAAATATAAGTACTACAGTTATCATTAAGCATGGCCAAATAATACTCAAAATTAAGAAACAGGAAAATAATAGTAATCAACTAGAGGGAAAAAAGGAAAATAGTACCAATGGCAGAAAAATAAAAAGCATTACCATGGTCCATAGACCTAAAATAATTTTAATAATAGTGATGTAAAACATGAACACAAAAAAAATAAAAATTAAAGTATGAAAAACAATGGACAAAAAATAATCTCAGTCTGTTAATCATTAATACAGTAATGAAAAAAAAAAAAAAGCAAAGGCCCACCATTTTTAATATCTGTCAAATTAAGTTTCCTTTTTCAAAAATTACATTATGAGAGGACAGAAATATCTATTAAAGCAGTAAGAAATTATTTATAGCATAATAACAATTATTCATAAAAGTATATAATTAAAAAAAAAACACAAACAAATAGTATCATAGTTATATTCATATAAGAGATAAAAACACCACACAATAAATGAAACTTGTTGAATAAATTGAAACCATTGTTGAATAAATGAAACTTGTCAGGAAACTATATAGCTCTGGGATTAGATTCTTAATCATTAAATAGATTATCCTATGTATCTAAGGTAAACAATATACAAGCAGCAGTCTTAATTTCAAAATGTATAAACATGAACAAATTATCAATAGTAACAAGTTAGTACTATAACTCAAGGTTAAACAAATGAGATGAGAGAAATCTATGATACCATGACTTGGAAGTAGCTTGAAATCCAAGGAAATGTTATAGCTAGCTGAAACGTTTTAATATCATCATCAGAAATACAGGGTGGGACAGAAAAAATTACAAATTTTGAAGGGCTATAAAAAACAAACCAATGTCTCTAGAAAAAATTGCATTAAAAATAGTTTTTTTTTAAAGTTATACATTTTTTTTTGTTATTACTCATTCAGTTTATCTATTGTTATTATCATAATCAGTTTAATAGTACACCATTTTACAAATTCATCACTGTTTTCTTTTCTCTCACTATTTTTTTAATTATTTATTTTAATTCATTCACTGTATATATCATTGTTTTATTTTTATTTTTGTATCTTGTTTAATCAGTCCTGATGAAGAATAGCAAAGTGGGTTGAAACATCGGTTCCTAATAAATAGTTTTTACTATTTGTGATCCACTTTTTTTTACCGCCTCCCAGACCATCTCATTCCTTCATGAAAATAGTTTTATTTCAGTGGGTTTTAAAAATTACATCATCCAAATATTGGCCATTATTGACTATGCATAGACGTTCCCAGAAAATTTCAATCATCCATCGATCCACTATAATTTCTGGTAGAATAACTGACACATTTCGGGAGGGAACTATGAGGGATTGTTGGTAACTTTGGTATTATCTGCCTGTACTTTTTTGAGGTGAGGATGTAGCGGTAACTGTGAGCCCCAACCATTAGGTGCACATGTTGGAGACCATCCTATGCCCTAAGTAAGATAGTCCCAATCGATATGCCCAGATCGACACAGAGGATGTGTGGTTCCAACAAGATGTAATGGCTTATACATCTTAACATTTGCTTGGAGTTTTGAGGGAAATACTCCCCCACAGGTTGATCTCTTTGAGAGGTAACTAGGGGTGGCCGGCAAGGTCACCAGATTTATTCCCATGGGATATTATTCTCGAAGGATATTTCAAGAACAAGGTATTTAAACACCGACCTCATGTTCTGAATAAATGAAAGAAAATGATCAGGCAAGCTTTTCTCATTTCATTGAAATTTTCTGGGAATGTCTTTGACAATGTGTAGTCAATAGCAGCCGACATTTAGAAGATTTCATTTTTTTAAAAAACACTGAAATAAAAGTATTTTTAATGTACTTTATGAAAATAAAACCAGTTTTTATTTCTAGAGACGTTGCTTTGTTTTAATGCCCAAAAAAAAAATAAAAAGGAGCTCAGTAGTAAGGCACTGTGTTATGCTCCCGGTCCCAGCTTCGAGACTGGCTGTGGCACATAATTATTTATTCTGTTATCAGCTGTGGATCGACTTTGTGGGATCGGGTGACCAAATAAAATGAGTTACTTTTTTGTCACGGACTCCTGGAACATTATTCTTCTATAAAAAACCATAGACACTTTATAAAATAATCAAAATGGTTCCTCAGAAAATGAACTTAGTCAACGGTGAAGTGGTAGGGATATAAGTGCTTCAGTAATCTTCCACATCGTTGAGTATTCAAAAATATAATAGTTATCATCTTGATTGACATAATTTAGTTAAATTACATTAATGAGCTTATATTTATAATTTAATAATTTAAGTGCCAATATAATAAACCCTCCTGGGGCTCACCCAGTCTCTATAAAGTGGGTACCCATAATTGGGGGGGAAAAACTGGCGGTTGAGCAAGATCTCGGTCAAATCACCTCCTTACAAAACCGTTGGCTTAGAAACGGTCCTTACCAAGTACTGAACCCTTTATGGGTTGTAGTGGTACAGGTAAAAAAAGGATAAAAATGTGCCAGTTATTTCTATGGCATGCTATATAATGTTCAAGATTCTTATGATGAATAAATCAAATTTTCACGTTTAAAACTGATGATGAAATCATGATGATAAGGAGCTGCTGTAGAAATATTTGTTATTCATAAATGACAATTATTCTTACTTTTCATATTGTTGAGGTTGGATCTGATGGAAAATTGATTGATTACATCAGCATTCACAATGTTTTATTCTTTAGTAACTTATAGGATAGAATGCAGTAACAAAACAAAATAATACATTAAATTCTTCTATACTTTGTAAGAGATAGATCAAAATATCTTTACCAGGAGGGCTGTCACTAGACTGTTGATTGTTAAGAGTAACAGGTGGTGTTGGAATCCTAGCCACGGGAGGTTCCAAAATGTCTCTGTATTTACTGACCATTAGCACAGAAATAAAGTACACAACAGCAAGTGATAGAAACTGGGCCTGTTTTGTTTCTTCCTAAAGAAAAAATAAATAGAACATTTTGTATAATAGGGATGTGATGAGTAAAAACAGGAAATTATGTTTATGAGAAAGAGTATCCTCATATATTTATAACTAAGATAGCCAACTATAGTTTAGGCTAAAGATATTTAGCTAAGTGAATATACTTAATTAAAAAAGATTATTCAGTTTCACAGTAGCATTGAAATCCTCCATATTTAAAGATTTACAAATCCAAAAAAGCATATTTCTTATTTAATGCATAAAAAGTGATCATATAAAACAATTAAACAATTTTATTTTTTTATCAATAAAAAGATAATATGTTTTAAAATATCTCCTATTTAAAATGTAAAATGTTTGGCATTAAAGTCTTATTTTTAAGTAATATTTTAAGAACTATTAAAACACAAAAAACATACCACATCTCTATAAATAACAGCTCTTAACCTATTAACATCCATATCTTGCAACAGTTTTTCAGGATCTTTAACAGGATTTCCTTGGCTAGGTACAGTTTCCCCAACATCCTGAAATGCAGTAACACTTAATTTAAAATAAATAACTAAATTTTATAATTTATTCACATAAAAAATATACATAAAATTTAATGAAAGTTGCAAGCCTTAGTACTGTAAAAGCAGTAATCACACTTAAAATTAAGATATACAACATATGAGCAGAATATAAATTCAGTATATTCACTCTTTTGAAGACTAGGATAATTTCAAGCATTTTATTTGTTACAATAAAAGTTTAGAAAGAGGATTTACCTTCTGAGAAGCTTGGGCACCACGAATCAGTGACTGCAAATGAGTTGACTTTGAATTTATATTTGAAGAGCTAAGAAGTCGATTTCGTTCTTTACATTCAAGACAATTTCGGACAGCACAAGTGCAAACCTGAAATAATATAATAATATCACAACATAACTATTTAAATATATTTGGTGGAAAAGTTGCTGTCAAACTTGAGTAATAGATCATTTTACTATTAGAACTTTTAGGCAATAAGAACATTCTTTGAATCTGTTGTAAATGAGCAGACTCATATAGTCACATTTCACCGAATGGAAACAGTTGAAAAATAACTGCTTAAGTGAGAAACCATATTTACTAATTAACACAAATAAGTGAGTTTTAGGTAAAGTAACTTTAAAAATTAAGACACTGGATAATCCTTCTTTTATTATGTAACACAAGCATTTAGAGAACTGGTGAAAGCAGCAAAAACACTAGAGATAGGGGTAAATTTAGAGAAGACCAATGGCCTCAGAAGACCTGGCAAGAGTGTTAAGATCGGAGATCAATAATGACTCACGAAATTGATGTGGTTTCTAAGATAAAAAAAAAAAATCCGTGAGCAGTAGAACTCCGTCACTAAAGTCGTATTTTCCTGTTAAAAAAATATAAAAACGGGGGAGTAAGAAAAAAATTGAAACCCAAAAAAGACAGTCCCCTAACATATCGAAATTTACACGTACTTTTATTATATGGTTCTGCCTCCGCTGACCTTCGATACAGGAAGCCCTACATACCGAAAATATATATATATCGGAAAATCGAAAAAATCGGAAAATCCAGGGGGGTGGGGGAACCAAGTCGAGACCACCAAAAGATACTTCCCCAACACCAACTCAATTCACATACAAATTTTCAGCCCTATAAACTAATATGGTGGAGCTGTAGCGATGCGCAAAACTTAAAAACGCCGAAATTTCAGGTAAACATACCGAAATTTTGACTGGAATTTACCCATTCTTTAAAGGTTTCGTTCTGCCTTGAAAAAAGCCCTACATGCCGAATTTCAGCTCTTTTGACCCAAAGGGGGCCGCTGGAGGTGCTCAAATGTAGCGGGGGAGGAATATATATATATATATATATATAGATCAGACATCTCCAAATTTTCCATAATCGTGCTCTAGGGGTTATGAAGTGGATAGAAATCGCAGTCCCGCTGACCTTCGACCCACTGCAATAGTCTATTTTTTTTTAGGGAAAAAACGACTAAAAAGGATACTAATTATAATAAGTGATATTTTGGGCACAGTTGTCAATTCAGAAGCCATGTTTTGTGTAAGCCTACTACTTTCACTAGACAATAATTTGCTCAATCCTCCTTTATGGCTCAGAAACAGTCAAAATTTAAAAACAATTAGAAGACATCACTGGGTTTTGAGAGAAAAATTCTTTGTAGGTATAATGGAACCATTAGGGTTAAACAGGAGTGGCGATGAACGAACCAAGAACTTGAAAATATTTACAAAAAAAAACAGATGTCGTCCAAGCTGTAAAGATCAGCAAACTGAGGTGGGCAGGGCATATTGCTTAAATGGGTGACGATCTGCCGAAGAAAGTATTGACAAAATTAGTAAAGGCAGAAGACACAGAGGAAAACACCGGCTTAGATGGTTGACAAAGTAGCTATGTTAAGAATAGAACTATTGAGTGTCCAGGGTTGGATGCTGTCTTGAATGGAAGAGATCAAGACTCGCCACCGAGGTGCGATGTCATAGTTATGAAAATATTTAGGAGATTATGGTTGGCAGTTTGGTCAGAAATAAAAAACAGTAAATAATTTTTTATAGTTTTAAATGTGCCGACTTTTGGTCAACATAGTGGGCCTTCTTCAAGGCTATAAATCCAAGATACAACTGAAATGAGAAAAGATAAAATAAATATAGGAGAATACATATATAATATATATAATATATATATATATATATATACATATATATATATATATATATATATATATATATATATATATATATATATATAGAGAGAGAGAGAGAGAGAGAGAGAGAGAGAGAGAGAGAGAGTGAGAGTAAAAGTAATATAAAGGAAAAAAATCAGAGGCTTATATATGGCAAAACTAAATAGAATACATAAATTAAAATCATAAATGTAAAGAAGTTATATATAACTGAATAAAGTCTAAATCATATATAACATTACATTTAATGGTAAGCACTAATTAACTAACTAACAAGAAAGGGAGTAAAAGACGTGAATAAGAACAGAACAGAAAGTCAGCATCATACAAAAGAAATAAAAACAGCTATATTTAACATACCAAACGGAGACATTGTCTCAATATTCCGCCGCTTGACATATTTTTTTCAGCTTCTAGCTCTCCAAAGTTTAATGAGCTTGCAAACACCAAAACATCTGCTAGATTAACGAGTCGTTGTAGAAATGATACTGCGATTTCTATAGGCATTCCCTGAGTTGGCTCCATAACATCCAGTTCACTCTGTAATGATAATATAACAAAAGTAAAAATAAAACATTTAAAATTGTACATAAATATAAAACATACACTTACACTAGGAGATGTTGCTGAAGCAAGAAGAGGAAGGAGGCCACCACAGGCAATAATTAAGTTATCTGCTAACTGTGATATCAAATGAACAGTATTAACAACAAAAATAGCATTCTCACTGCTATTGACAAAATCAAGGACGGATTTTGTAGAATGGCTGAAAAATGAAATTTATTAGTAATAAAACTATAAAGTAACCATAAAGTAATTATATTATGCATATAATATATTATAATCTGTGAGTTTTGGAATCAAGTTTAAGAAGATAATAAAGTAAACCAACCATTTTTAAATCTCATAACATAAAATATTGTTGAAACCTCCATCAGGCCAATGAAAAACCAAAAACAGTTGTGTAAAATGCATCTGATAGATTTTGTGATCAAAACATAGAAAAGTTTTGTTATAATGAGGAGCAGAATTAATATAAAGCTAAGTTATATGTATATAAGATTATCTTTAATCGCGATTAAATTGCTTAGTTTCAGTTATATAATGGAATAACAAAGTTTAATAATTTTGCATTCATAACACAAATATTGGAAAAAAAAATACTGGTACAGAGCAGAAAATGTATGTCTTAGATTCGGAACAGAATAATTAACCAAGCATTTAATAAAACTACAATAGCCAATACATTAAATCATTCATTCCTTTTGGATATAAATGTAATATAATTAAACAGAAAAAATATACATATACAGGGTGTCCAATATATTGAATGCATTAATTCAAAATTATATTTAATTTAATAATAGAGACATTGACTTCAATAGCAATAACAATAAAGTATAAAATATTCATGCATGGTTTACATGAAAAAAAAAAAAAAAACATAAAAGAATTATCGCTTCTTGAACACCAAAAGACATCACATTAACAATTTTACTTGTTGTGTATGAGCCATATCTTGGAGATAGATATTGAATGTATTAGCAACTGACTGTAAATTAATGCCCTCATAAACAAACAGGATCCACCACCTTAAAGATTAATCCGTAATAGTGAATACCATACACTAAGGAATTAGTGAATACCGTCTCATTACATATAATACGCAAAGTTCATAGAAGAAAGGATCCAATGGATGACTGAATATGTTAAAATTGTTGTTAAAATAAGAAGGCTCTCACAAATCAGTATCGAGGAAAACTGCAATATGAAAAAACCCGTGAAACTTTTGAAGCCTTAAATGTTAAAAAATGTTTCTATTAAATGTTAAATGAAATATTTTGACTTCATGCATTCAATTTTTCTTTCATAATTATTGAAAAATCATTTCAGGCACTATTTTTTGCATTTTTCAGAAAAAAAAAACTACACCTATAGGTTTAGCAATATGTTTAATAGAAAGACGATGACAAATACATAAAAAAGATGTATCATGTTTCCATGATTCCAGTTTATGAGGTGTCTGAAAAATAATAATGACATTGAGAATACAACATTCTAAAATGAAGTAAATCCTTAAATTTTGAAGATATCGATATTCGATTTACGGGGTCTTTTGTAACTCTTTAATGACTATAAATGAGTATATTAAAAAGAAGGTGTTATAAACAATAGCAATTGGTGAAACTATAGAAGTAGACCTACAACTTTTTCTTTTGCCATTTTTTTATTAGAGCATCCATTTGGTCGTGAAAAGCATTAAATCCAATTTATGTTGGAGACCCAATATATACATATATATATATATATATATATATATATATATATATATATATATATAAAGGTCAAAAAAAATATTCTAAAAAGAAAAAAAAAGGCATCTAATCAATCTCAAAATACTTTCTCGTCTTGTCAAGTTTGCTTTGAATTTTTTAACAAAAGAAAACAATCCTTAAATTTTGAAGATGCAACTTCAGTTCCTATTTTATACACAAAACGTTCCATCTTAACTAAAAATCAAACAATAATTATAATTCTGGTTCATAAACCAGGGGTCAAGGGACCAAAAGAGGAAGTACCTTCTACAGAGTTAATCTGTAAATTAGTCCTCCTTTGGCACCAGGGGATCAGCCGAAAGACCTGTGAACCATAATAAGAAGGTCTTAAGGAAGCTATACACCCAAGACTGCGTGGTAAAGAACCACATCCTGCTTAAGGTGGCCCTGCTTTCTGCGGAACAAGGCGGATCTAGACCGGGAGGTTAGAAGTCAGAAGGGTCCATGACTGAACATCAAAAGGTGGAGCTGGAGACCAGCAGAAAGGCTGATGAACTGCGAGGGGCAGATAGGGCTCCTCAGCCATAGTGAAGGCATCCTATATAGGGACCATGGATCCTGATATAAGCTGGGAACCTGTTATCCCAGTGCAAGGGGCCTCCATCACTGGACCAATCACCCGTATGGAGTATAATTGATTCAAAGCACAGATAAAATAAAAAAAAGCAACTCTACACTCAGCAAGAGTTAGAGGAAGAAGTTCATAAACCAACTGAAAGAAAAGAGTACAACTAATACCACCTTTTAATAGCTTACATTTAACATGTTACATAATAGATCACAAACCATTACTAAATTACATTAGGAAAACCAATCGAAATAATACAGCTAAAAACACATATGATATTACCTTTTCCAAACTTGAATGTCAGTTTCAATTGAAAATAAAACATCAGATAACAATCGTTGATGTATATATGACCACTTAAATTCAGGAATCCGAAAGGGTGGCCTAGATGGTCCAGGACTGAACATAGGTCGTCCATTAGATTCTTGTACTCCTTTTGTTCTTTTAACTTCTGAAAAAAAAATAAAAAATAGATATGATCTACAAAACAAATGATTGAAAAATAAATTGTTTTTAAAAAATCAAAAAGCTTACTTTCAATTATTCTTATAATTAAAATTCTAAAAGTAATTATGTCTTATACCTTTTTTTGGGGGAAAAACAAAACAACCAAGCAGGTAAACATAATCTATTATATCTTATATTCATCTTTTATATTTGAAAAATATTTTCAATAGAAAAATAGAGATGAAATCAAGGTGTGGAAAAAACAAAACAAGCCTAGATTGACACTTTATAAATAGGTGTTTAAAAGGTAGTGCTGGATAGTGAGGCATTAACTTATTTCTGCTACTTTGAGATAATGATCCATAATATTCTGATATATTATGAAGATCTAGGATTATTACAACCATCACTGTGTTATTTAAAAATCTGTCCAATCACATTATCTGAATGTTAAAGAACATATGGGACAAATTAAAAATAAGTATAAATAACAAAATAAAAAATTTCCAAGAGGATCTCAAAAAAATATCTTTTATAGGACCGGATATTTTCATATAATATAATGTTAAATCAAATTTCTAAAATGGATGATCTCAAAAAATATCTTTTTAAAGACTGGAACAAGATCAGTTCACAATAAATAAAAAACAAAAAGAAAAAAAAAAGTTGAATTTATACATAATCCCATGAAGTAAATTATTAGTTATAAAGGTTTCATAATCAGGCAATGCAACATAGTGTTTAACACTAATTAACGCAAAATATTGAGGGATATTATTTACACCATAGTAATAAACAATTTTTTTTCTTCATATACATTATAAATGAATAACTATAATTGATTTAATATTTATATTATCTACAGTTTATTTATAACAAATTGAAAAATTAACCAACATCAGTTTTTACCTTCACTTATTTACTAACCAGATATGTGTACTTACATTTTTCACAAATTGAGATAATCTATTTCACTTTTAGTCTCTGTCTATATCTTTGAATTTGATATCATAATTCCATTCAAAATAAGGAACAATTTTATTTTCATTTTTTTATATATTTTTAAAATTTGAGTGTATATCATTACATAATGTCAAATACTTCATATTCAAATCCTAATTGGAGGGAGACTCATAAAACTGAATTTTTACTATGAGTCAGACGATTAGAAATGTTGATGTTTTTAGGTCTAATATATTGTTGCTAACATAGTTTGCTATGGATCATACAAAAACTAATATTTGTGGGTATGATATGGTATTAAAAAGATAATATTTTTAGCTATGTTACCCTCAATTAAAAATTATCTTAATAATTTGCAATTTTATAAAGATTTAAAGTAATGCTATTAAAATGCATTAAAAAAAAAAAATAGTCTTCCATGCATTTCATACAACTTTGAATGAAATCCCAACATTAACTACGTGAAAAATAATAATTATTGATTATAAGAGCAATGAATATTTATAATAATAATTCTTATTGGAGGAAATATTTTTTTACAGACATTTTTTCTAAAATTTAGGAGTTTTGTGAATTTATTTATTTAATTGTGGCCCTCAGAAAAACTAAGCACTTTCACTTATCAATTGTATAAATAGTAACAATATTTTATCATTAAGTTTCATTGGATCTCTATAGTCCACTAAAGACGGACGGCATTTAAGAATACCATTAAAATAAAAACCTTGAAAATGACCAGGTTCAACCTGAGTTGACATTGATGAGCTACTAGGTTTTCTTTCTTGGATCGTTTGAACTATAAAAATAAAAACAAAAACATATGTATGTAAAATGGACAAAAATATGAATTTCTCTATTAGATAAAAATTGACATACCTTGAATGACAGTACTTTCAATCTTGTTGCTATTGCTGTTATCTTCAATATTCTGTTCAAGTGGAGCTGTATTTTCTTCACTTTTATCAGTTGTAATGAAAAGGTCACTATCAGTAGTGTATAATTTTAAAGTGCTACTTCCAGAACTTTCTTCCAATTCACTGGATTCCTGATTTGTTGTACTGGTTGATGTGTCTGGTTCAACAATATTATTTTCTTTTAGTTCAATATCCTCTGTTGATTCTTCAATTACTTTAGTACTTTTATCTTCAGTATGAACAATTGATGTATCAGAAACAACAGGTGTTTGCTCTATGTTCCTTTCATTCGAATTTTTGTCGTTTTCTACATCATCTCCTACTTTTTTAACACTATCACCGGACTCAACAACTTTTCCAATATTATTCAATATGGTTCCATTTAAAGAATTTACAAAAACTTGAGCTTCTGTTGTTTTAGAATCTGGAAAACTAGATACTTTTGAGGCACCATCTGAATTGTCTATTTCATTATTTTCTAATATTGTGGACGGTATTTTATCAACTACCTCGGGAATGCTGGATTCTTCATCAGATTTTTCTAGTGAGTTATTTGAGCAACTATCATTAGAAGTTACAACCTCAGTTACAACAATCTCATTACTAGAAACACAACTCACCTCAGAATCTTCTCTATTTTGGACGGAATAAATTTCACTACTAAGTTCTGTGTTTTGTGAGTCGTCTTTTCTCTCACCATCAGTACCAGTTGGTGTTAGATAAACTTCGGAATTATCACTGTCTCCTACTCTATTTAATTCACAAAAATTTTCTAAAATTGCCATGTCTTCTGCTTCTACTTTCAACATATTATCATTTGCATTCAAAATATTATCTTTGAACTTCATTTCTTCCTCACTATTTTCTATTTCAAGTTTACCAATTTCCAAACTAACATTACCAGATTCTAATGGGAATGATTCCTGATCTCCATTTTGAATGGTTGTATTGTCAACATCAGGCACATTAATTTCTCCAATGTCATGTAAAGTTAACGTCATAGCAGTAGGTGACTCTTGAACCTTTTGAAACTTTTGTACCTCATCTTTTGTCCATTTAGAATTATCATCTGGTCCACCATTTTTTACCTCATTCTCAGCATTTGTGTTTTCAGTCAATTCCTGAGAAAAGAAATATATTAAGTATGAAATTACGATAAGAAAGTCAACAAACTCACACATAATAGTGCTAAGAGCAGATGAATAATTATTACTGACAAAATATATCTAAACCAAAATTTATTATTATTTTCTTGATATCATCTATCACTTATTCATAGCTACAACATAAATAAATCCTTAGATATTATAGACCCCAGATACCTAAACTTCGCTAAGTAGTCAAATGTATTACCACTTTTATCTTTATCACCAAAATCAATGCCATTTCTACAACTAACCATATATTTTGTAAGGTCCATATTCATTTCAAGAAGTATTTCTTTACTATTATACTAGTTCCTGGGAAGGGATTGCTTTAGGGGATTACTGACCCAAGTTGAAATAAAATATCAACAAACTGGAAATTTATTTTAAAGCAGTATTAACTTATGAAGTAAATAGCGTTTAACATCAGGACATGTAATCATTCTCTTTATAAAATTTTTAACGTTTGCCAATTCATATTCATCATTCATAGACTCTAGGCTTCGCTTAGAGAACTTTCTATTTATATCCTGACAATTATTTGATGTATCTTTTTGAGTTTTTGTTCTTCTATAAAATATAATACTGGCTAAAATAACGTTGAACAAACTAACAAAAATTTTACCTCGTAAACTGTTCTTGTAGCTTGTTGTTCCCAGCCAGATATAGTGCTGATAGGTCGCTGTTGTCTCAAAGCAGGATCTGTTATGTTGTCTGATCTTTGTCTTTCATAATGTTCATACATCTGAGCAAATTGTAACTTGAATTCTTCATAAGAAACCTGGAATAATCATCATTCTATAATCATAGTGGTACTGTAAGTATCTAGTAAGTTACATAATATGAACTGCACCCAGTAAATATAATTGAAGTAATAGCATAGCGACTGAATCGGACATGTAAAGTAGTTTGAAAGGAATCACTAAAACGGTAACCAATGCTAAACCGATGGGTAAACATACAACAGATAGACCAAAACGTAGATGAGAGGATTGTATAATGTTTGACCTTGTAGAATAGGTTTTGATAGGGTTCAGTGAAGGGATGTATGTAGGCAGGAAATGTCAATGATACTAGCATCAAACCTCTGGATTCATTAGGCCTTATTTTAATATAATTTTTTTTTTTTGTTGGCTTTAACATAAAAAAAATTAGGACAAAATTAGGTAAGAAACATTTAATGAAACATTAAAATATATATAGATTATCATTCAATGATGTTTCAATTAGATCAGGCCTGGCCAACCCAAATGGTTTCATGGGACACTTTGATGACAAGTAATGTTACAGCGGGCCCCACTTTAGTAAAACATCCTTTAAAAAATAATAAAAAGGAATAAAATTTTATTGTTATACTATTATGTATTTATGATTAAATATAATGAACTATTATGTCTTAATAAATGAGATACTTCTTTATCCTTCCTTTAAGTTACTTTTTCCAATTTTTTCAGTAACATTTTGCGTATGTGGACATCAAATAAAGAACTGGAGTTGGTAGTTGCACTTGCACATTATAACAATGACATGAAAATTTTCACCCAGCGGTCCACACAATTCAACCAATAGTCTCTAATAATTTCTTTGGCACAATCCGTGATTTAGCAAGTCAGAACCAGTGAAAATATTTTATAAAATGTTGGAAGGAGTGAGATTCCTTGATAGTTATTATAATCTATTCTCGCTCCAAATATTATAATCCATTCTCAATCCCTTTTTATGAATTGGAATTAGTATAGATTCTTACCGTTGTTCAAGAGCTTTTTTCTTTTTCCAGATCATTTTTACCAATTGACCTATTTTAAAGATTCCAGCTTCAACCCACTAGTTCACTAAGAATATTTTTGATTCCAGCTGTTTTATATGATTTTATTTTCCTATTGCTATTTCGATTTTTTCCTAAATGGGTTCATCTATTAGCAGTTCTGCACTCTGGTATGGGGAAGGAGGGAATTGTTATAAACCGTACTAAAAATACTGAGAAGTTTGTTGAACTAATTCCATACACATACTATATCCACCAAGATAGTGTTTTTTTTGTCTCTTATTTAAATCATTCTGGATTCAAAACATTTATACAATCCACTAATACCCTTGTACATGTCTCTTATGCTATTTTCGATTTTATAAGTTTATATATATATATATATTTTTTTTTGACCATGGAGATCTTTGGCCGCGCGATGTGGTATTCATTCCATTTATCCATATCCATAGCTCCACAACCGGTCCCTTCCCGCCGACTCACTTGGGTTCAAGGACAGTGACAAATCGGTCAAGTTCACGGATTATGGCTGTTCGGAGTCAGCAGGCACACAAGGACCTATATTTCTTTCCCCAAAGCAGACCATCCATGGACCAAACCTCCGGATGGCTATTTTACGTCCTGGAAAACCACACTGCGATTCGCAATTTAGATACATGGGATAAGATCATTACTCCTACGCCCGGCCTATGTGAGTTATCTCCAGTAGGCTGACGGGGCTCACATACCCGATGGGGAGGAGTGATAAATTGCTTGAATTATTAATTAAATTAAATTAAAGCAATGCCGGTACCGGGATTCGAACTCACAACCTTTGGGGTTTGTGAGTAGGTGCACTTTTGCAAGCGCGTTAACCCGCTTGGCCACCCCAACCCTAATATATATATATATATATATATATATATATATATATATATATATATATATATATATATATAAACACACACACAGACACACACACATATAATACTAATAAAAAAAAAAAAAAAAAATCTCTCTCTCTCTCTCTATATATATATATATATATATATATATATTCTTAATGAAAACACAGAATATTACAAAATAAATCTCTTACCTTAGAATGAACAATTGCTAAAGTGTCAACCCATACCCTCCATCCTCCATACTCGTGTTTAATGGCATGATGCAGTAGCATTCTAAACAAGGAATAAACCATATCTGAAGTCTTCTGCTCTTCAGAATTCTTAGGATGAATGTAAGCCATTGCGATTAACCATTCCTATTTCAAAATATGAAGTTAATTAAATTATATAAGAGAAAATTATAAATAAAATTTATGGATCTACCACAAATCCATACAAAATCACAATATTATTTCAAATTTCATAAAAAAAATCAATGTGAAAAACAAAATAGAAAAAATTAAATTAAAATAGCAAATAATAATAGATGCGTGACTTCAAGAAATGGACTGCCAGTCAAAGAAAATGTTAATAGAATAATTAATAGACTTTGGTTTCTCATTGGTACTTCTCCAGAAAGCAAGGATAAAGAGGAGTATATTCAAAATGAGCAGAGAACAAGAAGTACTGGAAGAAATACTTAATCTTCAACCTCAATAGTTATTACATTGATATAGACATGAAAGTGGCTCACCTTAACTATCAGAATTTACAATCAGTTCATAATAAAGCAGCAATAACAGAAGCAAGTTTTATCGAATCATGGAAATGTAAGAAGTTGTATGGCAAATTATGTCCTATGCTATTGGAAGAGGTAATAAATTATGAAGCTTAAAGGGGCTGAAGAAACAAATACTGTTTTCTAAAATAGAAGGATTTTTACCAGACACACAGAAGCAAGTACAACAAACTCTTACTGAAACTATTTTTGCAGGGAGGACATTGATAAAGAAAGTCACATATACAAAAATTCTATTCAGACTATACATCAAGGTTGTGAAGTTTTGGCCAAAAGGACCATCTTGTAATATGATATAATATAATATATGATTATACACTGTTAGACTTATCCATCATGATTTGAGTTGTCCAAGAAAACATCCCACCAACAGACAAAATTTTGACAAAAACAGATAAGAGATCAACTTAAGAGGGACCAGGCAATTTTTTTGATAAAATGGATAATTCAAGTAACGCATGTAAGTTTGTTTGTATATAGCAAAAAAAAACATGATTTTTTCTTCTATTAAAAAAAACTAACAGTTATTCATATAGTCTTAGTTAACATTAAAAAATAAGAGAAATGTTCTTTCAATGAAAATTTATACAATAAATATAAATTTGAAAAATAAAATGACTTTACATGAAACTGTACAAGAATATGTGTCTCTTCCTTTGTTCCTTATTTCTCCTTAGTCATGTCAGTGAATAATAAAAAAACTCATTTAAAATATATATTATTATTACAACAAGCACAACTCTAAGATAGCTGATATTTTAGTGTATTTTAAATAAATAAAATTTTGTTAAACTTATAATTTATATCAAATTTTATTTATATGTTAAAGTTATCAAATTTAAAATTGTTTGATTGTAACGATGTGGCATCCATAATCATGCAAACTAACCAAATTTTGTTATTGTAAATTCGTAATTTAAGCTTTATCATTAAAAAAAAATAATAATAAATAATTATACTCACTTGCCATACAGACATCTGCAGAACAGTTCGCCGATTCTCTCTATTGTTATTACACAATAATGTCATATCTTGCAAAAACAATTTTTTTACTTCAAGGAGAGTTTCTGTTTGTTTAGACTGTCTGATCAACGTAGCAACAACTTTGAGAATCACTACATCAAAAAATAAGGACACAATTAAGATCAAAACATAATTTAGGTAAAATACGTTACAGAAAATAATAGTAGCTAAATGTTAATTTCATAAATTGCCACACACTCATAAATTAAGAGATCATATAACAAAACCACTCTCATACATGTTACAATATTAAGCACATGGAGATTCAATCAAACTAAAAAAAAAAAGGTAGGAATACATGGAAATAACATTTATTTTGAAGATAAAAGTAAATAGTAACTTTCTATAATAACATTTAAACCTTAAAAATATAACTATAATCAAGAAAATATTAATTTAAGAGTAATATCAGAGATGATAATAGTAACAATAAAACCTAATGAAGCTGGATATCAATATCGGTTCGATACCGATAACACCAACAACCTCTACCAATGTACCTTCTTCCACTAAACCCTCTCAAGATCAATCCTAATAAAATCCTACCATTTATGCCTCGGTCTAGCTGTTAAATGTTTGGCAGTCGGTTCAACACAGATTACTTTTTTAGTAATACCCAGCCCAACAACAAATCCTTCTTTGGACTATATATACTATGTAATACCTTATTTTCGAAAGCCTTAATGCATTGTTCTCTCCTTAAAGTGAGCAGATGAAATCAGCAGAAAATCAAATTCAATTCTAAGTTAAAATAGAAGAGAGTTTATATCCAAAGTAAATAAATAATAAAAAAAAAATGGCCAACAAAAAATAGAACTGAGAGTGTACTGTTAGTCAGCATAAAATCTAATCAATTGCAAATCAAATGCAATTTTAAGTTAAAATGGTGTTTATTTTATTTATTTATTTTTTTGGGGTGTTAAACACAGCACTAAAACTTTATCTTCATAACAAATAATCAGAGATGTCAATATCTTTGTTGCTTATTCTAACATAACATTTAACCTGGAACAAGTAGCATTGAGATAGAGACATATGATTTAAAACTTCTTCATCACTTATATGCTTTCATTCTAAATTAGGCCATATATCTTTTGTGAGATTTTAATAAGTGAGCTTACAATCTTTGCATCCATATGGTAACTTTCACCTTGCATGCCTGTGCAGGCATGATGATGCATGCATCACCTATTACCTAACGCCAATAAAACCTAATAACTTTCTAACACCTAATAGGTTTGACCATTTGGGTTCTTCTTGATTGCTCTCCAGACAACTTCCAAATACAACTTGGAAAATAACAGGGAAAGCAATATTTATTCTTTCATTTAAGGTAAAGGGCAATGACCCTTTTTCTTGAACTTGGATAGCTTATTTCCGAATATTGAGAGCCACTTTCACAAGCCTTAATAGTTTTGGAGATAAACCTAAGATTTATTCAGTCTTCCTCTATCAATACAATCGTAGGACTATTGATAATTCATGAATAATTAAATTTATTAATCAATTAAAAAAATTATCTGGGCTAAGTGACAGTCAAACCAGAATATGTCTTCACAATATGTTTTTATTTCAGAATATGTTTTGGTTGTTAGTTATTTCAAAATTGTCTACATGGTATGGTCTACAATTTGCATTTTATAAAAATTTACCATAAAAAAACTTTAGGTAAGGATTGTACTATTATTTTTTCAGATCAGAACAAGCTTATTTTAAAGTAAAAATTAATTAATCAATATAAGATAAAGTATTTTCAATAAATAGCTATTTCCCCGAGAAAGATAATATTAACTATAAAGATAAGCTTAACTACAATAATAGATAGATAGATAGATAAGAGAACTTTATTCTGGGACTAGGTCCCTTAAGAATAACATGAAGGAACAAATAAAACAATAACATTATCTGGCCATAAGACTATAGAATACAGACCAATTAATTTTTACAATATCTTCTGTAAAATAAATAAGCAAATAAATAAGTTTTTTTTATCGAAAAATATAATTAATTTGAACAAAACAAAAAAAGAGAAAAAAAAACAAGAAAAAAGTAAAAAAACAAAACAGAGAAAATGAAAAATAAAAAAATAATGAATTGATTAGCAAAGTTTGTACATTAAAAAACTAATATTCACTTATGTTCCAGATGTTAATCCTAAACTGAAATTTCGCAATTAGAGAGCATCATTTTGGAGAGAAAGAAGGTGTTGGAAAAGGAGGGATTTAAATGAGGATAGAGAAGAAGCATGGCGGATATTAGAAGGAAAGGAATCCCAAAGGGTAGAGGAGCGGGCGAGGAAGGAGCGTTCGAATGTTTTGGTTCTGTGGGAGGGAGTATCGAGGTCAGAAAGGCGAGATCTTGTTTCCAGTGCGTGGACCGAGGATTTGAATTGTAGGAAGGATGGTGGGTGGTGATAGTTTGGTATAGAAAAGATCCGAGGAAATACGGTCTACGGTAATAGGCAGGATAATAAACAAATCTCTAAAAAGCTAATCAATCAGCTGAATGAGATGTAGGTGAGAGGATTGTGTCAGGTCTGACCACCTTAGGGTATCGGCATCGAACTTTGGTGTTTGGTTAGCCTTATTACTATTATAAACAACAATAGGTCCCTAATAAAATCATAAAGTATACTAAATAAATTATTGCAAATTAAAACATCAAATATATTACTATATCGTATAACAATTTAGATAATTGTATGTTTTTTTTGTTTGTTTTTTCCTTTTTTGGCTATTGGAAGAAACGTAAAATAAATAAAAAAACAAATCATCAATTTAATTTTTTTGAAGTATAACAAAATTAAATATTGAGTTAGATGATAACCAGCAAATGAAGAATAATGAGGCTATAGTAAAACTATTTAAAACTGTATTATTATTTTTTTTTTGTAAATCAAATCGCTATAAATGCTTAATTCTTGTTAAATAGCAGCTAATTGAAAATTATAGTCAATTTAAAATGTATGTAAATATTTGAATATAAAATGATCAATTCAAAAATTAACATTTAAATATACAGTGGAGCGTCGATTATCCGAACGTCAGTTAAGCGAACGTTCGATTATCGGAACGGTTTTTTTTTTAATTTATTTTTAATTTATTTTTTTTATGTAATTTGTAATTTTTTTGTGTAATTTTAATTAATTTGATCATGTGAATTACTTATTGGTATTGTTAAAATGATTGTTATTTTGAATAAAATTAAACGAAAAATAAAATTATTTTTCCCAGAACGTCTATAAAGGAACCCATCCTTAATTATTTATCAGAAACTGCTTCGTTGAATAGTATTAGTACACCTAGAAATGTATACCTAATTAGTTCATTGCATTTGTTTCTGTGAAACCCTTTCCGTTCATTTGGCTGGTTGTAGATAGCTTACTTTCAGTTTTAAACCGTTCTTTGTGAGGTGTATACCGCATTCTGATCACTTCTTTTAAAATTAAATCATGTCAGCAAAAAGAAAACTAATGGTTGTTTCATTA
This sequence comes from Rhaphigaster nebulosa, assembly GCA_948150685.1. Taxonomy (NCBI): domain Eukaryota; kingdom Metazoa; phylum Arthropoda; class Insecta; order Hemiptera; family Pentatomidae; genus Rhaphigaster; species Rhaphigaster nebulosa. Next base: position 154,768,645 of record OX411307.1, read on the forward strand.
AAAGATAAAATGGAAATTATTACGCGGAAATTATATATATAATAATTAAGTGCGTGTGCGAGTACGTGAATTTCGATTATCCGAACAACCACTGACAACATTAGTTCGGATAATCGACGCTCTACTGTATATATTACAGACAAATTTTTGTTAAATAACATCTAAAATTCAAACAAAGATAAAACTAAGAGCTTTTGGGAAAAATTAAGATCCCTAAAGATGTTAGAAATCAAATTTCAGAAAATAAAATCTTAAGGTTTAGTTAGACGAGAATATCTTGGATAGGAATATATTAAGGCTATTATTAATATGCAGTCACTTTAGTGTTATCTTGTTCTTCTGCACTTGTAAGGCTTGGCAGGGTCATCTTAACTTCTAAAACAATAGGTTGTTGGATAACTAAAAATGAGTATGTATGTATTTTTTATTGTGCTTTAATGATATTGTGAAAGGTGCATGCATGCATTTCTTTACTAAAAGTATTCCTTTTAGATATGATTATTAGAATAGCTTTGTTTTTAACACTCTTTAATTTTCATTTGGCCAAAAAAGGTTTGGGTTTCTTTTAAATAATTTTTTATGAAGTTATAATTATTAAGTAATAGTAGGATATTAATTTTATTTTAGAAGTGAATACTTATGGCAAGAATCCAATATTCTAACATTGGTGACCTCATTTCATCAAGATATTGTCAAAAATTTGATAATATTTTGCTTTTAAATAAATTTATTTTAGCATTTATAAATTATTTATTAGTACATATAACTGATAACCATGAACTTCATTTTTTATTATGTTTAACAGTTCTGTTAATAAACACACAATAATGGATGGATATAAAATTACTTTATACGAGGGTTGGAACATATGTCTACAGTTTCATCTGTCACTCCTGATCCGAAAATCTCGTCTTTTTAAAAGCAAAATTCTCAGTTGTAGTTAGCATCAACAACAAACTGTTAGCTCAGCTAAGGTTACTAACAGCATTAGCAAGTTCCAATATGATAATCCCTAAGCTGAACTACAAAAAGCCAATCAGTGGACATTCTTAAGAGACTATATCTAGAGGACCTCTGTTATACATTAATGACAAGGCTAAGAGCAATTTTTAGAAACTGAAAATAAATGAATAAAGCAAATGTTTGAGATAAACAGCTTGGAGACCAGAAAACTTCAAAATTATGAAGAATTATGCATTAGACAGCACCTCTACCTCAAAAGAGATGCTCTGATTCATTTCTCTTAGATCATTTCTAAGTTCTAATCACCTGGTACAGGAAGGATACAAGGAAATACCGAAAATGGTAGGAAGGGAAGAGCCACTTTAACTCAGAGGAGAGGGAATTGAGATCACGGAAGGCTATAGTTTGGGAGAAAACAGTAGAACAGGGTGGTTGCAGGAAACCTGAATACAGTCAGGGACAGAGAGAAATGTAATAGGGTGTTGTAATGAGGCAAGGAGTTTATCAGAGGAATCCAGGATGTAAAGATCAAGCAAAGAATCGGAGAACTGGGTGCGATGGGTGGGGTTGTAAGGGACCAGGTAGAGGTTAAGGGAATATAAGAGGTTTGATAGGTAAAAATTGGTCAGAGAAAGACGACAATAGATTGGTGTCCAAGTCTTCAGTGAGGATGACATTGGAATAGGAAGGGATTAGGTTGTAAAGGGCAGGATCAAATACTTCATCATAGGGTACTCTAGGGGGGCGATAGATGACACCAAAGAGTATAGGAGAGGATAGGAAATGGTGGAGAATTCAGTGAATAGGTATTCAAGGTGAGGGAAAACAGAAGAGGGCGAACAAAGAAGGATTTTGGATTTAAGGGTGTCGTGAACAAAGAGACCAACACCACGGTTCGGTCTGCTCTGTCATGATGGAGAAGAATATAGTTGGGAGGTCAGGATGGTGGGTTTCAGCCAGGTTTCAGAGATAGCAATTAGGCAGTAGAAGTTGTAAAGGATAAAGTCGTGGAATTCATTAATACGGGGTAGGAGTGACTATGCATTGATGTGACATGTTAAAATGATATTAGTCATAGGAGAAGGGATAGTGAAAACATAAGAATGATAGAAGTGTAGTAAAAAAACAACAAAAAAAAAACAAGAAAACCCTTGTAATGAATAAATAATAATAATAAATATGTAACAGAACTGCAGAGAGCCGAGCGGCACAGTCGTGTGAGTAGAGCTATAGCCGCTAGCTGAACAACTAGTGGATTAGCTCTCGAGTGGATTATCAGCGAACCCCTGCGGGCCAGGAGTGTTGCGTTTTCCATTACCAGCCTATTTTAGTGTTTTGAGCCTCCAAGAGTACCTGGATTGCCTTTATGCTACGAGTTTTCAAATGGTATAGTCGCCTACTTATCCAAAGACCATTTTAATCCTTTTACTTCCTTAGTATTAGTGTCGAGGAAGCTCTTAAGTCCCTTGACTTCAGCTGTGAGGTCTTTAATGGCCAAAAGAAGTAACTGAGATGTGGCCTCTACATCTGAATTTTGCGGGGCTTGATTTGGGTGGGCTTACGCTTCTCTGGGGGAGGGGCTGCTTTTCAGGGCCTTTTCACAACTTGGGCATACCAAGTTTTTTTTTAAGACCTTTGTTTGCCGCTCTTCAATATTTAGGCATTTGCCATGAAATATTGCCTGGCAGGTGGATATGACACTTGTGAGTTTTTTTTTTTTAGTTAATACGAGAAGACAAAATAGGAAAAAAACGACCAAGAATACTGTGCAAACAAATTCAAACACCCAACCACTTAAAATCATGCAATGGAAAGCAGAAGGCATCCACAGCAAGAAAGTGGTTTTCACAAAGAAAATGGTGGATGAAAAAATTAACATTGCCTGCATCCATGAAATGCACCTAAACCAAAATCTGAGATTTGGCATAAGAGGCTATCAGATTTTCAGAGCCGACCGTGTAGGCAGGAAAAAGGGAGGCATTTTAATCATGGTGCGAAACAACATAGCAGCCACAGAATTCCAAACAAGACAAACAGATCAGCCTGAAATTATGGGTCGTTATGCATAACTTGTAGTTATGCAACTACAAGTTGGCGACCGCAACTTTCGGCTTATAAATTACTATTGACCTAATGATAAAGGACTAAACCTTCACGATATTGATATGCCAGAGAATGAGTGCTGTGTGGTGGGAGATTTTAACTCCCATTTTCCATCATCGGGCTACAACCAGTTGGACACAAGGGGAGAGGAAGTGGAGCTATGACAGACTGAAAGAGGCCTCCAGCTTATAAACGAACCAGATGACCGTCCCACATTCTACTCAAGAACATGAAGGATCACCACAACTCCGGATCTGGCCTTTGCAACTAACAACATTGCAGTGGCAACTAACAGGAGTGTAATAAACCAACTGGGAGGAAGTGACCACCGATCAATTTTGCAGGAGATAAACTTAAACCACAAAGCTTCAGACACCATAATACCCCTCCCTAGATGGAATTACAAAAAAACAGACTGGGGAAAATACGCCTCCCTCACTGACAAATATACCTTAAAGATAAATTTCACCAAAAGCCAACTGAAAAAGTCAGTAAAAATGTTCTCGCGGGCTTTACTACAAGCGGCAAAGGAAAGTATACCGAGAGGTGCAAGAAGGGACTACAGACCATACTGGACCCCTGAAATAGAACAGCTCAAAAAGGAACTATCCAGAACCAGGGACGAAGTTGAGGAGGTCCCCTCCATACAAAATAAAATCAAACTAAAAAAGCAGAGAGCAATGCTAAGGATGGAAATAAACTCGTTCACAAAGAGAGCCTGGAAGGAGAAAACTGAAAAAATTAACATGGACAAAAACTCAGGAAACTTGCCAAAACTCTAGCAGAAGATCAACAACGCCACAACCAAATTACCTTTGGGCATAATGGCAGAACCTAAGCATGAAAAGCATCATAGAAGTTGACCATGCAAGAAAGAAACTTGCCAAAAAGCAGCAGAAACAATCCATTGCCCAAATTAAAAATGAAACTTCCTAATTAGACGGGGGCCAAGCAGAACTCGATGAAGCACTCAATGGACTAAAAATGAGGAGGTCCCCTGGTCCGGATGGAATCACCAATGAGCTCCTAATACAAATTAGAAAAAGCATTAGAAAACAGGCCAAGAATAGACTTCTAAAACTATTTAATAACAGCTGGAAGAGAGGAGTATTCCCAAACTGTTGGAAAGAAGACACCCTATTGGAAAGAAGCCACCCTAATTCCTATTCTGAAAGCAGAGAAAAATAAATCCCAGCCTGAAAACTACAGACCAATTAGTCTCCTAAGCTGCCTAAGAAAGGACACGGAAAGGGTCATAAATAACCGCCTAACCTGGATGCTAGAGGCAAAAAAAGTCTTTATCCCACAACAGGCAGGTTTTCGTAAAAACAGGTCAACAGAAGACCAGCGGGCAGCCATTACACAAGTGATAGAGGTTCGCTTCCAGAAGGGGGATCACACAGTAGCAGTGTGGATTGATCTGGAAAAAGCTTTTAACAGAGTTTGGAAAAGCGCACTGCTTCTAAAGGAATGCAGATGTGGGATAAAAAGGAGAACCTTAAGATGGCTAAAGATCTACCTCACCAACAGACAAGCAAGGGTGCAGGTAAATGGACGAAAAGCCAACAAAAAAGATAAAAATGGAGTACCGCCAGGCAGTGTTCTCTCACCAACACTCTTTAACATCTTCATCAATGATGCAACATTGAATATACCAAAAGGAGTCAAAGCCTCTATATGCGCTGATGACCTTGCACTATGGTCCCGCTCAAACTCACTGGCGATTGCGAAATACAGGCTCCAGGAAGATCTTGATACCATTAGCAACTGGGCAACGGATTGGGGAATGAAAATAAACTCACAGAAAACGAAATAAGCTATCTTCCCTCTCTCCAAAAATGAACAACAGAGACTTGAGCTCAAAATTGGACCATCAGCCATACAACATGAAGAAACACCAACAAAGGAATAAAGTTGGACAAAAAGCTGACGTGGAGACCTCACATAGAATCACTCACAACGAAGGACCTCAAAAGATTGTCTCATGAGAAAGATAACAAGCTCGGCCTGGGGAGCAGATCATAAAACTCTGCAAAACCTGTATGTGGGCTACGTCCGACCGATATTGGAATATGGCATCACCAGTTGGGGCACGTCCACAAACACCACTTTCCAAAAAGTTTCCACAGTTCAAAACCATGTCCTAAGAATAATTACAGGGTCGAAGAGGTCACACCTCTCCAAAAGCTGGAAACCCTGACCAAATTACAATCGCTCACAGACCGAAGAAATCTAAAGTTCTTAAACTTGGCATCCAAAGCCAAATACACTCCGGAACACCCACTAAGAGAGAGGCTCACCCTCGGATACTCAGCCCAAATCAAGAGGAAGAGTCCTGTGCGCCACATAAAAATATTACAAGAAGAGCTCAATTGCGAGATATACAACTGGCGCCATTTGACTGTGCAATTCTTCCCCCACCCTGGGAGGTTGCCAAAAAGACAAGAATAGTTGACACCATACCAGGCCTTAATAGCAAAAACAAATTGCTACACTGGACTCTGGTGTTTATCAACGAGGAGTACCCACCACAGGATTGGACAAGAGCCTTCATAGACGGTTCGGTAGCAGAAGGAAGGAAAGGCAGTAGTGACGGAATTCTCATAGAATTCCCAAATGGCGCAACTATAGAAAAGTCTATTACCACAGAGCTAAACTCCAGCAACTACCAATGTGAGCAAGAAGCCATAATTAAAGGCTGCAGGATCATCTCTTCTTCTGCCTACGATTTCCGTAAGGTGATAATTTTTACTGTACCACGCTCTGTTCTCCAAGAACAGCAAGACAGGATAAAAGCAGTAGCGGGCCTAAAAAATCTAGTCTCAGCTATAAACTTGGTGACAAACCTTGCTGGAACAACAGTCCTCCAGTGGATCCCGGGGCACAATGGAATCGCCGGTAATGAGAGAGTGGACATGCTGGCGAAAGCGCGATCCCTGATTCTCCAGCTTAACCCCCAACTCCAAACTGACGAGGTCAAGACACTTAATAAGGATGTCATCGGGGAACGATGGTCAGGCACGCATCCCGCAAAAGGTTCCCACGATGACTATTTCAAATTAAGCAGAAGGGAATAAGTAGTGATACTCAGACTCAGAACAGAGTACAACCGGATAGGAAGTTCAAGATAGGGAGGAGCCCCCTATGCGATTGCGGTGAAGGAGAACAGACAGCCGACCATATCCTTCAGTCCTGCAGACTGCTTGATAATGTTCGCAAGAAAATTTGGCCTGAACCAGTGTCTCTGTTGAGGGAGCTGTACGGAAACTTGTATTGTCGTGAACTCGTAGACATGAAATTGTGGGATTTGCCCGTAACGGAAGAGCTTGCCTGTGCTTTTCTACAACACGGGATCCTTCCGAAAACCCGTTTATTCACATAGGGGCACAAAATTAAGTTATACTTCGGGCAGTGAATTCAATGGTGTTGTAATTTAAGATGTTGCCGTTCAAAAGTAAATTTCCGCGTCGGGAACTGGTTTGGCAATTCTCGTATACCATTAGTAAACGCTGTTAGATTTATTTATTGCTGGTCAGAACAACTGACATCTGCAACATTTTATGTCCTCGTAATTATCAAAGATCCGACCTTTTAAAAAATGAGCCATTGATTTAAACAAACCACAATCTAATAGTGGAATATCTGGGCTATACGCAGGATGAGGCAAAACGTTTACTCCTTGCAGTTCCGATAATTTTTCCTAGGTCAAACGAGAACGATGTGCAGGGACATTGTCGTGTTACAAAATGGCTTGGTTCTTGTTGACCAAAGCGGGGCACTTTGCACTCAAAACTGCATAAACTCTGTCACTAGTCTGGGAAAGGAGATTCCCAAGGCGAAGATAGCCGATTCCATCCGAATCCTCCCTTCTTTTCTCTCGTTGCTTTTCTTGCGTGATTTACCGCTCTTATACTGAGTCATCGTGAGGTTTTATATTATATTTCTATAATTAATAATATTTTAAATTTAGAAAGAAACCAAACTTTTTGGATAATAAATTAGGTATATTAATTATAAAATAACTGTTATATAAAATTTACTTAAAGAAAAATAAATATTAAATATTATAATAAATAATAAAGACTTTTATAAATAATATAATTATTAATGAAATAATACAAGCTAATTCCTCAAAAAAGAAAACCATCATATGGCATAAATTTAACAAATATAAAATACCAAGAATTAACAAACCTACCTTAAATATAACAATTATAAATAAATAGAAATCATATCCCTTCCAGAGTCAATAATATTAAACAACCATTAAATATTACAAAGATATAAATAATATGAATACAATTTTAAACAAATTAAAAAAAGGAGCCGAGAAAAAAAAAATATTTTATGTGATTTAAATAATTATTTATATTATTATTTTCTGCCTTTGCCCTGCATGAATTTCAAAGTTCTTGTATACCAATCGATATGTTTTTTTTTTTGTAAAATAAGAAAAAAATATTGCCCATTGTATTAAATGAATTTAAATGCACAAAAACTAAAAGACGCTTCCAGTAAAGTAGGTAAAAAAAAATTATATTAGGAAAAAGCAAGTCAGATTAGTTTTTATCGTCCTATAAAACCCTTAAATATGAATTTTTATAAAAATAAAAAAATCGGAATTTTTGGTCTTGGTTTTTCTGGACTTTTTATTTCTGCCGACGCCCGGCGTTCACGTAAGCATTCATAACTCCTCAGGTTTTATCCAAATTCAACGTTAGTACAGCCATTAGAAAGATGAATTTCTTATCTCTAGCCCATAGCAATCACTTTTAGAATTTATGCCTTTGAAAGGGAGAAAAGGTACCCTAAAATAAAAAAGAGCTCATCAAATGTTATATTTTGTATCTCCAGTTCTAACTTTTTTATGGAGGTCTGGTTTATGCTATCTCGGGTAGTTTATAAAGCCCTAAATCTCTCCCAAGTTTCGCGTGAATCGGTGAAGTCGTGTTGAAGTTATCGCAATTTATGTGATTTTCGAACAAAAATTCGAAGGGTGAAAATTTTGAGTAAAAAAAATTATTTTTCGATTGCTATGAAAATTCGTATCTGATGATTTTTCGGGCTGCGAAAAACGAATATCAACTTTGTTTCTCTCTAAAAATATATTTTACCCCACTTTGTTATATCGCACAGTGTAGTGGTCTGAAATCTTTAATCAGTTCGAAGTTGCTATACTGATTGTGATTTAATTTTGTTAGATTCTAATTTGCACCAATATACGATAGTAAATGGATAATTTTATGGATTTTAATCTTGAATATAATCATGATGGATGATAATAATTGCATTTATTTAACTTATTTTCATAGAAGATTAAATTGTTAAAAATAAGTTTATGACATTAATTATTAAACTTTTTGTTAATCATGAACTTTAAATTATGAAGATCAATTCAAAAAAATTAAAACCCATTATAGCGGTAAAATCACGCAGAAAAAGCAACGAGAGAAAAGAAGGGAGGATTCGGATAGAATCGGCTATCTTCGCCTAGGGAATCTCCTTTCCCTAGACTCTAGTAACTCTGTATAGCTGTTCACAATAAAGGTTAGAGTCCCTACTAAGGCTTATAAATCACGAGTAGTTGCATGTGGATTCTGGTTCACACATTCAAGAAGAACGTCATCATCAAAGACCGATGGGCGACTTGATCTGGGTTGAACGGCAGTATTTCCATGGATAATTGACTCTCCTTCTATGGCACAAATTTCTTCGGCGGCTACCTTTGTGCTTAAACCTTATTTTCATTAATGTCTCAAAAGACCGCAAATTACGATTTTTTCTTCTATTATTGTATGTGCGTTTTAAAAATGACCCCATAAGTCACAAGGAATTAAAGGACTAGTCAAAGTAAACATTGACATAAATAGTAGGAACAAAAACATTCTTATAGGATAATTATGAGTAGTTGGAATGATGGTTTTGTTCACAAAGAAGTACTTTTGTACCAACCTAGTATATATATGTATATATATATATATATATATATATATATATATATATATATATATATATATATATATATGTATATATATATATATATGTATATATATATGTATATATATATGTATATATATATATATATATATATATATATATATATATATATATATATATATATATATATATATATATATATATGTATATATATATGTATATGTATATATATATGTATATGTATATATATATATATATATATATATATATATATATATATATATATATATATATATATATATATATGTATATGTATATATGAGAATCCACTAAGATGGCCGGCGAAGTACTCGATTTAAATTTTGCTATCAACACATTGAAGGATGTTTTGGATTACAGTCTCTTAAGAAAAGATCTGCGACCGAAGGTCGGTAAATCTATAGAACTGTTGGAGAATTACGTAAGTAATATTTGTAATCGGTCTGTTAGTTTAGAGAGTGGAGAGCTAGTTAAAAATGAATGAAGCAGTGTACAAGTTTTGGCATTTGCACTAGCTATTTCAGGGGACCCTTTCTTAAGTGCTGAAGTTGGCAGAAGCAAATTATGACTATTGGATGAAATATAATCTATGCTTTTAACTTTATGGTCAAATGAGAAATTGCATCTTGAAGAACCCTATTTGAGTTTACTATAAAATACAATAGGCAATACCTTAAAAGCCAGTTACTATTCCAAACTTACCATATTTTTTTTTGGTTAATATGAAAGTCTTTCTGGATTGAAAAGAAATCAAGAAAGGGCATTATGGAGATTATCTTAAGCTTCACCTTATTCCATAGCTCTGAGCAAGGATACTTGATTCATATTAATCTTATTAGAGATTATCTACATTATCTGTTATGTAGAAATAATGAGATGGAGGCTCATGACATTTAAAATAAGACAAACAAAGTGGGGGTTTAACGTACAAATAATTAACAGTTATTATAAATTTTATTTAATAAACTTAAGAATAAATACAGGAATCATAAACATACCAACAGAATGTGTTGTAATATTATTAACCTATGTCAAACGAATGTGTACACTATAAATTAAATTCCAAGCAAAAATTGTATTTTTTCAGCACATAAATGAAACCTCATACAATGAATAAACACTTAGCCAGGATGAACTGTACTTCCTAAATCACTTTATAATTACGATAAGTGATAAAGATGAAAGTTTTGGTTCTAACAAATAAAAAAATTTAGAGGTGAATCGTCTCTTTCTCCACTTCCTATGAAATAAATGACTACAAAATAACTGCCACTAAGATATAATAAAGAATGAATAATATGAAAGAAGAACTAAAGGCATGAACTAAGAGAATAACAACCAGAATGTTGCCAAATAATGCACTGGCCCTTTATACCAAAGAATTTATTATTTATTAATACAATAATTTTAAAGAAAATATTAAGTGTAATAGAAGGAAAAAGAGGTGTCAAAAAGACAGGTATTGATTCCACCAATACAAAATAGCCTCAAAATATATTTATTAATAATTACAATTTAAATTCGTAGATTATAGAAAAATAACACTTAAACTTAAATTTAAATATGCCAAGAAAAAATAAATATGATCAGTTTTAAACTACTTTAACCAATAACAATATAAATTATGACTAGAATTCAACAGATGACCAAAATGAGATCAGATATCACAGATCCTTTATAAAACTTATAAAAAGAAAATCACAAGATAAAATAATTATACTTTTCTTATATAGAGCTTTCAACTTAAATATTTAAGAATTTTTTTTTTCAATTCTTTGTAAGGGTACAGCTAAGTCTAATTATTCCACCAACTGAAGACAGCAAGAAACAAAAATACGTTTTCTAATGAAATTAATACACAATATCACATGATTAAAAACTATTAAAAAATTCAGAGATAGAGTCAATTTCAGGATGCAAAACAGTATGTCACTAATGTCTGGAAGTAACCCTGAAACAGAAAAAATAAAACCTTTATTTTAGAAAATATTTCTGTTTTACATAACTCAAAAATTGGGGTCAGAACATAGCCATGGAATGTTCTACAAAAGCAACCTTCAATTAACTAATATAATAGCTACAATTAGCTAATACAAAATAATTGATAAGTAAAGAAAAATAAAGATAAATTAAAAAATCAATGCGGAATTGCATATACAAGACTGAAGATATATTTAAACCTGTATACAGAAAATAGTTTTAATTTCAATGAAATTCCTCTACAACTGTAAACAAAATGTACTATTCTGAAGACAGAGAATAAAAAAAAAAGAAAGAAAAAAAAGAAGCCTGATGAGAAAGTAAAAAATTACAGACTAAAAAAAATAAATAATAGGTATATGGTATCTAAATATATACATTCAAATAAACTTTGATGAATAATTAATTTTCTCAAAACAATATGAACTAAATTTACAGGTTTACTACAAAAATATTAATGAAAAATAAACTCTCCATGGCTCAAGAGGAATGCATGCTGTATTATATTCTAATTTTATGTAAAACCAGAAACATTTTATTATTAATAAGGTTTTATTTTTTCTGTATTTTTTTAAATCCGACAGAATCCACATACCAAATAAGCCTACAAGGATTATAGGAACTAATGAATATTATAACTAAAAGCTAGCTAATAAAATACATTTAATCTGCAGTTAAAAAGGTTTTTTATTTTTTTCAGGGAGTAAATGCCAATTTCTCATATATTGTAATGCTAACTATATATATAAATATGTGTATGTGTGTGTGTGTGTGTGTGTGTGTGTGTGTGTGTGTGTGTGTGTGTGTGTGTGTGTGTGTGTGTGTGTGTGTGTGTGTGTGTGTGTAAGTGTGTAAATACAGCAACAACAAATAAATAAAAAAGAAAAAAATAATCTCTATTAGTTGACAAATTAATAAAAATGAGTTAGACCTAAAGAAAGGTATATTAATTATAAAAAATGATTGTAATTTCCAATTGAAACAGAAAACAACTTTCACACATTATAAACCCCACAAAATCACTTAATAATAATACATTCAACAAATAACCAATATATACACAGAAATGGCAAAAGAAACCATTGCAAAGAAAGTAAAAATGGAGTCACACAAGGTGGTGTTTTGCCCCCCACACTATTCATAATTTTCATCAATAATAATAAAGGAAATTCCTGTTGGTGTGAAAGCCTCAATATATGCTCAATATCTAGCTATGTGAAGCAGATCAAATTCAATAGGCTCTAAAAGATACCGATTGCAAGAAGCATTAACCCAAGAGAGGTGTAGTGGTGAGCATTATCCTCACAACTATTGCAAATTTATTATAACTCACCATTGAATAATTGTTTTATTGCTCCTTCTTGATAGCTGGAGCTTGGGTTCATACTGAGAGAATAGTGGTGTAAAAATAAAGCTTAAAAAAAATTATAATATAATAAATAAACCTTATTTTTTATTTATTTAATTTTTTTCAATTATTACTTAAGAATGATTATAAAATAGTGTTGCTCAACACTAAAATGATTAAGGAGATAGCAATAATTCAATATAAAGCAACAGAAATACAATCGCTCATGGGACTCCTCTTGTGTTGAGAAAATTAGGCAGGTAAAGACCTCTGCCGAGTTAAGTAACCTCCAAAGTTGGACTGAGGAAGGGGGCATGAAAATAAACAAACAAAAATGTACACAATTTTTAGTCTCTCTTCCAATATTAAGAAATAAATAAATTTTAGAACAGGGGAAGACATCCTAACCAAGGACGAAAATCCAACCTACCTTGGGATCAAGTTAGATCCACATCTAACATGAAAAAAACAGATCAAAGGTGTGTTGAAAGAGGAATTAAAAGGACCTGTTTGCTAAAAAAAATCACAGACTCGAAAAATCGGGCAGAAAAATTAGTACACGGTCTATGTAAAGCCAGTACTGGAATACGGTATCACCAGTTGGGGCACAGGAGCTCCCTCAAAAGATCAGCTGTGTACAAAATTTGAGCCTTCGAATAATCACAGGCGCAATTAAGTCAACTCCTATTAATGCAATGGAAACCATCACTGTTTTACAAACCGTAGAGGAAAGAAGGGACTTAAAATTCTTGAATATGAGCTCAAAAGCTGTGTGTGTGTGTGTGGCAGATCACTATCTCAAAAAAATAGTCCAACAAGGCTATTCATCCCACTTAAAGAGACAGAGAAATATCCATAGGGCCAAGAATCTGCTGATGAAATTAGGGATGAAAAACATAGAACCTGCTTGTATGGATCCCTCAACCCTTTTCCCCTCTTGGAGAAAAAGCCCTCACCCCAATATTGCCACTAAAATGCTGGAAATAAGTATCAAGAGAAGTATGTTCACCCCTACAGCAGTAGGGGTGAAGGCCTGTAAAAGAGAGGACGGCTCACTTACTACAGAGAAGACAGAAATCCTGTCAAGATGGGCCCGACACTTGAACAATTTGTTCAATGAAGAAGTTGATATTGTACAAGACAGTTTTGCAGCAAGAACTGAAGAAGAAGAAGGAATTGGCCCTCCAGAATATGAAGACGTCATAGAGGCTATCCTGAAACTAAGGAATAACAAAGCCCCGGGTAAAGATGGAATCCCGGCAGAGCTCTTAAAGCATGGAAGTGAGCAACTCCATAAGGCTATTTATGATATAATATTGAATATATGGGTTGAGAAACAAATGCCAGACCAGTGGATGAAGGGATTAATTTGTCCCATTCACAAGAAAGGAAATATCTTAGAATGTTCAAATTATCGGGGCATTACCCTACTCCAATGTGCATATAAAGTCATTTCGAATATATTGTGCTCAAAGTTACTTCCTTTTGCAGAAAGAGAAATAGGAGAGTATCAGACGGGATTCAAAAGAGGAAAGTCGACGATAGATCAAATATTCAGCATAAGGATGATATTCCAGAAGTCAACTGAATTCAAAATGAACACTCATCATCTTTTCATTGATTTCAAGAGCGCGTACGACAGTATCAAGAGGCCCAAACTCTACGAAGCATTGCATGAGTTCAGAATCCCACTAAAATTGATATGCCTCATAAAAATGACTATGGAAAATGTGAGGTGCAAAGTCAAAGTGCAGTCAAAATTGTCATCAGAATTTGACTCGAATAGAGGACTGAGACAAGGAGATGCCCTAGTGTGTTTGTTATTTAACTTTGCCCTTGAAAAATATATTATTATTATGTCAAATATGTTATTATTAATTTTTTTTTAATGGATGACCTAGTAATGTATAGACAAGATTTTTTTGCCAACTAAAAGATAACTGGATTATCACCCGTTGAAGCCAAAATCCCCATTCCTTTGCCGACTCGTAAAATAATAATGAGATTCCTGACATAAAAATGCGGTTTTCTAATAACACCCAGGGCAAAATAATAATTCCAAAGACAAAAGAATACCAATTATTTTTTATTTGAAGTAAAAAAATTCATAAATTCTCAAGTCTATAAAAAACTGCTAATTTTCAAGTAAAACTTTAGAATATTGATATTCAGTGGTGGGAAGAACATTACTCATTCCTTTGTATCATTAATTTATTGTTTAATTAATAACTTCAATGAATGAAATTTGGTTCTTAGGTGGTAGTGAATATGCCAAGAAATGATTTTAGTAAAAAACCTGCCAAATCACTAACATTTAATTTCATAAAATTCCAACATTCAAAATGCCCTATTATTGGAGAATCACCAATTCTCTCAAAACAAAAACAGTTGAATTCAATAACTTTTCTTAAATCATTTGACACACTCTTGGCTTCCAAATAAGAACACAGTCACTGTTGTCAAACGCTCGTCACAGCAAGGAATATGACTAAAACATCTTCCTGTTTTATCCTAAAATTTCTTAGGATACCATCAATGTTTTGTGTATTACTTCATCGCTCAGGTTGCCTAATCACATAAACCCTTAGAAATATGACAGAAAAGCTCATAGCCCATTTTGTGTCTAATTAAAAAATACCTTCACAGTTCTCAATTTAATGTTGTTTTTTTTAACAACAAACTGAGGTTTAGCTTTTCATAAAAATACTTGTTCTTTTATTAAGAACATGTATATTTATAAATGGAAACATTCAGCTTCATATAATTTGTGGTGAAAACATAGAGCTATAACCTATATATATTGTTATACGCTCAGAATATATGTTTGGATAATGGTGCAAGATTATGTTCTTTCTTAGTTCTGTATGTAATAAATTCAAGTTCAGACTAAATAAATAAGTATTCAGATAATATCATTGTGTTTCAATTGGACAGTAACCATACTAGTGATATTCTACCTTTTTTTTTTGCAAGAGATCATATACCAAGAGGATTCTATGGGAAGTTAATCATATCTTTATATGATTAACAAAATAATAATAAAAACATGCCAACAGAAAAGGAATTAAAGCTTGAAAAAACAATTACTTGCTATATGGTTTACACAAGTTTAAGCCCAGTTCAAATTTATCCACATCACAGCAGATATAAATATAACCATCTGTTGTTGTCTTTCGATTGCAACATGCTAACCATAGTTAAAGATGATTTAAAACAACAACCTCCACCCACTTATATACCTCTTAAGGAAGCATTAATTTACAGTGCAGCCTTGCCAACCACTACCTAATACAAAACCAGTCACCACGCCATCCTCCATTCACGCTCAAAAGCTGGAACAGAATATACATCAACTTGGACCTACAATGCTGGTATGGCACGTTCAATCAACTACTTATTGTCACCCAAGCCTCAAAACCTGCAGCCATATTTTCCTGCATTGCATGACAACCATATATCTCCACCTTATTATACAAGACATCACCCAGTAATATTGAGATAAACAAAAACCTTCATTATTTTTATCAACGGATAAAAGGTCATAATATAAAGGAATCATGTGAATCTGGCCAATATTTCTAAGGAATCAATTAACATACCACCACTGGAAACCCCACAAACAATTACAACG